>JAODJX010000071.1:400874-453453 GCA_026776945.1 Isichthys henryi
ATTTATATAAATTAGAAACAATAGTGGTCCTAGAATCGAACCCTGCGGTACCCCACTACGGACGCAGGCCCACTGTGACTCTGTGCCTCTTATAACTACTCGCTGTTTCCTATCTGTTAACCAGTTATCAATCCAGGTCGCTACGGTACCTAAAATACCAGGTTCTGATAGAGGGTGACTAAGCTTTGTGAGGACAGCTTTTATTTAACAATCAGTCTCGGTACATACCGGTGGTTTGCTAGGTCAGCACCCCCTCAGAAGATGGCACTTTAGGTGACCGTATAGGAACTTATTGGTTTTAAAATGCTTACATTTCCAACTCTGCCTCGCGGCCATTTCAGAACTTGCTGCGACCCAAATTTGGGTCATGACCTATGGGTTGAGAATCACTGGCCTAATGGGTTGACTGGCATGGATATATACTTGAGTGGAGCAGGGAGGGCGGAGCCAGCACGGAGACTCACCCGTGCAGGCAAGGGAGGGTATAGTGCCCAGGGACAGGGCTCTACTCAGGCGGCCCGGCAGAGAGGAGGGGGAGGCCCGGCGACCCCGCTGCTGGCAAAGCTGGCGGCTGAGAAAGTGCAACAGATTGGGAGGCGGTGTGGGTGCAAAGGAGGGGGAGAGTCCCGACAGGGCCGATGCCATCACTGGGATGTGCCCGTCGTAGTAGGAGCCCAAAGAGCTGCCAGACAGATACCTAGAACAGAAGAGCAGAGTGGTTACTGGAATGAAGCCCTATGTGCACACTGTGCTGTTACATGTTACGCAGCAGGGAGGCAGGGGGAGAGTTTGGACGCCCGGGCCAGCTGCAAGGAGCTTAACAGGAGAACATCACCACTACCAATACGTACCACTAACACAAGGCTGCTTATTGTAACATATCACATTAGTTCATTTTTACACCAATTTCCAGGAGTATCGAGTTAATGTCACTAATAAAAATGTACTACACCCCTCGTTACTTCCCACAAAGGTTTCTGTAGAAGTACATATTCATTTACGGCTGTACAAGTTGGCAAACTGACATACCAACATTTCAGGAATTTGGAAAGCAAGTTTAAGCTGATAAAACCAAACCAAGAAGAAAAAAATATATTCAAGATAAAAGAGCAAATTCACTGAAACCTTAACATAAGCTGAAATAACACACATATATAACATATACACACCATCCAACAAATAGATTCTTATGGAACTTCACTTAGCTGTGGGCCAGAAAAAGTAATGTGTGGGCAATTATAGGATATTCTCACCTTTGTGTTTTTGTTTGAAAAGCATCACAAATACATGTGAATCAAGTTGCAACTGCATAACCCTTATTGTGGCCAGTACACTTTCAAAAAGAAAAACTTAGCATCGATTCAAAAGCACTCATGCTTCTGTAGATTTGTATCAACATTCTGTAGATTTGTATCAACAAGCGAACTGCTGCTTATGTACCACTAGAATTATAGAATTAAAACTGGTGCAGAAATAATTTCTACACAACTGAACTGAATCACAAAATTATGGGAACTGAATGGCATGTAAAGTCTAGCTTTACTAAAGTTTTTTATGAATTCAAGATGAAAGCACTGGTGATGTAATAAGGATTGACTGCCATTTAAGAATAGCATACATACACACATTTGAATATTGCACAGTTTATTATTTAACTGATTCAAATGACAGTTATGAAACAATATATTGTTTACATAATTACATCACATGACAAGGTCCAAAAGGACATTTTAAGATACAGTACCCACATTAGCCAGTAATTCATACATTTACTGAAAAGACATACATTTACTGTTCCATCAGTAGTCCAAATCTTTTTGAAACATGCATTTTAGTAGAATTTTTAATTCCAAAATGAGAATGATCATTTAGCCGAACAAAAAAAAAGAATACACAATTGTGAGGGTACTGGATCTTGGTGTTTTAATTAAGTTAAATAAATTGTAAAAATACAAAATGCTAAATATTCCAATGATTAAACAAGAAATTACAGTAAAATCATACATGTTAACGGCACATTGGAGAATATCATAAAGCTTTAAGAATAACAACTTTAGCCTGTGGCATTACCTATGATTTTCCTTAATCTGCCTCAAACGAATCCATATTTATGCAGAACACACCTACGTACCTGAAGAGTTTAACAGTTCATTTTTTTGGTATTATATGTACAGTTGGTAGACTCCAAAGAACCAATGACTGTGCTGTATTAGCAAGATGGCGTAAGTGCACACAAAGTCATGTAAAGGCAGATGGCATACAGCTGAAGTTGAGATGAAGCCAAAGCTCACAGGGGCTTTGAAAATGACATAGTACAAGAACTCTGTGCTGCCCTCTTCTGGATAGGAGGGAAGTAGTAAGTGAAGCTCCCTAATCTCTTCTAACTTTGGGTGCTGAATTTTACAGTAAGAATATCCCAATGAATGGAAACCAGGTAAATGACTAAGCTACAGAACAGAACTACAGACAACACTCAGATTTTAGAAATCTGTCTCTAAGTACTATATGGAAATTGCACTCACTACCTAATGTTGACTGTCAGGTTCCTCGCTGGCAAAATACAAAGCTTCATCCAAAACACAGAGGAGACAATATAATCAACTGTTTATGTAAATTCACATTTATCATAGTGTTACAATATTTTACTACATGACTCTCTAAGATTACATTCCTAGAACACACAATCTTAACCTGACAGATTAAATGATGAAACACATTTCTTCCTTGCAAATTTGTTTGGGAATAAAATAGTGTTTAGAAACTTGTAAAATAGTAGGACAGGATGTCAGTAATGTCATAGGGTTAAGAATTTGCCAGGAAAGTACCATTAGCTTTCTCATTCACATAATTCCCAGAAGACTACAGCTATGTTTCAGAACCTGTTTAAATGGCACATGCAGTTGCAAATTATAATACTCACATGCAGACATGCCACAACACAAAAACAGAAGTAATCCTACAAAACCTACTTATAAAAATATAAGAATAGGTCATGATTTTATAACAATTTAGGCCACCATACAGTGACAGAACTACAAAGTAGTGTGATTTTGGTTATTTTTCCCCAAAAGCTAACAGTTTTTCTATTATCACAAAGGGTTTCTGTAAAAAGAATGTTCTTCAGGAATGCTGAGCCTCACAACCAGGCTCAATTGTTGTGCTAACATAATGCAGTATATCACAATGTGTCGTCACACAAAACAGTCTTTTTTTTTCCACAAATGGAAATAAAGAAAGGGTTTGTGCCATTATGTTTCTGTGTTACTGTAGTGTCAATCCAGAATTAATCAACCCAATTATTCACGGCTAAAAAGAACAACAATTAGTGTAATACAGCATTAAGCATTAGTGGTTATTTCTTTTCGCTAATAAAGACTACTAAATATTTCTCTCTCTAGATATGTAAAACAAAAAACAGCAGGGTCAAAACACTGGTGTGTCAAAACGGTTTGATTCTAGATCACGTAGTGTTATTAAATTCACAGTCAAATTTGAATAACCTTTGAGTAAATCTTGTACACATTTTACCATAAATGCATTATAGCTGCCACTGAGTGGAGTAACCAAACACTGTTCCTCATCAAAATGCTAATCACTGTAAACAAACAACATTCTTTCATTTTCTTTTGAAGTACAGTCACAGGCATCGCAGATAAACTGAGTCATAGCAGACCAATAACTATGCAGGGTCTGCGATTTCATTACACTGCTCAGTTTTCAGTACAAACTGAACAATTACTTACTTAATTATGGACAAGTGAATCCATAATACTGAAGGATACATAACCATATGAAATCTTCATAACTGACTGATCATGTATAAGAGCTAAACAGAAACTACAAAAGCACAGATTTTGGAACAGTAATGTCTATAATGCAACAGAAAAAAGCTGACTTCAGTAAATGTTCCAAGCTACCTGGAGTGAGTCACGTCGTAAGAACCAGAAGAGTCATTACACTCCACACCACCAATACTACCAAGACAATGAACTTAAAGTAAAAGATCACTGGACATACTTCAGCAAGAAACAACCAACCAACAGCACTGGTGGACCATTTAAACAGGTCTTTCAAACTCGTTTCAAAGTACAAACTTTTCATTCCAACACATTCCTCTATTTTGACTGGACTATATCTGTAGATTACAGTGAAAGGCGGCATTTTTAAAAAATTCACAACTAACAAGTCAAGAGGTATCTGATATTAAAAAAAACTGAAATGTGCTTTAAGTCTAAAAATACTAAACAGGTAGTACAAAGAATTAGGTTTGTGTAGCATTTCAGCTGGTCACTGAAGTGGCATACAGACAAATGCTCATTCCGTTTTACGGCAATGATATAATTTACTGTGTTTTTTCTGTTTGTTTTTTACTAATTGCATGTCACTTCAACATACTTATGATTACTGCTAATACAGCCAGACCATGTGGAAATATTTCCTAAAGATACATAATCCAGTGTTAAAAATGTATTCAGTTACAGGAAGTGTTATATGGCACTACAAACATTTAAACTAATGATTATAATTTATAAAAGATTAAAGAAATATGTGCACGGATTATTTTGTTAATGCAAGCAAAGGGGGATATTGGGGAAACCACTCTTGGGGGATGCAGAGAAACACTATGTCATTGAGATGAAAAAAAAAACCACACACACAAAAACACACAAAATCCTAGGCCACACAGTCTCCTTCCCTTCTGCATGGTGTTTAAGTGTCACTGTTAGAATTCTGACCTTCGAGCCCTGGCTCTCCTCTGGCTGGCAGCCTTGCGCGTGGCCACGGCGGCTGCGAAGCCCACCAGGCAGCAGAGGGCTGTGGTGCTCAGCTTGACCATGTCAAGCCAACCCGGGGTGTCTGGCTGCAGGTAGCTCTCCAGCAGGTATAGGCTCAGGACCAGGAACCACAGCAGTGAGGCCATAGCGTCAATACGCCGCAGCCTTCAGCAGCGAAAACAAATTATATGTAATTATATCGAAACAGAACATAAAAACAAAATCATATGCAGAGCAAAGGTAGGAATCTCAGGCTTAACTTTTTGGTATTAGCAACAGCATGATCAGAACTATAAGTCTAAGCATTTACAGTGGAAACATTACATAAGAATACAAACATACAAACGAGAGGAGGCCATTCAGCCCATGAAGCACATTTGGGGAGAACTCAACTAATAGCATTAAGATGTTAAAATCTTATCTAGCTCCAATTTAACGGAACCCAAGGTTTGAGCTTGCACTGCACCAACAGGAAAACTATTCCATATTCTAACTACAAGCTGTGTAAAGAAACACTTTCTCAAATCCAGTTTAAAATGTTCTCCAGCTAATTTCCACCTATGGCCACGAGTTCCTGTATTTGAACTATTATTGAAGTAACTATTTGGCTGAACGGCATCCAGATCTGTTAGAATCTTATATACCTGAAACATGTCCCCCCCCCTTATTCTCCTTTACTCAAGGCTAAACAGATTCAACTCAGCTAACCTCTCCTCATAAGACATACTTCTAAGACCAGGAATCATCTTTGTATCTCTACATTGAGCCCTTTCTAATGTTATTTTTAAGGTAAGGTGACCAAACTTGCACACAATATTCCAGGTGTGGTCTTGACAAAGAATTGTACAATCTTAGCATTACTTCCCTTGACTTATACTCCACACACCTGGAGATATACCCTAACATCCTATTGGCCTTTTAAATTGCTTCACCACACTGGCGAGAGTGGGACATGGAAGCATCAACATACACATCAAGGTCTTTCTCACAATCAGCTTCCTTTACTTCAGAGGTACCCACAAAATATCTGTATATTTCTGCTCCTTGCATGGATTTCCTTATTCTTGTCTACATTAAATTTCATCTGCCAGGTATCAGCCCAGTCACTAATTAAATCCAGATCCCATTGGAGCTTCTCTGCTGCTAGATCAGTATCTGTTACACCACCCACCTTCTTGTGGTCTGCAAACGTAACCAATTTACTGCATATATTGGTGTCAATATCATTTATGTTAATTAGGAATAATAGTGGTCCTAATATTGAACCCTGCTGTACCCCACTATGAATGCAGACCCCCCCCTAAAAAACATTGTGCCTCTAACAACTACCTGCTGCTTCCTATGCGTTACAGTTTTCAGTCCAAGCTGCTATAGTTCCTGAAATCCTTGTTGCTTTGAGCTTAAGCAGGAGCCATTTGTGGGGAACAACAAAGGCCTTCTGGAAATCTAAGAGGATCACATCAGTGGCCTTTTCCTGATCAATTTCCCTTGTATCATCAAGATCAAGTTCCCATGCACCTTTAACTATACAGTAGAATCTTGCATATTACTTATGGATCTATATTCTTATAGGTAAAAGTGTGTCACCTGATAAGGCCGGCGAGGAAAATGCTACTGACACAGGTCAGCAGGCCCAGGACGACCAGCACCATCTGATGGTCGTTGCCATAATCCCAGGCTACCTGGGCCTTCTCCAGGGCATCACCTGGCACCAGGCCCAGCAGCTCACGCCACACACCCCCCAACTCGCTGCCACTGGGGTCCGACACATTCTCGCGGAGAGGGCTGGATCCAGGTGAGTTCACACCCCCACTCTGCGTCTGCAAGGGGCTTGCAGTGGCTAGAAACGGGTGTCGCCCATACAGTGCAATCAGCACCAGGAAAACACAGGTAAGGAAGGCCAGGACACGAAGGAGGATCACCCATGTTGGCGGTGAGATGGAGTGGGAGGCCTGCACAGGAGAAGGATAGGAGACCAAATTCATTCTCCTGCCTATGCATAATGGTGTCCCTGTTGATACCAAGTTAACCAGAAGCACACATAAACAGCACTGAATATCTCAATATGAGATGCCAAAGAACCAATATCTACCAATAATTCAACTACATATGTGTTTCACAGTCAACTTACACATATATTCATGTACATCTCTATTAGGCAACTGGTCTTCTATCCTGTGATACTGCTAATTTCTTCCAGTGACATTCCAGTTGTTTTTAACTTGAAATTTGTAAAACTGACAACGTAAATTAATCTGACAATGTAAACTATAACAAAGTAAATTTGGTTGCCCACAGAACAGAAAGCCTGTCCCTGCACAGTCCGCAATCCTTGCATATCCCGTCTTGACCTCATATGAGATGCACATGCACTAAAAAGCGAAGACTGAGGGCGGAACCTTTGGGTGGTGGAGCTTTTAGGAGGCGGTCCTGCTGGACAACCTCACCTGCACACAGCCCAACTGAGCATCACGACCACGCCGCAGCTGGTGGCTGAAGAGCAGTGCACGTAGCTGCCGGTTCTGGTGCTTGATGTAGTACTCCACGGCAGTCTGACAGGGCCGACAGAGCTTGTAAGTCTGCTCCAGGTGGTGCCGGTATACCTCGATCTCCTCATCGTACTTCTCCTTGACCAGCCAAGGAAGAAAATGCATTAAAATACCAGTAATGTCTGCTGGCGCTGACAGTCACCCATAATAAGATTTCATAGTAGTATGACATTGACCTTCCCAATGAAATGGATAACTGCAACTATTCCAACTCAAAGGGCTTGAACAGCAAACACATGATTCTGAAAAGTGAAGAACTGATCACAAAGTACTCAGACAAGGCTTCTGTACAATGAAGCTTCTCAAAAGGAGGGAATCAGAACAAAATGAAGAACAACATTCATCTGGAAACATCCAGGGTTCCCTGTGCCTACATTTCAATCATTCCCATCTTAGTTCTTATGTCATGCTCTACTTGCACAGAAGAAAGACTGTATGTGGAAAAACCACTTTAATGTGCAAGCAGGGCAGCCCTGTGGACTGAAAGACAAAATTAAGGAGCCTGAAACACAGCCTCGGCCTTCATGTCCCATTAGCAGGTGTTTTGTTGGTAACCTGAAATGGAACACACTGCAAATGTCGTTTTCCATTTGAGCAGAGCTTCCATTTACATTTTATTGGTTTAGATTAATTTACAACATCCAAAGAACTTCTGAACATTTAATTCAGCAGCCAGTCTGGTCTGCAGCATTCCTAAGTATAATGCTAGTCCTCACCTCATTCCATTACAGGTTCGGTGCCGAATATGGAAAGAAAAAAAGAAAAAAAAACAATATTCTTGTCACTAGCACTTGAGTGCACAAGTCAAACTCTCCTCTATATTTTTGCGTTTTTACAATTAAAATCTTGTTGTGCTACTCACTTATTCTAGAAAGGAACTAGATTTATTCATAATACTTTTGCCTATTTAACCATTATTGATGTTTTATCACGAGAACAAAGTTTAACACAATGACCTCAGTAATAAGCAAGCAGTTTATATTAAATCATTTAATGAATAAACAACTGACAGCCAGCCAATGAGGATAAACTGGGTGTTCTCCATGGCCTTATTTCCGCTAAGGACACTGGCTTTAACGATTATGTTTCAAAATTCTACAAGTGCCTTGCATATGCCCCACTGAGCTTCAAAGCCTTAAACAGAAAAAGAAAAAAATAATAATAATATTTAATATATAGTCAGAACAACAATACAGTACAATACAGTAATAATAAGTGACTACATAAGGTACTGTACTGTACCTCAAGGCGATGAACCGCTGAAGCGGTTTCACAAGCACCACAAAGTAGTGTGTGCGGTCGTTATTACAAGTCACTTACAAATTACGAATTTTTTATATAATAGGCTTTGAGGCAGTCTGTTAAGTACGAGCCGTCCGTAACTACAAGTTCCTAACCTGAGGACTACCCGTATCACAAGATGCTGTTCACTCCAACAAGTCACAGAAAATGTGGGTTTTTACCTAGAGAATAAACAAACAAACAAGCAAACTCCACAAACACTGTCGCATACAAATTACACAGCATTCACAGACAGACAAATCCTTTACTCAGCTGCACAGACCTCATCACGAGGCAGGAAAGACGCCAGCTGCTTAATTTTCAAGGTCTGGTTGTGGTTACACTTCTTGCACAGAAGCATCTGGCAGTTGACCCACTGCAGCGGCCGAGCCACCTCTGCCTGGGTGAGACCCGCTGAAACGCCATGGTTCAGGTGTTCCATATACTGTGCTGGGATGGGCTTGTTGTAGTCACCATTCTGGAAGGGAAAAATGAAATGAGGTACATGAATCAGCACTTAGATGAGATTTACTTATGAGGGGAAAAAAACTAGCTGTATGCCACCATAGAAAATCATTTGTGAAATTACTGGCAAATACATTAGGTAATTTTTTTCCCCTATTCATGGGAGATGGATCACATGATCCAGGGTAGTATAGTAAAACCTCAAACTGTGAGCATAATTCGTTCCGGAAACGTGCTTGTAATCCAAAGTACTCGTATATCAATTTTCCCATTAGAAATAATGGAAATTCAGATGATTCGTTCCACAACCCAAAAATATTCATATAAAATGATTAATACAAAATATAAGTAAAAATACATAAGACAAATTAACCTGCACTTTACCTTTGAAAAGAATCGTGGATGGTGTGAGGGAGACAAGAAAGAGGAGAAGAGGAGGGTTATTTTGTAGGACGATTCACTATATCTAACGGAATCACTTCATCATCTGTTGGCTCACTGGAATCTTTCTTTTTGTGCGACTTTATCCAATGACAGCCTCCTTTTCGATTTCGCGGAAATGTAGACATTGCATTATCGTTAAACAGATTCATCGCTCGCACTGCTACGCCCTTATTTGGGTGATGGTTTTCTACAAAATTTTGACTATACGAGTGAGGTACACTGACTGAGACCGAGCAGGGGAAACGATTACCCACAATCCCTCAGCAAGAGAGAGAGAGAAGAACCATCGGCTCAGTTACATGACGCTAGGCAAACAAAGCGTATACATAATACTCAAACGAGCGAGGTCTTGCAATACAAGTTAAAATTTATTTTTAAATTTTGCTCATCTTGCAACACACTCGCAAAGCAAGTTACTTGCTCTCCGAGGTTTGACTGTATTCCTTAGTATTAGTGAGTTATTTAGCCTTAATCTAGTGGAGGGCTGGTGCAGATACCAGCAGTTGGCACAGATGTAGTTAGTCTGTTGCGAGGAATGTACACTCACGCATACAAAATCATACACCATATACTACACCAACTAACCTAACTTCAGAGGCTGCAACATGTGCAGACATTGTGCAGCTCCTATAATCTGGGAATTAAAAACCCAAAACTCTAATCATTAACCAAGCAACTCAAATATATAAATACACACGCACATTTATTACAGTATTATGCCACATTATCATTAACTTATAAAAATGGACAACACACCATTCCTTGTACATCGTCCTTCGATGGGCTAGGTGAGGCTTACCTCTTGGAAGCCGTTATACTGCTCACAGTTGGGACAGTCCCAGCAGTTTCTGTTTCCATATGGAACCACTGTGTCTTGATTGCAGAACCAACAGTTCACATTAACATGTGTCGGCTTCTTCCTGCCAAATCAGATGCAGAAGTTGTGTAAGCATGCATGTGGTTACCGGCTAGAAGGCCAAGTGTTACGAAATAAAAAATATCTTGGATTTTGTAAATAACAGCAGCAAGCTTTCTCTAAAATTAAAGTACAAATAGCATTTCCACTACCAACAAAACCTTTTCTGCACCAGGTTTATTCTTCCACTTGGGAGTGAATATTAGTGGATTAAAGACCAATTCACTACTGGAAACACTGGTGGCCAGATTCCACTTTTAACTGGTTCACTTTCACCTTGCATTCTGTGACAGGTAGAACAGGAGTCAGATAGCTAGTCTTTTACTCAGAGCTAATTATAAATCTACAGATCCATAACAACTTATCAGATACAGGGTGATGAGTATGCCTATCCCAGAATTCCCAGGGCATAAGGGATGGACAGGATGCAAGTCACAGGGCACACAGTCACACCAGCAAGGCAATTTAGTGACACCAATTTACCTTACCAGGTTAGGAGGATACCAGAGTACTCAACAAACACTGCATGAAGTTATGCAAACCCAAGATACTAAGCAATGGGCATATGCATTATTCCATGTGAAACTTATTTGTATACTTCACACACATTTTCAGTTTTCCAAGTCTGGTCTTCTTTCTTTCCGATCATGCTTGCCCTAACAGACAGTAATGTAATGAAATGTAACCCAGTTTAATATGTCATTGTTTCTCAAATTCAGTAATACCAGGAACTGAATACTCAACATTTATTTACATTCAGTCAGGTTATTGGCACACTGTCATACTAAAAGTGGCAGTTTTTTTTAAATCAAACAATATCTGCATGCTGATGAATAAGATTAACACGATTATTCATTTTAACTGGTTCAGCCATTTTTAAATACCACTACTTTTTTAAATGACCACCATCATTTAAATGACCAAAATAAATGCAACCTATTTTAGAAACGATACATATCTAGGGATGGGAGTATGGTTTGGCAATGGGTAGGATTACCTTGCTAATAAATGGCTGTTCTCAACCCTGTAAGTGCTTAAACATGCCTCCCACCACTCCTTGCATTTTACGTTTGAAAGTAAGAGCCCAACGCATGTATGGAGTATTAAGGGCTTGGTCATATGATTCTTTCAATTATACAACAGGCCCTTTCCCTATTTCTGCCTTTTTCAGAACTTCTGTCGTGTTCCCACTGCAGGACTTCATCCAGACTGTAGATCCTCTGAGGTAGTTCTTTAGTCCCTACACCACAGCAGGTACTTTTCTCTTGACCAAAAACTACTGGGTGGGGCTTACAGCGATTAACTTTGCTGATTTGTTGACCACGAGCAGTGGCACCATTGTTTTTTATCCTATAGAAAATGAAAGATCAACTGGCTGACCAGATGTAGTAATAAATTAAAAGCATGCTGTAGGCCTTATAAATAAGACTTTTTTTAAAATGCGATTCCTATATTTTTGGACCGCAGGTTGTATTGGTTGGTTCAGAGATTTTGAGTATCACGTTGAGGTCACTTGAGAGCTGACAGTTTTTGGTTGGATTTTTTTTTTTTTTTTTTAATAAGAAACTTCATGGATCCCATGGGAAAATTCATGAAATTTGAGAAGTTGTTCAATATTTTGTTGTTCTCCCTCGTTTTTCTTCCTTTCCTACCATCTAAAAATTACAACCATCAAAAAGACACACTGCTCACTAATTTAGATTTTTTCCATTTTTAAAAAGGTATGAAAAATGAGAGGATGGATTGTATATATTTCACCAATTTGTGTCTAGTGAACAGTGCACCCTGTGACACTGAAGCTTTAAACAATGAACCTTGAATGAATTCATTAGTTGGAAAGCGGTTTCAGGGATATTTATGTGTAACATGCAAGGTATACAGTCAGCCTATAACCTGCAGTGAAATAAGTGATCAGCTCCGCCATAATGAAAACAGCAAAATAATAATAATAATAATAATAATAATAATAACAACAAACCTAATAAATGAGCAACAGAAAGATATACTGAAAAATAAGACCTCTCAAAAAAAGAAAATCTCGTTTTACCACCACTGAAAAAACCAAGGAAGAATATAAAACCTTGGACTGATTCAATTGGCTAATTTCACACTAATGCCAACAAGCCTGTGTCTCTTTTGAAATGTATACAATCACAAAATATATTTCCAACATATATGTTTTATCTTGCAGTTGCCCCAATGGTTATATGTTTTCATTCAGTTGACTGAATGGGAATCCTTATAATGTCTGGGCAATATTCACCTTAAGGGAGAAGCATGCAGTCAACTTGCATTTTTGTACAGTACTGCTCATAATAAGATACAATACTGCATATTGTCCTGCCCCCAGTAGTAGAGTAATAAAATTGGTAAATGCATAAAAGTTAACAGGCGATTTGATGCAGACTATCATTTTGATAGTGGACGGCAGGGTGTAAAACCATTATAATTATCAAGATGCAACAACTTCCCACAAACATGTTATGCAGAGGAATGAATTCTCTTCGCATTAATGTGAAAGTCAAAATAAATATCACTAAGATCTTACTTTTATTTCCATCTTTCACGGAACCTTAATTATGATTACCATTAATATTTAAATACCGCTAAAACTTATGATCACTACTGATAGATCGCTGCCTGCAATTTATAACCAATACGTACAGGGCTAAAATTATTATTAATAAGGCTGGGAGAAATGAGGTAAAAGGAATACAAATTATTAGGAACGTTATTACAAATGTTATAATCGCATAAAGCGATTACATAAAGCAAAACATCAGTTTTAACCAGTTAATTTCACCTAATAGCAATTTTTGGGCGAGACGATACAACTTACACATGCTTGCAAACTTTAAAAAGACGTCTTAAAAATATTTAAATATTAATAGTGTGACCATTAATTGTGGTAAATAATCAGTCTGATTTTTATACTTTAGAAACACCACAGACCGAGAATAATCAGATGGTATGATCAACGCAAAGAATCCTGTCAGAATTGCTCGAAAAACACCGTTCAGAAGACGGTGATTTATATTTCATAATCGTTATATCCAACCACACAACGAATAACTATCTGCTAGCCATATGCCATTCGTGACCGACCAGAAACAACAACTGCGGGCTAGATTAAATAGCACCCCGACTGGCCAGTGCAAAGCGAGTAGACTCATGCTCTCCTTGCTAGGCCCGGCTTCGTGTTCTCTTTCGTTTTTCCTACCTTGTTACAATTCGGTATATTAAGATTCCAGTAGCGCATGCAGTTGCTCCAGCTCCTCCATACAAGGCATGAGGGTACTGTGACAACATCTGATTAAAAGCATCCATTTCTCAAAGACCGGGATATCTAACCGTGAAGAGGTTTCGGCGACGGAAACGAGGCGCCGGAGTAGCGCTTTGACCTCGGCATAAAGCCCGCCCCTTACGCCAAGGCAGTTGGTTCAGGGGGGTTAACGCTGCACAGTACGACGACTGTTTTACGAGACAGCATTTAGGGTGCTTTCAGCTGTTGTTTTCTTACATTAATCTGCTGGCAGTGTTTGAGGATCCATTCATTTGTACCTGGTTTGTACATGGTCGCGGGATTTTCACATGGAATGCGTAAAATATGCGGAGTGTTCTGTAGGACCGGAAGTGTAGTTATTCAGAGGGGGTCTTCTAAAACGTGATATTCCTGGGAGAAATGGTAGTTTTCCTGTAAAACAAAAAAAAAATTTACGACAACAGATTAGTTTATAAACCTTGTATTATTTATAAATTCATTTCTGATCTAATTTTACAAAAGGTTTTTGAAACTTGTGAAAGATAAAATAAGAATACCGCTCAAAATTGCACTGGAGTTCGGAATATACATCTTCACCTAAATATTGCACTGGTTTGAGTGACTGAATATTTCCAGTTTGTGTCCCAATTATCTTTCCAAATAAGAATACATACTGCAAAGGAATTTGTAATTGTCAACTTGTCCTTTCATCAGATGTGTTTGGACTACAAGAGAAGACCCATACAAACACACAGAGAACGTGCAAAGAGCTGGGGTGGGACTCAGCCCTGACTGTATAAGGTGACAGTGCTATTATGTGGGCTTTATTTTCCTAGAGTCAAATCAGAGTAACGTAAGGACGGAGATAAAACGTCCCTTTGTTCATTCGTTGTTATAATAGAAGTGAACGCAATATATGGAGTCTATTACCAAATCTTAACAAAACCGCGGTTTTACGTGTATATATGAGGTCTCTGTCGTTCTATAACATGTTATTTGAGTGCGGCAATAGTCCATTCACAAATTCTTTACGGCTGATTGAAGGCTAGACAATATCAGTGATGCGGTACTCAATTAAATCCGTAACGAACATATTAGGTGCACTTTTTTTAACCAATAGAGGTCACTCGAGAACGCCTTCAAAAATCAACGCTTCTCGATTACTGTTCTGTTTTGCATCCACAAACATAACAACAGTTCCTCGCGCCCCCAACAATAAAAGGGAATAAACAAATGAATAACATGCTGCTCCCTCCTATACATGATTGTCTTCATTATGACTTTCCTTTTTCCATTATCCTAGGCTGTCATCAAATCATTTCTACATACTGTAGGGTGAGCAACATGTTTAATATGGGCATTATGAAAGCGACCTGCTGAATGCCATGTTATATACTGAGCACAAATTTTGTTTATAGACCTAAGTTATACAAAATGTTTACGCAAACTTTTATAAGGGTTTCGGGATTTTTCCTTCTGAAACTACTGATAGGGGTGGCTAATTGGAGTTGTTAAATTGCCCGTAGGTGTGCATGTGTGAGTGAATGGTGTGTGAGTGTGCCCTGCGATGGGCTGACCCCCCATCCTGGGTTGTTCCCTGCCTCGTGCCCATTGCTTCCGGGATAGGATGGAAGCTACTGATAGATGGCTGCCTGCAAATTATTACCAAGAAGTTAAGGGCTAGAGCAAGGGTACCCAAGAGTATTCCTCTGTGCCCAAACAGTATCATGGAGCAAATGGGAAGGGCCACTTATGATGACCGAGAGCTTGATCAGCATTCTCCATCTATCAGCTCATTCAGGGGGTCAAACTTTTATCTGAAGATCTTATTTTGTCTCTGGGTTTCTCCTGGCTAGAGACGAGAGAATAGCATATAGAATGGCTGCCACGAGTCAGTCATAGAAACTGAATAGCAGCATGCCAGATATCACGAAAGACTGTCCTGTGGAAATACAGTTGGGTCTTCTAGTGCAAGGTGTTCATGTTTGCAGAGGGAGGGAGGGTGGTCATGGATGATGTTGATGACTTGGAGGGGGACTTTTTGAGGCCCCTTTTCGTGGAGGCCCCTGTGCTGCAGCCCTGGTAACCCCATGTACAGTTGTGGTCAGCAGTTTACATACACTCATCAGCGGCATGAATGTTATTAATTTTGGACTTTTAATTATTTATTTGAATTATTCTTTTTCATTCAACTGACTGAATGGGGATCCTTATAATGTCCTGGCAATAATCATCTTAAAGGATAAGTATGCAGTCTACTTGCATCTTTGTACTGGTCATAATAAGATACAATACTGTGGAATGATTATGCAACATATATCTTAATTGATTTTTAAAAACAAGAATTGGGTGCAGAACTTTGAATTTATTTTTAATTTTCTACAATCCACACAGAGTCAAAAATATACATACAGGCTCAAATATATACATACATTCACCTAAATCTTTTTAAGAAATGGTGCTGAAGGTTGTAGAATATCTTAACTTGACAAGGCCAAGGCCTATTAACTTCTCTTTGGTGATCATGATTGACTACAGCTGGGAGTTTCTTTTTGCCAGCATAAAAGATTTGTTTGACGGCACTCATTGGATTGACCAATACTCAGAACAATGGGAAAGTCCAAGGAACTCAGTGAAGATCTAAGAAGCAAATTTGTAGATTTACACAAGTTTGGAAAGTCTTTTGGAGCCATTTCTAAACAACTGCAGATTCTAAGATTATCAGTTCAAACAATTGTATGTAAGTTATTCGGATGTGTCACCACTTTGCCAAGGTCTGGAAGAAAATCCAAACTGTCTCCTTCAGATATAAGGAAATTGGTTAGAATGTTCAGCAACAACCCAGGAAGTACCAAGGCTGAAGCCTGCCATGAACTGGAAACTACTGGAACACAAGTTTTATATCGTCGTGGACTGAGAGGGTGCTGACCAAGAAAGAAGCCCCTGCTCCAAAATCAAGACTTTTACGTTCGACTGAAATTTACAGCTGCCCACATGGACAAGCAAATGCCTTCTGGAGAAGAGTTTTATGGTTAGACAAGACAAAGAATGAGCTATTTGGCCACAAGGACAAGAGGTATGTTTGGAGGAGTGAAGGTGAGACTTTCAAACTGAAGAACACTGTACCAACTGTCAAGCATGGTGGTTGGTTGCATCATGCTCTGGGGCTGTTTCACTGGCAGTGGTACTGGTGCATTACACAAAGGGGATGGAATAATGAAAATGGTCTACCTCCAACTTCACCTGAAATCAACAGCTCGATGGTTGAAACTTGGACACAATTGGGTGTTCCAACAGGGCAATGATCCCAAACACACATCAAAACTGGTTTTGGGAATGGATAAAGTGGGCTAACATTAAGCTTCTGGCATGGCCTTCCCAAAGCCCTGACTTCAACCCTATTGAAAATTTGTGGACTATGCTAAAGCTGGGTCTGTGCCAGAAAACCAACCAATTTAAATGTAAACTATACCAATTCTGGCAAGAAGAGTGGTCAAATATCCAGCCACAATTATGCCAGAAACTTGTTGATGGCTACAAGAAGCATCTGGTTGAGGTGCAACTTGCTAAGGGACATTTAAACAAATATTAGAGGGTGTGTATAATTTTGACCCTGAATGGATTGTAGAAAATCCAAAATGTATTCAAACTTGTGCACCCAGTTCTTGTTCTTGAAGATCATTGAAGTTGTGTATATTGTATAATCATTCCACCCTGGAAAATGATCAATGCAAATACATCATTAAAAGCCCAAAATGAATGACATTCATGCCCCCGATGAGTGTATGTAAACTGCTGACTGTATATACCATGTGTTAACTTGCTTGGGTAATTCATATTGAAATACTAAGCTCCATTGTTATAAGCTACACCTACAATACACCCATTAGACTTTTCTCTGTTTCTGCATAAATACCACTGAAAACATAAACAGATATTTATGAACATTAAGCTAACATTAGACAGACAAATTAAACAAATCATACAAAACCATACATCTTCCTTTATTCATTGAGGAAAATCGATCAGTGTTACCAATTTGTTTTTGGAAGAAGTATGCAAAACTCTAGGGTTAAAGCCAATCAGATGTGAGTCTGGGAGCCCCTGCCTTATTAAAGCCAATCAGATGTGAGTCTGAGACGCTCTGCCTTATTCAAAGCCAATCAAGTATAAGTCTGGGAGGTCCTGCAGCCAATTATTTTCAACAGAGGATGAGCAACCAGGTTTTTCCTGAAGTCAACAACCATCTCTTTCGTATTCTCAACGTTTAGAGACAGGTTGTCCTTGACATCAGTCCACATGATGTTTGACTTACACTCTGAATGCCAAGTTATTGTTGCTGCTGATGAGCCACTGAAGAAGTGACAGCCCTGGGGGACATCTGTGTTCAGTCTGAGGACCCTGGAGGTCTCCTACAGAATCAGACAGGTCTGTCAGGCAGGAAGTCCGGGACCCAGTTACAGAGGGGGTGTTCATGCCCAGCAGGTTCACCTTCCCTACCAGCCAACAGCAGAGCTGTATCTTTTTTAATATTGTTTTTATGATTTTGAGTAATCCAAAACTAAAAGTCTGTAAGAATTATTTAACCATTTTGAGTAGGTTTTAATAGAATATAATGAATCATTTTCTAGCGTGACATGATGATTAATCTTGATCTCGGTTGTTCTAGTTGGTGTTTTTTTTTTTTTGACCAAATATTGCTTTTTGGCAGCATATCTGAACTGATATATATAAAAAACACACTGCCAGTACATTGAGATGACACAATGCCACCCCTTTCAATAATAATGATGATGATTTAAAGAAAGTTGTCAAGTTGACAAAGTGATCAGAAAGGGTTGAGGCAATTAGTTGGTAGCAGAAAACAACAGTGAGAAAAGATACATGAGATATTCAATTTCACCAAATGGTGTTTGTTATTGCGGGAGATGACCCCCCTCCCACCTAATTTTGTCAAGATTCCAAAAACATCATGGTATACTCAATACAGTACACCATGGTATTTCAAGGCAATACCACCCTAGCCGGCTTCAACCTTACTTACCTTACTGAACTTGACGATGAAATCTGGGCCAGTCTTCCAATCACATACTTCTAACATGGTAAACCACATGCCTGGAGCTGTTGATTTCAGGTGAAGTTGGAGGTAGACCATTTTCATTATTCCATCCCCTTTGTGTAATGCACCAGTACCACTGCCAGTGAAACAGCCCCAGAGCATGATGCAACCAACCACCATGCTTGACAGTTGGTACAGTGTTCTTCAGTTTGAAAGTCTCATCCCCCCCAGAGCCAGTGTACACATGGCTAAAGGTGCTTACCTGTGATTGTCTTCCATAACATTTTTCTAGTCCAATATCAGCATTAAAATGTGAGAATCCCACAGTAGACCTAATAGTGCTGTAGTATTAGTGCATCAGTACTTATCCATACTATAATTAAGCAGAGAATCCTTCTAAGTGCAATTTATAAATAGGGTACAAACACAAAGGCTATCACAAGTTTTTGTTTAAATAATTTAATTCTTGCAAGTCTAAATCTTAGAATAAGAAATTATGCAAATGAATCACAAGAATGTTTATTAATGCACTGCATTATACCTGACTAAATATACACATTTCGGTCCTCAATATGTAAAAGGCATTTTCCATTGCATACATGAAATTAAAACAAACTGGGGGGGTGGACTGAATGCACAGATGACAAATTTCAACTGTTCTCCACAGGCTTACAATAAACAAAAATGTACACTTTGAACTGTGGACCAGAAGTTCGTAGCAGTCTCCATCTTCATGTTCATGAGAAGCATTCAATCACGTTCTGAAGAATCAAACTGCTGCTCATACAATCTTCTTTGGATGTTTAAAAATTTTTTATAAAATGATAAATAATTTATAACTTCACAGTACAACTTATCAGGTCCGTTTTTTTTTTTTTTATTATTGCTATTCATATGCGTATTTTTTAAAGTACCATATTTTCCCCTCCAGATTTAGACAGAAAATGCAACAGGACACAGGTCTGCTCATGTCCACACCTCATCACTGCAACTGTCCATCATTCTTCAACATGGAACTCAGGAGCCTCTCTTCCAGCACAGGAGTTTATATCTCTCAGAAGCACAAGGATCGTCCTGCCCTGTCCATCCAGTGTACAGATTTCTGTGGCAGCTGGATCAGGGCCCCCTTATTGGGGAGGCTGGCCTAACAGGTAAATGATTACCTCATAGGTGGAAAGAACAATGGCCGTGTTGGGGATCTGTCTGATAAGCTGTGGGACAAGCCCACGGTAGAATGCCGTGTATCCCTCTTCCCTGGCCACCAGCCGCGCAGTCTGGAAGAAGTACTTGTATTTGCTACCTTCTTCCCGGAGTCTTGTTCGGATGACCTCTGATGGGCAAGAAGCAGAGTGTCATACAATTCTAAGGGGTAAGCTCTGTCCTTCAGCTTATCCTCTTATGTGCATAATGTGCGCATGTACTCACCATGTGGATATGCTATACAAGAGGCACACCCCTTGGCGAAAGCAGCTGCCCCCATGAGTGCCAGAAAGTCAGAGCTAGGCCTGTCGGTGCTGCTGTTCGGGGCCGCGAAGCGCCTATTCACTATATGCTTCTTCAGAGTCTCGTAGATGAGGAAGCAGATCATAGTCTCCGAGATGCCTGCATAAGATGCAGTCAGTCCGCGGTAGAAGCCACGGATGCCCTCGGTCTTGTACACATAACGTGCACACTGCAGGGCATTCATCTTCTTCTCTCCTCGAGCCCTGGAAGACGGGCCGGGGGACAGTGACATAAGGGCGGCAGAAAGACTGTACCACAGCCCTTAAAGTCCTACTCCATGCACAAGTTTTACAAAAATGCATTCATACTGACAGAAATACATGCAACACTGTTAGCAAGGTATGTTCTGCCTGCGACCTATCTACAAATTCTTCTCCGGCACCAACCCGAGAAACGTTTGGCCTGGGGTATTATATTTAGGCCCCTAGGCAAATTGCCTGCGTGCGTCAGGTCAGCCCATTTATAACTCCAGTCACATGTTTATGATCACTCTGGCAGGGAGAAGCCCAAGGTCACTTATAGTCTTGGTTGTGCCTCTGGTCATAGTTAGGGTTACACTAGGGCTGGGTGATATATCTAGATTTGAAAACATACAGGGATATAAATGAGCACAATATTGATTAAGGTGGTATTGTTTATTTCGAGTTAAATGAAGTTTTTAAGTTCCGTTTCCATTTTGTGGAATTTTTTTTTTTTCGTTCTTCACAATCTGCTGTAGACTCCAATACTCTAGCAACCCTACCCCACTTGCTTTGCCACATGCCCTGACGGGGTTAGCTTCCCAACATTGGGTAGTGTGATAGTTGTGTGTCTAAAAAAAAAAATTATATATATTATAGCTGGCTATTAACAACAGGTTGGATTTATTGTGGTCTGTGTCGCTGAACCAGTGTATGAAAGGAAAAACTAATTAGTGATTGTATTTAAGTAGCCTGCTCATGAAGCATGACATTCTTTTTGAAGTGCAGCGCAAGTATTGCAAGTTATCATGCTATTTTAGCTTCAAATAAATAGCGGGTGGTAGAGAAACCCAGGATAAAATGCATAGGTAAGGCCACCTCAGCAAGAGTTACTTTGCGAGACAGGTTGCCTTTACAAGCTTCTGTTTCCAAGGTTATGTACAATACTTTAAGAAAAGCTGTATGCACCCGTTATAGGACACACGTGATTAACTTGTTTGTTAAAACAATGGAGAGCATGTAAGTCACAGGTCATTTGCATATTTTATAGCATTTTTATTTCTGTGCTGTAGGCTACGCGTTCATGCAATTTCAAATATATGTGCAGAACACAGACCAGCCAGTTTTTGTTTTATATTTAAATATTTAGTTTACATTTGCATTGTATTCTTAACAGTGCAATTAGGCTACAGGTTATCGAAAGCACTTTCAGATACTATAGCCCTGTTAGTTAATTATAAATTCATTTGACGTGGACTTTAACCTTTATTTTGTTAGTTTTTGTGACTTGTATTGCTTTGAGTTAGAAAAGAACTTTTCCCCCACGTCATAAAAACAGCTATTGTCTATCACCATTCAACCAAAATATATAAAGTTATGATTTTTTTGTCCATATCACCCAGCCCTAGGTTATCCATATTTACATAACTATATATAGAAATTAACTGCATGGAACTGCTCCATCTATAATAGAGAATAATATTTGATATGTGTCCTAAAATATGAGAAATTTATGCAGTCTAAGACACTGGACTTTTAGGTTGCAGAGGAATATAAATATTGAAGAAACAAAATGTTTACATACTTCATTTCCAACTGCATTCGGGTTTTGACCATCCAAACAGGGTTCATCAGGGAATTGGTAACAAAGGCTGAAGGGAAGGGGTTAAAACCATTAGACTAAACATATGCAGATATAAAAACGTCCAGCTAAAACATTTATCCTATAAGCAAGGCATGACAAAAGCTGCTTCCTGGAGAAAAGCTACACTCAGCAAAACACCATCCAGCTCAGCATTAAATGGGCCCCTCCTTATAAGGTTGTCTCTGATATAATTTACAAGAGAATAGACATAATTAGCAACAACTCCACTAACTGCAAAAATAGGATAATGTATTTCATAGCACACATTTCATTCTTATTTTAATTTTCAGCATTATCATAATGGCATTGGCCAGCAAAGGGCAGGATCTGAAGACAAATGCTTAGATAAAGCTTTTCTGGTGAGGGATGGGTCACCTGCCATTCCTCACCTGCAACACCAGCGGATGACATGTGCACCACCCAGCTGTTGGGCACGAAGATGCTGTTGAACTTCTCTCTTGAGTTGGAGTAGGCAGCAAAATAAATGGCTCTGTAAAAAGGATGAGACAATTAGCGTCACCATTTTGGGAATTCATTCAGAATTACACCCACGCTACCCTTCGCCCCTCTATGCAGAATTAAAGCCTAGAACTGTGCCCCCATCCCCCAACTAGTCTGTTCCAGATAGGTCCACTGTTCAGATATGTCTCTGGAACAGTCTGTGCCAGCCTGCTGAAAGGCTTTAGTAAGCAGGAGGGTGAGACCAGAGCCAGAGAGGCCCACTTCTGAACAAGAGCTCTGCAGCGGGACGCCACACCAAAAAACAGCAGCCCCAGACGCAACAGGCTGGTTACTGTCCTGTCCCATCCCATCCCTTACAGGCAAATATTCAATTTTTTTTTTTTTTTAAGTGCTGTAGGACTATGTACATGGACTGACATAATTGGTACCCAAGTTCGCATTCACCTTTAAAAGCAGTATGTGCGGCAATCGTTAATGCAACAGCGAAAATACGTACGTATTTTATGTGCATGACATGAAATTACCGTGCATTTTAACCTCCATACCGCAAATGAAGTACGAATTAGCATAGAAAAGTTAAAATGCACAATAATTTGTCATATTTACAAAAATGCAAATAAAATATGAACGCATTTGCGCTGTCACAACAATTAATTGCTGCACGTATCGCTTTTAAAAGGTGAACGCATACTGTCATACAAGTTATGTCAATCCCTGACTATGTGGCTTTATTTACCCTCGGTATGGAAACCTTCTAATTATGGTGTTATACATAGCAAAGTGGCAGTCATTGTATCACCATCTTGTTTAGTCACATTCCATTGGATAGCAACAAATTATACCTCGTGATAAGGTTTTAGTGATATTTTCAATACAGTTTATATGTATAAAAAAAAAATACAGCGACAAAAATTAAGTTACCTTGAGGGGGCGACACCAACCAAATTCGGCCCAAGTCCTCTGAATAAAGACCTGGGTCCTTCTTTCTCCAGAATAGATCTGGAGAGGAGAAAGGAAAAAAAAAACATCAATAAAAGAAGCAAATCCAACCCCTATTCAATATTGCAGCTCTCTTAGTGAGTATGAAGACAGCACATCACAAATCTGTGAATCAAAGCCCTTCTGTAGATTTGGTGATATCCTTAAACTAACATTTTCATTTCTGCATGTTCAGAAAGCTTACCTAAGACTAATCCATTACTATGCTTTATTTTGAAAGAAATTTTTGAATATTATATTACATGAAAAACATCAAACACTATCAAATAAAAACCACGTCTGAGGAGGCTTCATTAAGATGCCTACAGGAAAGCCAATGACTAAAACCTTAAGGAACTAAAGCTGAGGTTTGACTGACATCAGGTTAATGATGTGGGGCCAGGCTCAGCAGATATAGACAACCCCACTGTTGTTCTCGTTAGTTTTAAAAAGTGGTGGCCAAAAGACTCTTAAACCCCTCAACATTATCCTGCTCTGCGATCACAACCCCTTTGGTGCTACAGGGGCAGACATATTACGCTGTCATTCACATTTGTAATTTGTATGCCACAGCCATCTGCCCAGACCTGACCACTTACCACAGTGACTTTCAACAGAAAGTTCTAATCCCTTCTTACACAAATTAACGGTTGAAGAAGCTCCTTGATCCAGCCCTTACAGTGTCCCTTAAGCCTACCTCTGGATGTAACTGATTTGTATGGCCAATTCACTAAAAAATAAATTAAATTTTAAAGATCACCCTGTGAGTAATGTTTCAAGAAATTGTGAAACTAAATTCAGAATGGCTTACCGCAACACCTGGAGAAGACTTGGTGCAACAGGACCAGGTCGAAGGACACCCGCTCCACTCAGAGTGCCTAGCTGAACCTGAAACACAGGCCGGAGAGTGATCCCAGATGACTGCAACCGGGTCTTCAGCACCTCCAGGGGACAGGTCATGATGGCACCAACTGTTCCACCGCACCTTCAGAAGGAAAGGACATCCAAATATGAGGACACAGCTGCTTCACAAGACTGAAGAGAGGGAAAATTTATGGCTGAATTTGAAGTCTGCTTAGATATTAACGTTTATGACATCAAATAATATAAATGACAGATTTAAAATGATCTGGGGCTGAATTCTCCTTTTTTTGAGTTACTGGCAAACATGGCTTAAAAGGGCCTATAGAGATTTCAGCTGTCCAGTTTTAATGATAAAACTGCACATTACTGTACTATTAATAATATAATTATTATCTGTAACAATTCCTCTATTTAGCTGGACATTTTACTGAAACAGTTCAGGTCAGATTGTGGTGCAGCATCTTGTAAGCATCCTGTTTTCAGGATGAACGTGTCAGTCTTGCTTGTTTTGCAGCCACACTGGGCAAGCAGTTCCAATGAATTGTGCCAAGCTGCCCCCACCCCACCCCACCCCACCCCACCCCACACGTCTCTCCTAGCACCCTTGCGTATTAACATGATCGGGTTAGTACAGACATGCTGTTACGTAACCCCTGCCACACACACAAACCTGAAGAAGTTCACTCCAGTTAATAGAGCACCAAGCCATAAATATCCCACCACCGGGAGCAGTCATATCAGCCCTTAATATTTTTTTTTTTTAATTTCACCCATCAGTCAAAAACCATCTACATCAGGCTTTTCATAGTTTCTTAACCTGTGAACCAACATATCCTCAGTGTTCAAAAGCACACATTTATTTTGCCTGTCGAGGGCAGTTTATTTTCTCACAAAACAGAAAGTATGAAGCTGAAAGTTCACAAAGAATTCATTACATACCAGAAGCGAACAAAACAACTACAGGATTTACCAATAAGGTTATGGGGTTAGCATACTTGAATGTTCTGATAAGTGGATGGAAGATGTATTATCTGAACAAATATACCTTTTATTTAGTAATATATTACAAATGTCAAACAATATTTTATAATTGATTGTTATGTGGAGAATAAGAACATAAGTTCATAATACGTAAAACCATACAAGGTAAGGTGTTCTAACAGACTGGAGAGAAAAAAGTAGTTAGAAATCAATCAGACGTAAAAACTGCAAACATTAGAAAAATACCCTCTATTTTTATAATCCATACCTATATAAATTAAACTATGCAATATGCGGGGCTAAGAAAATGGCTCTTTAAAAGCCATGCTCTTCGACGATTTTTTTCTCCTCATCACGCCCACATCAGCAACCGGCACCAGCGTTAGTTTGGTAAATGCAAACAATATTTAATCACACATTTTCACGACTATTAACAAACACATAGCGTAAAATATTTAACAGCTGCAATATACCCACATATAACATACCGTGCACACAATAATGCGTTGAACGCAATATACGTAGTTAATCTCCACCCTTTTTGAAAATTAAACTCATATTTAAATGGTCATCTTTGACAACTAGCCCGTGACATTCGAACAGAGATATTCTTTGACCACGTTTTGATTTTCTTGTCGCCGGTTCCGTGGTGGCTACTTTGGTAGCACCGGCAGGCTAACAAAAAAGAACGTGGACTTTTTAAAAATTGTATTCCCAGCGTATCCGTCATTTACACAGCTATCAAAACTACAAAGAAGTGAGTCTAGAAACGTACAGCAATGGCGATCAGTTAATTAGCTACTTATATTAAACACACCGGGACTCGTTTCCAAAGTCACATGCAGCCATAGCGTGTCCTTGTGAAGGGCTCATAACCTTATAATATTGTAGCTAGCTGGCTAGCCCGCATTAATCAAAAGAATCCATAAAAATATAGCATCCAAAAATATAAAGCCTTTGAAAAACACATCTTAAATCAACCCATTTCATCTGAATGTCATTAAATAAGCATTAACAAGCAGGCCGGCTCAAGAAGCAGCGAAGAGATATCATGCTCACATTCGGCTACTTTTAAACTAAGAACTTACCCTCCGGCGAAAAGATGCACAAACGTGTCTTTCTGGATCATTTTCAAGCTCTCATCATAGCATATAATCTTATAAATAAGCAAGGAAACTGGATAATAACTCGTTCCACACAACGACACCTAACCGGCCACTAGGAAGCAGCCGACGCGTCAGCTGCCAACCCGGTTTATTCTAGTCAGGAAGCCTCGTGAACCCCGGCACGCGCTGACGTCAGGGGGCCGGTTGGGGGTGTTGTCCCTGACGTCGGTATGGAGGCGGAAGGTGTTTCACGAGGCTCAAAACCCACTGCGGACGATAAAAATAGTTTCCACGTCCTATACTGGACAAATATCAAAATAACACTTAATGAAAAGATGACATTATGTTTAAAGGTGTAGTTCATGAATAACTTCTACGTATGTTTAGGGTTTCATGTGAAGGAGCTGATTTGGATTTGTGCAATGGTCGCGTGGCTGGGAGCACTGCACCTTCATGCCTTTAGGGCGGGGGTTCTGATCCCGGTTTGTGTGGGTTTCCTGTCATGGTCGCGTTTATGAACCTTGTAAGAATTAGTTTTTGAAAGTATGCTGTACCGCCTTCATCTGAGCTAACGCAGCTCAGGGAATGAATGGACAGAGAAATTTTACTTGTTTATTTAAGTAATGCAGTCAGTTATCATGCTTTTATACATTTTTTTAGTTAATTGTGTAAAGGATTAACAGCAAGAGCTCTTTCTGGATTCAACTTGTACAAGTTCAGTTACTTATTCACCAAGCCACCTGAGTCAGTCAATAGCATTTGTAAATCATTTGTTCAACAAACCTCTGAAAAGGGAGTATTAATACAAATATTTTTTGTGAAACTGAAAATTTAAAGAAGACACCGAAAATATTTGTTTAAAATAAATTCATCTCACTTCTTATTCACTGAATTGTGAGATATAAGCATTTGAGTATGCAGTGCTGGTAATGAAAAGCAGAAAAAACTTCACTGCAGAGAGTGGGTCCCAGACATGACAAAGGCACGTGCAAAAGGGTTATATTTTGCTGCCCTTTTCCCTGCACAGCTGCCAGACAGGGAGTTCAACCTTGTACCACTGCAAAATAACGTGCAGTAACATAGACGAGCTCTGTATCCTCAAGCTTAGGAGATTAACACTAGAAGAGGCAAATGGAAAATAAAATAAAACACCATGCACTTCAAATGAAAGAAGGAAAAATGAATTGTAAAAATAAAAATAATATTTTTGTCCCCACACAGTAGTAACCATACTATTTAGTCACTGCTATTGCTGACAGATACCTAAATATTATGTGTTAATTGTGCATGCAGTGATCTTGTGAATTCTGACTATGGTATGCTGACTTTTTCTTAGAAACACTATTGATTGCTACATGTGACAGATCCAATGCAAAAAATATGCGAAGAACTAGGTTCAATGACCAGACTACTTTACACAGAAATTTTAAAAAAACTATCAGGATGTCACGTAAAGAAATATTTACCTACCAGCACTGAAGTTTTTTTTAAGACAACACTGCCATTAGTAGCAACTCAAACACCTCACTACAAGTTTTTGCTGAACTTACAACATGAATTTTAACTCAAAAATTGATAATTGTTATAATTTATGTTTCCCAGATGCTAAAAAAACATTTTCTGTATGATGACAATGGAACATTTGAGTTGTAGAATTAGGCAATGTGTGGTGAAGTTTTGAAAGCTGGAGATGAGAGGTGGAGCTATGTGACGCAATATCCTCCTGAGATCCAAGGGAAAAAAGTGTCCATCAATTTTAGGTTATTTGAGATTTTCTTTGTCTTTGAAGGAAATTACATCTTACAATTTCGATTTTTTTCAAATTTATTTTTAATTTCACAGCATGTCCTCTTTAGTGTACAACAGGAATAAATATGTTTCCTTACATCAGTGAAAAGATAGATGCAAAAACAAAATGTCCACTACAATGGACATAAATCAATGGGTGGGGTCTCAGGGGGATATTGTGACAGAATAGTTCCTTTCATTGAACATGTTCAGGGGAGCTGCTGAAATACACACCAAAACACACACAATATTGTGATCTATAGTCTCCTTTTTACAGAAAGCATGTGTTGCACATGAACATCTTTAGGAGGTTTTGCTGTTTTAAAACATTATGTTTCATACATAAATGAAATCATTCAAATTGTTCACTAGTAATGCTCTGTTATTTAGTTCTTTAGTTGCTTGTTGATAGTCATGTTCACCACTGCAGTCGATCAAGTATATCTATATATAGTTCGTAACTGATCTAATGCCTGCTGATGCTATAGATGGCTTGTACACATTTTCAAGAAAATATAGGATAATTGTTTTAATTGGATCCACGGTTTCCCTTGCCCGGACACGGGTCAACGGGGCCCCCTCCTGGAGACAGGCCTGGGAATGGGGCTCAATGGCGAGCACCTGGTGGCAAGGCCTGCACTCATGGGGCCTGGTCGGGCACAGCCTGAACAAGGCATGTGGGTCCCCTCTCCAATGGGTTTGCCACCTATAGGAGAGGCCATAGGGGTCAGGTGTGATGTGAGTTGGGCAGCGGGAAGAGGGAAGTCTGGGTTTCCCTGCTGAGACTGCTGCCTCCGCGACCTGACCTCGGATCAAGCAGTAGATGATGGATGGATGGATTATTTTATTGTTTTATTGCTATGTTAAATACTCTTTCACAATATGTACAGCTCTTCAAAAAATTAAGAGACCAGAGCACATTTTTTTGTTTCATTTATTTCTCAATTTATGGGTGTGTGTCTGTGAATAATATGTTAGTTTTTTTTGTAAACTGCAACCTAGTTCTTCTCTGTTTCTTCCTTATGAAGAGCTTCTTCCTTGCTTAATGGACCAAAGGCCTGCTTCTAGGAGCCGTGTACCTTGCTATTCCTTTTGAAGGTCACTTGATGTCATTTAAAAATGAATATATACTTTTTTAAATATAGGTGGTCTCTTATTTTTTTTCCAGAGCTGTATATCATGCTGTAGCATTTAAAATCACAACTTGAAGTTATTTTTAGTCATCCATATCCCTTTACATTTTCTTATTTTAAACACAGTAATCAAGGGTCACTGTGAGCTCCGAAAGCAGGGATGTAATACCAGATATGTCATGGGCATTGATTTATTTCAAGTTATTTTGAACTGTATCTAACATAAATATACAACCTATAGCAATCAATTAAAAGAATGGCTATTTATAAACAGAAAAGAATACCAAGATAATTACAGTACGATATTATTATGAAAAGTTTTTTTATGTTTTTATGTTTATGTTATGATTCTGTCCTGCATCCATCCTGCAGCTCTGGGAAGAGTGACTCAGCATAATATTCTGTTTTACTCAGGAATTTGCTTGTGATAATTCAAAAAACAGATTATGAATGTCAATGCCAACTCATTGCAGGTAACACAGACAATTCACACACATGCACAATTTGGCAACTAGAATTTACCTTAGCATGTTTTTGGGCTGGGGGAGGGATGGCGCTGGAGTACCTGGAGGAAAGCCCTTGACACATTGGGGAGAACATGCAAACTCCACATGCAAAGAGCCATGATGGAGAGTCAAACCTACAGTATCAGAGATAAACAATGATAAATAATGAATATTGGTAACAGTGACAATAACAATGGTGGCATGATTGGTTTCTTAGTAGTGTTTTTCACTACAGGTAAGCAAATATAAACATGCTAGTGATGATTAAACGCAACCATTTTTCAACCAATACAAAATATGCCTAACACTAGACAGTCTAATACTCTATTCTTCTAGTCAATCATTTCCAAAGTATCTCTGTCTTGGGAGATGTAAAATTTGGGTTGGGACTCCTCTATTTTGGTTTGTGTCCTAATCAGTCTCTTTATAAGGAATAGTTAATTTGGTTGTTATACATTAATTTGCTTGGTACATATAATGATTTTTAGCAACAGATTAATGTATTTGTGAAAGACTCAGACAATAGTACTGATTCATAGATGGTATATGAAGTGAATTTGAATTCATCAACCTTTCAGTTTCTTATTTTTACCTGGCAATACACCCATCTATCTTCCAATCTTGTATCCAGTATAGGGTCACAGGGGGAATCTGTGTCTCAGAGGGCAGAAAGTCTAAAAATCCTGAGGCCTAATTAGCCTCAAGCAAGCCAGATTATGGAAATTATGAAAGTATTACAGCACTGTTTCAAGGAACAATTTAATTACTTACAAGGAAAAAAATCATCATCGGTCCTGATAGGAAAGACACTTCAACTTACAGCTTGTGCGTTTATACTGTGTACTTACTCTTACCCTTTACTGGTAAAGAATATGACAAAAAATTTAGACAGTTCAAAATAAAACAAATATAGAAAAGGATGGATTGTTTTTTTGTTTGCAAAATTCCAGAAATGTAACAACGATATAATGTAAACATGTTGCATTTATTGGACTCAGTTAAGCTTATTGCATTTCACAAGAATGAAACAAGTGAGTTCCTCACAAGAATGAAACAAGCAAACTGTCATGAATCACCAAGAGCACACATTTAGATTAGGCCAGAAGGAGATAGTGAAAGGCATATTTAGAGGGAAGGGGGTGCTTATTGTCACGATAACCGGGGCAGAAAGACCAGGATCCAGGTATGCAAGCCGTTAAGCGCTTTATTCTAAGAAACCAAACAGAGGCACCAGAAGGGACAGGCGAGAGGCAGGGTCGAAAAACAAGCAAGGAGGTCGTTAGCCGGGGAGTCAGTCCTACGAGGAAACACAAGACAGGAACACACGGGGGTACGGGAACGAGACGAGCCGGGGCAAGCAGGGTAGTCGGGTCAGGTGCAGGAACGGGTCTGGAACGGGAGAGGGAGAGAGGTAAGGAGAGGACACGAGGCAAACAGGCAGGGTTCGGATGCAGGGTAAGACAATGGACAAGAGAGTGCTTAGTAAGGCTTCAATACATCAGCGCAATACTTCGCGTCGGACTGGTGACTTCTAGCTGGCTTTATCCCTAGCCCTGTTACTTGCAATGAGCTGCAGCTGGGCGTGTCCGCCCGTGTGGGCGTGACACTTATCAAGAAATATGTTTAGGGGCCGGATATGGAGAGGAGGTGGTAATTGTATGATATTTGTACTGATGTGAAATATTTAAAGTAAAGACAATGATGAAATATCACAGATAATAACAGTCTCCATACTGGTAAAATTCAATGCAATAAAATGCGTTTTCCCACTTTAATTCATGTTATGTACCTATTTTGTTATTCCTGAAAATTTTATTATTATGTTAATTAACTAAGTTCCTGTATTGTGTAATATTTTTATACTCATAAATTAATCGTGGTTTTAAAAACAGACAAACGATCAAACAAACATCCATATGCCCTGCACCCGCTTATTCAGTCCTGGGTGACAGGGAACCTGGCACCTGTCCCATGAGGCACAAGACGCGAGGCGGGGTCACGTTAACCTGGGCTAGGATGCCAGTTCAGCTCAGATCACACACATAATCATTTGCTATTTGACACAGGGAGAATATTGAAGTACATACACACAAAAATTGGGCTTTTATTTGATTGCTCTAATGAGTAATAATACCACCCTCAAAAAAGCATGTACTTAAAAATCTTCTGACATATTTACAAATGTATAAACAGTAGGTGGCGATCAACAACTAGTACATAGTTCACTACAGACAAGTTTGATAATAGATTAAATCCCCTAGAAAACCAGAAGATGGCACTAAGGCACTTTCCTTTTCATTTTACCAACATCCCCTCTCCCCCTAACCTGAAAAAAAGTGTTGTGCCTTCTGAGGGTAAATTGAATACGCTCCTTCATAGAATAACATTTGCAGAGTGTATCTACACAAATTACTTCACAGTCAGGCAAAATTAAAGGAGAAAAATGTCTTGAAAATTCCACTAAAGTTTAAACCCTTACAGGTATTTGCACTGCTGTTGATCCTATTGTCCCTCAAGCACCTGTCCCCTCCCCTGTAACTGTAGGACAAGAATTTCACCATGTTCTTTGGAACACATGTGACAGTAAAGCTTGAAACTTTAAAACTATATGGTAAAAGATGAAGAAACTGTCTGGTCATATGACATCACAGTGTAACACAGGAAGTTAGCAATAGGTTATATATAAGGAAGCAAGAGTATATAGCCCTACCAATGGCAGACAGGAAATTATGGCTTTGCCAATAGCATAATACTGGTTATATTTAACACACAGTTACTGGTTAAATTTAAACTGGTGCAGAATCCAAACAATCATTTTCTATGTTCACTTCTGTATATATTAGTAATGAAAATCTGACTTTTTTTGTCTTAACATGGCCTGTAAAGAAAATGGCTATACAGGATTTAAAAACATTTATTTAAAAATTTTTGTTGTGTTTTACATGTGGCTTCATACCCTTGCTTGCATATCGTTCTATGTATATCCTTAAAATATGTTAAAGGAATATAAGAGTATAAAGTGTTTTACCACCTTGTTTGGCGTTGCAGAAGGGACAGTGCTGATAGTTTAATTAGAAGCTGTTTGAAATTATTTCATTTAAATCTAAGGTGATGCCAAAATATGAAATCTCTTTCAGGTCCCCACTTAAGCTTGTGGTCTCAGTGTAATTCAAAGCACGTTTTTATTTTCATTCAAAATTCTGCTACTCACTTTCTAATGCATTCACAATGTCATCCTTCCCTATCTATGTGGCCTGCTCTCTCACATCTTCATCTGCCACCCATATTATCACCATGGGACACAGAGCTTTCAGTCACTCTGCTACCCGACTCTAGAACTCACTTCTGCCAGATATCAGCAATATTGACTATTTTCCATTATTTAAGTCAAAACTCAAAACCCACCTGTTAAATTGGGCTACTTGCTTTAACCCAGTTGTTGTTGTTTAATTATGGAAATAACTCTTTCTAATTATTTATTTTTATTGTTTGTCTTTTATGGGCTATGTAAGGTGACCTTGGGTTTCAGAAAGATGCCCACACATAAAATGTATTGTTATTATTATTATGTAATGCACTCAAAAAAAGAATAAATGCTGAGTTTATTTTAAAAGAATGCTGTGCCCTGAAGCATTTTATAACTCACAGTTTGTGATAAGTGTTATCTTCCATGATATGAGGGATACAGCCATTAGCGATCCAAGCCACCTGCATGGATTTTAATAATCCAGTAGGTGGTGCTATTACGTGGGGAGACTTTCTTTGTACTCCAATATACATCTTCTAGCATCTGTGATGTCATCTGTGTTATTACCAAAAATTTTGAATGTTTAGTGAGAGAAAAAATGGTATAAAGCTTACTTTTTGTGAAAGAATAAATTTTGATTTTCACGGGAAGGACACCTGGCATAGCTCTGCAGTGCCAGTGCATCATAATTTAGAATTTAGTGATTAATTGTCATTGTTGACACACCACAGCACATAGAGCACAACAACGAAATGTGCTCTCTGCATTTAAGCCATATGTGACAATGTGACATAGCGGGGGGCAGCTAATTCAGTGCCCGGGGAGCAGTGTGAAGTCAATCTCCTCCCCACCAATTAAAAGGGTGTCAAAACATCCATTCCTTGCCACGCACTTTTGCTGTTAATCACTGTACAATACTTGCAACTGTTTATTTTGCCTCATAGAGATTTGGAGCAGACTAATTGTCGAGAGGATGGAGCTAGTGAACAGCACTCTCCACAAACTGCTTCACCTGCCAGTGCTGAGAAAAGTTTTCTTTTGTTGCTGTTCTTGTGCGCTGCACAGAAGACATGGTGTTGCATCAGAAACACCAGATTTTTTTGACACAATCACTGTTCCCATGAGACAGTGAATGATGCTGATTTAATCAGATTGGCTCTTTCCTAGAAAACCAGTACCCACCACAGCTGGGCCTGTAAAGACCAGGAATGAAAACAGTGTGAGCAAGATGAAGAAGGGTTCTCTCTTCTCAAGGAGCAACAGGATTGTATATGTCTCAGTTATATGATATCCATTTATATTAATATTAGCAATTATAGAAGACAATGGGTGGCAGAGTGATGCAGAGGTTAGCACTGTTACTGTATTGTTGGGACCAGGGTTCGAATCTCCACACTGGCTCCATGTGGGTGGAGTTTCCATGTTCTCCCTGTATCATTATGGGGTTTCCCCCCACAGTTCAAAGAGATGGTAAGGTGAATTGGAGTTGCCAAATTGCCTGTAGGTGTGGATGGTATGTGTGTGTGTGTGTGTGTGTGGGCGGGGGGTCCAGATATACAATACTGATAATAACTTGTTATGTATTGTAATGTTGTGGGGACCATTTTTTCAGTCTCAATTTTTAAAAAATATGTGACTGCAATTTATGATTGCAAAAAAATCCCAAAAGATTTGTATTTTGTTTGATTACATATTGTTAAGGTTAGGGCTGGGTAGGGGTTAAGGTTATGTTGGGATTAGAGTTTTCCCCATAGAAATGAATGGAGAGTCCTTACAAAGATATTCTTACAAACCTGGGTGCGTATGCATTTGCATGCATGTCTGTGTGTGTGAGTGTGTGCGTGAGTGTTCCCTGTGATGGGTTGATGCCCCATCCTAGTTTGATCCCTGCCTTGTGCCCGTAGCTTCTGGGATAAGACAATAGGACAAACAGGTACAAGAAATGGATGGAGAGCATTAATAGAAAAATTGAGTGTAAACAGGAAACGCTTCAGTTGAATTTTTGATCATCTTATAATTCTACTGACTGTACACCCTCCCTGACATCACTACAATACTGTGGAAAGCAAGCTTATAAATATGGTCTCTGCCAAAATTTCAGTTGGACCATTGCTGGCTGTTCATTATTCTAAGTTAAGTAGGATGTGTGTTTTCATATAGAAATGCTAGTCCTAGTCCTCACTCCCCCATTCTTGTATGTGCACCATGATGTTTCTTTGTTTGGGGAAAAATGGACAGATTAATACTGAGGGCTTTTTTTATCTAAACCTCTTTATAAACTGCATGGTCCTGGTTCATTGTTGCCTGGATTTAGCTAGACAGTGTGTTTAACCTTTGACAAAGAAGGGTCAGAGATGGTCAAAAGGACCCCATGGCAGCATTCCAATTCTTGAAGGGTTCCCTCAGCTCTGCACCGGTCCTGTTAATAAGCATCAGACAGAGACCACTCTATTATCATCCACACTAACAGCTCCAATACTGTACCTAAGCTGCAAACTGCCACCTGCACTGGCTATCAAGTAATAGAGCGGTAATAGTTTTGCCACTGAGCACATGTCTCTGCAGTGGACGGCCGTGGCAAAGGACACCAATGCCCCTGGTGCTTCTTCTCAAAAGACACCAACACCTGAGCGGTTCTTCTTGAAGGACACCAGCACATTGGTGGTTCTTCTCGAAGCACATCGACACTGGAGCAGTTCATTTCAAAGGATATCAACACCCGGGCAGTTACTCTCAAAGAACACCAAAGTGCAGGCGGTTCCTCTCAAAAGACACCAACACTCAGGCAATTCTTATTGAAGAACATCAAAGCCAAGGTGGTTCCTCTTCAAGGACACCAACACGTATGTGGTTCTTCTCAAAGGACACCAATGCCCTATCGAAGGACACCAACGCCCTAGTAGTTCCTCTCAAACGACACTAACACGTATGTGGTTCTTCTCAAAGGACACCAACACCTGGGTGGTTACTATCGAAGGACACCAACACCTGGATGGTTACTATTGAAGGACACCAACACCTGGATGGTTACTATTGAAGGACACCAACGCTCTAGTAGTTCCTCTCAAACGACACTAACACATATGTGGTTATTCTCAAAGGACACCAACACCTGGGTGGTTACTATCGAAGGACACCTATGTCCGGTCAGTTACTCTCGAAGGATGCCAACAACTGCATGGTTACTCTTGAAGAACACCAATGCCAAGGTGTTTACTCTCGAAGGACACCGGTGCCCAGGTGGTTCTTCTCAATGGACACCAATGCCCAGGCAGTTCGTCTCAAAGGACACCAACACCCAGGCAGTTACTCTTGAAGGAATCCAATGCCTCGGAAGTTCCTCTCAAAGGACACTAATACCTGGGCTGGGCAGTACGTCACGAAGGATGCCAATGCTCAGGTGTTCCTCTCCAAGGACACCAATGCCTGAGTGATTCATTACCAACACTTTGGTGGTTCCTCACTCCAGGTATAGCACCTCCCAGGTAGTTGAATTGCCAATGGCTCTTTGTCTGGTGGACAACAGCTCGCCCTATCGTAGCCCTTTCCGGCCATCGGACAGGTGGTCCTGTACAAGTTGCAGCACTAGAGATAGTGGTCAGCTGTCAAAATTCAGACCCAATGTTTTGGACAGTCAGCCCCACCCACCAACTAAACATGTCCCCTGTTGGCAGCCGGTGACTACTGAGCAGGAAATGAGCAACAGACACTAAAAGCCAATGGCCAATCATGGAAGAGGGTGCCAAAATGATATATCAGCTAAGAGCATTGATGGGCATCCCCTAAAAAGCCAGGACACCATCAATGAACCCTGCTTCCTCCCTGTTCCATTGTCCATGCTCTGGTGTTTTAATAAATCCAGCCTCTCCAGGCTGTCACTTATGAAACTTTCCATTGCTTACATGTATTTTATGCTCACACCCAGCTGCTATATATAACTGAACTGAAAACCTTCCAAAGACAATAGCTGGGGACATTTAAGGTCAAGTAACCATATTAAAATGACGTACTGTACTCAGTGGAAATATTCTATAACTCATGTAATTCTGCTCAGAAATTTAAGGAAAAAACATTAAAAAAAAAATGTTTTACATGTCTGTGTTAGTTGTAAACTGATTCAGGGATGCGTCTGATAGGATTGCAGGGTTTCTTACCCCCATCTTCTGGGCTGCCACCAAAGGATGTGATACATACTGAATAACACAAATTACTCAGAGTCCTGGGCATCTGTGCAGCTGTATCCTTTAATTGTACGCTAACTGCCTCAATGTATTTGGACAGCTGAGTAAACATGGACGGGACACTAAGTGGTGGAATGAACTGGCTGTTTGGTCTGCGGTGAGCAGACCAGCTTTCTATGGTAATTGCTTGCTCCCAGCAATCTTTCCTCAATTTTTAAGTCAGTGTTTTCAAAATAACATGTAGGAAAAGTTAAGTGGTACATGAGCTGAAGGCATGAGAAAGTAGGTAAGAGTTCACATTAGAAGATGATTTTACGTGTTTTTGGTGCAGAGACTACTAATGCAGATTGATAAAGGGCTTTCTTTCTCAAGAAACAATTCAAATATTTTCATAGGATAACCAAAGATACTGTGTAGAAATTCACAGACAAGCCAAAGCATGACCATCCCCATGTAAAGCGAATAAGGTTGACTATCTCTAAAAAACGGTGTGTCAAAGTCTGTGATATATTAGATGCTAACATTTGGTACTTGTTTTTGACATATTGAATGGGGAAGAAATGGCCAGGGGTAAAGATCTGTGTGACTTTGATAAGGATAGTCACAGAACTGGGTCAGAACATCTCCGGAATGGTTAGCCTTGTGGGGTGCTCACGGTCAACCATGGTGAGTATCTGCTGAGAGTGATCTGAGGAGGAAAAAACCATGACCTGCCGACAGGATGTTGGGTGGCCAAGACTCATCAATATGGATTGTGAATGAAGGCTATCCCATATGGTACAGACTAACAGAAAGGTATAAATGGCAGGTAATTTTGATGATCCATGACACACCATGCATTCAGCCCTACTGTGTTTAATGCTGCTTAGCAACAGGTTAGTCAGAGTGACAGTAATGGCAAAGGATGGGTGTGATGAAGGTGATCAAAGTACATTACCTGATGCAAGTGCTCTGCCTTCTTGCATTTCCTAAGCTTTCGATAAAGTGTGACTGACAGCTGTAGTACAGAAACTGGGCAAAGTACCATGATCCAATGGAGTGGCACAGTAAGCAAGTACTGCTTCACTTTGATCTCCTCCTTTACTCCTCAGGCTTTTGACTGTCCCTATAAATTATTTTAATTCACCATTAGCCTGTGAGAAACACCGACCACTGACCATTGAGGACCACCCAGACACCCATACCGCCACAGTATTGTCAGGCAGGTTCACGGCCTAGACCTACCCACATAGTATCCATCAACTTCCCTTGTAAGTAGCTGAGCAAAACGGTTTTGTATAAGGAGAACAATAAGCTATGCCTCCCCTTTAGTATCTAGGTGCTGATTGATCTGGAGCAGCCGTGAGCAGAGGTGTGTGTGTTTCAGCAGCATTATGGGGAAGTTAAAGCAGAGTGCATAGACCACATGAGAGCAAATATTTATGTCCAGAGCTCTGGAAAAGTGACCCACTCTACATTAGCTAACCCACGTTTCTAGGGTTAAGGCCAAGACCCCATTGTACTGGAGAAGTGGGTCCCTGGAGCACATTCTTAACTGTTGGCCCTGAGGAGAGAGACGCTAACGCCAAAGTCACAACAAAGTGCTAAACGTAAAGGGCAACTGCAAGGGGATGAAAGACAACAAGTACTGCCACTCAGCAAAAAAAAAAGACAGTGACTTTGCTAAAGCAGGGGAGAATCATCATCTGTAGCGATATGGTAACACAGGACTGGCAGCTGAAAACTGACCTGGGGAAGGACCTTCAAAGTTTCTAGTGTCCATTACAGAGACCACACTTATACCAGATATGGTCTTTGTGTCTGTTACAGCAAAACAAGTGTTTCTGTTGGAGTGGAAAATTTTGTGGGACGACCAAGGAGGCACCAAGGATCATAACCCCAGAGCTTCGCAGTAAATTTATGATATTTCCCTACTGAGTCTGTATTAATTTTGGCTCAAGGGACATGGGTCAACCATTAAAGGGATCTAGTAGTTACATATGTCTGTTGTCTATAGTCACAACAGAAAGGCAAAAAAGTGCCATCTTTGAGTTAATAATACAGGTTTTGAAATGTTCAACTTTTAACCAGTTATCCTGGTTAGTGTTGTAGGGGGGCTAGATTATATCCCAGTATATGGCACAGGGCTGGGATACAGTTTTGGTGGGAGTCCTATAAAGAAATCAAGACTGGACCAAACTGAGACACAGAAGATCTGATGAAGTGCACAGGGCTGAACAGGTGCAGGATGGGTAACAGGCCTGCTGCAGAAGTTGTGTTTTCATACTTCTATCTTCTCTTAGTAAACAAATATGAAAAAACACAGGTGTTCATTCCAGTGACTTCTGAGCTCCTGATATGATTACAGCAAGATGTCTGCTGAACCAACCAATAACTGACAGAAATTCAGACACAGAAATATAGCACATACAGTACAGCATGTATTATACATTCTAAGATGAAAGAACAGTGATAGAAATTCAGTTATAGGAGAGTCACACTGAATGTTAGACAGAGAGGCACAGATACAGCAACAGTCAGTGTTACAGATACTCACGACCATTTTCACATAGAGCTGCTGAGAGTCAGAGCAAATGAGTCACAGACAGAATTACAGACTTTGATGTCTAAGCAAGCCTTGAGTGAGACTCCACGTCATATTAATTATTTTGTGAATATCCATTAAGCATGACACACTTGGAAAGAGATACAGAATTACTTAACCACATGACAAATTTTGAGAGCAGTGGTTCCAACAAACAATCAAATAAGAATATACGAGGATTTTACAGCTGCTACATTAATTATGCCAGTTTCTAGCTTGGAAACATCTATAAATCATCTAATAAAGTGCTGAGACAGTTTCTAAGTACAGTGGTTTAGTGTCTTCCTGTTGTGTCTAACATGCGCAGGGTGCTGAGCAGGATACAGTGGGTAGTAGGTGTTTAGCCTCTCATCTATCATCCATAGCTCCCACTTTTCTCTTTGTATGTCTGTTTAAACTGGTTTCCACTACATTCCTCTCTAAATTAAATCATAGTTTTACTGTCTATCTGCATATCCAACAGGTAGCAGGGGAGGCCTGGAGCCTACTCCGGGTATGATGGGGGCCATGGCAAGGGGCACCCTGCACACAATGCCGGTCCGTTGCAGAAATGCCAGTGTAACTAACTGCATGTTTTTGGACAGCAGGAGGAAACTCACACAGCATGGAGGTAACAAGTAACAACACACAAATTGGGGAAAGGATTCAAGCCTCTCCGTAGTGGTATAAGCCAGCCGCGCAACCTCCTCTGCCACTATGCAGCCAAAGTTTTACCATTCCTGTCTAAATTTATTTCTATTTCAGACATTCCAGTCTGACCTGGTTTACACTTGCACTATTCTGGCTTCAGCTTCTTACTGATTTAGTAACAACACCTCGAGCTGGCTAGTTTTTTTTCAGCCATGGTGCTATGAACAGATTTCGATTACAGTTCATTTTAAACTGCAGTGTTAAGAGCTTTTTGGTACATGGGAATTTGTATTATATTGAGAAAATTTCTATTGACAACATATGTCTCCACAGAAAGATACCTTGCTAGAAAACACCTCCCTCAGATGTCACATTTTTACAGTTCTCTCTGTAGTAAATTTATTTATACACAGTTTATTGCACACAATAAATTCACTTCGGTTAAATGGGCTAAAAAAGTAAACAGTCTTATTTAAAGAACAATGTACACACACACACACACAATATTACAAATACATATTTGCTAGCAAACAGAATGTTTATAAAAAATTCAAAATAGTTATTTCTAACCCACATGATACACAAACATATGATAACAGAAAGAGTTCTGTTAATTAATTAGTTAATAGACTGACTAATTAAATTACTAGGTTTTCTGAAATTGAATTTCTTTTGCATGAACATCTTTTTTCAAGAGTCATCAAGTCTGTGAGGATATTTTGTCAGAATGTGTCTCTGCAAGCACAAGAAAACACCTGTTCACACACATACAGACCCCCAGACCCACCCAAAAATGGGGCTGTATGTGTGTAAACAGATACATCTGTGTGATCAAATGGCATGTGCAGGATTTGCTCGATAACTGTAGAACAGGCATTGTTATTCAGAATTTTAGGGGGCATCAGGGCAACCAGTGGGATTCTGAATGTTCTGTTTCAGGCACAATGACTTCCTCTGTCAGAGTGATACAGATTGAACATCTTGATTTTGCTAAGTTTGACGTGTGCCTAGGTCAATTAGGAAGCTGGTTGCATTTCACTTCTTTAACCAATCACAATTTTCATCATATGACATCATCACATTCACCTGTCACTTGTCTTGGAATGCTGTGTGGCTTTATTACATGTCCCTTAATAAAAGGCATACACAATAAAATGGGCATTTCACACTTTGCACCTTGTCACTTAACAGAAAACACTGGTTTTAACTAATGTGGTGATGTCATAAGGACTATGATAATGAAGTGAAACAAATGCCCCTCTTTTGTTGACCCACGGGCATGTTAAACTCGGCAGACTCAAGACATGCTGCTTAGATCATGCTTCAGATCAACATTCAGCATCACTCAGCAATATGGCTGCAGATTCCAGCATCCTGCTCTGCAGTTCAGGTGCCAGAGTGACAGACGGGCTGGGATTGATTGGCAAGAAAGTTATTGCTATGTGTGAATACACAATATCTGCTGGGAACTTTCATTTATGCAAATGCAAGTTATCTACATAATTTCAACATAAAATCATGCATTTAAGTGAACAAAAAGCATAGAGATAATATATGGAAGTAATAGTTTCTTTTGGTCATCATCATTTACCTGATACACAGTTAACAACTGCTGAGGTTATTTTTAACTAGTGAGATAAAAACCTAATTTTACCTCAAGAAATTAAAGAAACGGCAGTGTCTGTTGCTATCTTGATTTAAAATGGGACGCAGCATTTTATTTTCTATTCAAAGTTCCATAAGAAATGAATGACTATAAATCCTAACAAATACAAAAAAAGGCTAGAATTTAAATGCACTGAAATTTTAATAGGAAAAGTGTTTTTTTTTTTGTATGAAAACCCCGGTGTGGTAGAAAAATTCTAACTCTAATTGAGCCACTTACAATAAAACTCTGGACCTCTCAGTTTGGTGAGTAAAGTAATGTCTTTTATTCCAGCATTCCAGCAAAAGCGCTACCATCACACTCTGGCACTTGGTACCAAGTAACCTCGAGCACAAAGAGCAACCAGCTGATAAACCATAACTCCAAATTCCCTATAAGGACTTCGAAGTCCTGATTGGTCACAAAACACCAACAAACCGAGCTCAAACGCATAACAAACACAATTCTAATGCTCTATTGGTTCACCTTGGTAGCAAGGTAAAATCCACCCATCTTGCTCAGTTTACCGGAATCTGTCTCGGCTTCTAGACTCTACTTGAAATATGTATATAGATATTGATTATATGACATTGAATCACTATTAATATTTGGGTGTTCCATTGATTAATGATTAGCACATTGACGTACTGTCATTTAATCACTGCAAATACATGGTTAACATATGATTAGTATGATTATTGTAACGATAACTTATACATTTGACCTACCGCATACCATATTGTATATTGTCTACGGTGGCTATTTTATAACTATAATTCTTTGTGCACCAGTTGGGGCAGCTTCGAATCTCTTCCCACAGGTGGTTTCTCCCCCCGCCCCCTTGCTCCGCTATCTCTCTCCAATGTCTGATTTCTCTTCAGGGTCTGCAGAACTACAGTAGCCACAGGTAGCTATCGTGAAGTGAGGTCACACAGTATTCAAAACAATCTCTTCTTGCCTAAGGCCTAAGACATAACAGACCCAATATGCCAACCTCCCGGACCTACCAATGTCCAGTTTTCCTTCCACACTGGCACCAAAGGTGTCACAGGCAATCAAAGACACTGATGTTAGTGTTCATTAGTTAGTCTACTGTGGTGTGAGTTCTTAACCATATCATGGTGGAAAATGCTGATTCACAGCTATAGCAGGAAGCAAATATGGGGAGGATGAAAGGGCAGTTTTTGGTAACACTTTACTTGAAGGGGCACAATAAATTATTATAAGTCAGAATACTAATATTAATATATCTAAAGGCTTATATTTGTAATATAACTGAACATTATTATAAAGTGCTACCCAAATATAATAACTGCATGAAATACAAGAACTGTTATGATTGATTAAAGATAAACAAACATGGAATCAGTATGTAACTAACACATAGCTTCTGGGTAATTAATACATTAAGTTAGAGTGTGCAAGTAAATTATTTGTAGCCCCTAACATAAAGTGTTACCCCATTTTCTGTAAAAGAACATTTGCTGCATTTTTACTCAGAATTTTCCTGACTTACAGTTAGCTTACTAGAGAGCAAGGTTTTTGTGGATTTCAATCAATTCAGTCTACAAAGAAGCAACACTGATCCAGGGAAATATGCTCTGTGCTTCCATTGTGAACTTTTCACATTTCTGACTAGAAATTGGTTGTGCTTTGACTTTTTTATTTTCCTAAACTGCAGTCATCAAAACAAGAGGCTGTCGCATCTGAATATATCTGGCTTCCTCTGGAAAGCACACACCACTGAGAATAGATCACACACGGTATTATAGGCGCCTTGTTTAGGTCACTGAGATTGGAGGATATATCTGCCAAAATGCAATGCCTTCCATTTTTTATCATTCTGCATGGCATCCAAAAAATTCTCACTACAAATAAAACGCATCAACTTTGTGCTTTTCTCAGGTGAAATTAATGTATATTTTAGTCTTCAGTGTCAACCTTTCTTTTCTTGAACATGCCATTATACATACATCTTTTCACCAACTAGCCTGCTTACATCTTACAGCTATTGATACACGGACAATTATTTTTAGTGCTAAAGTAGTGGGAGATGCACAGTGATTGGCCCATATGAGATGTCTGTATTCTGCGCATTTGCAGTGAGAAAGTAGATGGTAAAACTGAATAAATGATCTTCAGAAAGGTAGCGTGGGTAATCAACTAAAATGTGGCTCTTTACAGACGTGTTGGTCCGAATTAGCTTGTATTTGGGTTTAGTACCACTGCACTAGAGCAACTAAGCAATGGCAAAGTATTTATGTGATGTCCTGGGTCACACTGATGTCATTGCAACATGAATTCATGAAAACATTTCTTGTTTTACACTGCAACCACAGTGAGCCACATGCCTTGTTTTGCACTGTAGTTGCAGTGAGCCACATGCCTTGTTTTACAATGCAGCCACAGTGAGCCACATGCCTTGTTTTGCACTGTAGTTGCAGTGAGCCACATGCCTTGTTTTACACTGCAGCCACAGTGAGCCACATGCCTTGTTTTACACTGCAGCCACAGTGAGCCACATGCCTTGTTTTGCACTGTAGTTGCAGTGAGTCACTTGCCTAGTTTTGCACTACAAGATATGAGTACAGGTCTGTGTGTGTGTTCTGGACTGTTCCCCGCCTTGTGACTTGTAGTGGATAAACAATTAGAAAATGCCTGGATGGGAATTTCACTCCTATAACATGCTCAGAAATACAGATCACAGCAGATATACAAACAAAACACATTTCCAAATAGGAAATGTGCTTTCAGGATTTATAATTCTGACAGACAGAAACATGATTTATTGAACCCAAATGAGTGCTATTTCTTCATTTTTATTTCCATGAAAAACCCTAGTGACAGAGATGAATAAAGCCTTATGCAAAATTCTGACTAGAGCTCATTTTACCATCCCATAGTAATCAGCAGCAATCAGAAAATGAGAAGTGCTTATGCAAGACACTCAGGTAAGCTGGGTTTTCATGCATCACTATAATTCCAGTAATTGTCGATGTGAAAACCATAGTCACACTCCTGCTGATGACTCGTTTCAACACCACAGCTTTTGTGTTATGGGCTGCCTATATGCCAAAGTAGGAAATCTCTGCCAAAGGGACATTGGCTTAATGTGATTAGCAAGCCTGGTAAAGGCCGTTCACACACAACCCTGCTAACATCTTAGTAAAAGCTGCTGAGGACACAGACACAAAGTACATTGCTGGTCCAACATCCACCACACCAACACAACATCACCAGCTTACATACAGATTTTGTAAATGCTAAGTGAACTTAACTTTTAATTGTTATATAATGAATTTGTGGAATTCCATGATAGATTTTACTGTACGGAATACCTAATGTATGTGTGACAAATAAAACTCTAGACTTGCGTTGACTAGATAAGCTTTTGGGTAGTAAGTGGATAGATGGATGGATGGATGTTTATGCCCATACAACAATAATTAAGAACATCCATCCATTCATCCAGTTTCCAAACTGCTTATCTTTCAGGGTTGCGGGGGGTTCGGAGCCTATCCAATGGGCACGAGGCAGGGAACAACCCAGGATGTGGGGCCATCCCATCACAGTGATTAAGAACAAAACATAAGACTGGATATATGCTCCCTAGCCAAAAATGTGTGGACATTTTCTCATCACACCTATACTATATGTGCTTGTTGAACATCGTGGTCCAAAACCATGGGCACTAATATGGAGTTTGTCCCTCTTTTGCTGCTATAAAACCCTCTACTCTTTTTTCAAGGCTTTCCACTAGACTATACAGAATGGATTTAAAAATCTGAGCCCATGCACTGCCAAAATTATTAGTGAGGTTGGTCAAGAAGGTCTGGCTTGCAGTCAGCATTCTGATTTCTCCCAAAGGTGTTCAGAAGGATTGAGGTCAGGGCTCTGTGGAGGCCAGTCAAGTTCTCCCACAACAGCTTCGCCAAACCATGGATTTATGAACCTCGCTTTGTGAAAAGAGGCACAGTCATGCTGGATCCGGAGGCACATTCCCCAAACTGTTCCCACAAAGATGGAAGTATGCAATCGTCTGAAATATCTTTGTATGCTGATGAGTTAAATTTACCTTTCAGTGGAATTACGAGGCCTAGTGAAACTATGAGAAACCCCCAAACCATTATGCTGCCTTCATCAAACTTGTGGAGATACTGCCAGATAGTGAAACATGATTCATCACTCCAGTGAATGTGATTCCATTGCTTTACAGTCCACTGGGGACATGCTTTACAACAGTTGAGCTGACACATGGTGTCGCGTATAGCGACCTGGCCTTGTAAACTCAGCCCATAACACTCCCGCCAGACATCTCTCATTCAGTCAGTGCTTCCCGAAGCAGTCAGTGTCTCAACCGAGAAAAGGCGACTTTTACGCATTAAACGCTTCAGCACTCTGCGTCCTGCTCTATCAGGTAGTGTGACCTACCTCTTTGTGGCTGAGCTGTGGTTGTTCATAGGCACGTCCACCTTACAATAACAGAACTAAGAGTTGACCTGGGCAGCTCTAACAGGGCAGAAATTTGACAAAATAATTTGTTGCAACGGTGGCATCTTGTGATGGTGCCTCATTCTAAGTCACTGAGCTTTTTTGTCTATGGAGACTACATGACTGTGTTTGACTTTAAGCACTTTTACCAATGGGTGTGGCTGAAACAGCTGAACTCAATAACTATAAAGAGTATGCACATACCTTTGGCTAGGTAGTGTACAGTATTAATCTGAATCACAGCAAATCTGTTAACTTAAATTTCTACTGCATAGTCTAAAAAATCAGATCAGAGGATGCAATCTATAAACCTAAATATACCAGGGATGCTATTCTTGCATTGTATTGATGCCATGTTGGTGTTTGGCCTTAGGGATTCGGACAGGAAACATTTCAGATTCATGGAAACAGATGTGTGTATTGTCACCACAACAACATTTTTGGAAAAAGAATTTGTTTTTTCACCCTCTAGCTATTGGAATAATATGATTTTGGAATATTTTTAGTAAATAAATAAAAATCTTTCAGGCTTTAACAGAACTTTCTGTGCTGACCCTGAGGAGGACACGGACTTCCTGAGTTTGCCATGTCAGTTTTCAGCACTTTGAGCCTTCTGTCTGCTGCGATTGGAATGTGCTCGCAACTGCCTTTCAGGAAACCAGTTTACATATTTCTGTCCTATGAATTTTATCTGCACTTCTGCTGATTTGTGTTTATCAAAGTTCTTGTTGTGTCCTTTGATCTAGTGTTGCATCCTTAAACAAAAGAGTAGGAATGTACGTGACAAAAACATTTCAGCTGATTTCAGTTTGCTGGAAAGCTTTTGATTTGCACCAAATACAACATGGCCCACTGTACAGATCAACGTTAACACAGTCTTATAATGGGTCAGATAAACACATCTACACTACTGATTAATTTATGTATAGAATGATGATACTGTACTTCAGTCACTACCACTACAGGGGTCTTTGAGTCTAACCCGTCTTACGCGCCACAAGACACACAGCTTGGGGTTCAAAGCATACCTGGATCAGTTTGGCTTAAGGGTCTAGCAGCAGCATCAGTCTGCTGGACTTGGTAATCAAACCAGCAACGTGCCAATCACATGCACGCCAACCAGACCTACTGAGCTGCACACCAAGGGCCAGACTTTCCCCAGTTAGGTAGCTCATCTTTTCATTTCATCTTCACACCATTTTTCCAGGTGAAGGCTGTGCTGGCAGCAGGCAGACAGGTCAGACCAGATTTCATTTTCCATGTCTAGATGTTCCCAAGCCAGCTGGGAAGTAGAATCCGAGCAGCATGTTGAAGACTTGCTTCCGCAGGGTGTCTGGCCAGTGGCACATGGTTGGAATAGCTCCTTGTGAGCTGACAAAGTGGCATCCTTAGCTGACACCACTTTATAATGGAAAAGCAACTCAGTTTCAAGTTCCCTCTAGATCTTTGACAGCCCCTCACCCTGTCACAGAGACTGAACCTGGCAGCCCCTTTGAGACACTTAATTTCAGCTTGTTCTTTTAGGCATTCCCCAGACTTTAGGTGAGGACAGGGAACTAGTGAGCTCCCATGTCAGCACCTTGGACAAGCTCAATGCCTGCAAAAATGCAGCCACCAAACTGGTTTGTCTCCCAGTCTCTTGTCCCCCCTTGAACAACACCCACAGCTACTTACATTATGCTTCTTTACTAAGGCCATCAGCACTCAAGCTTGAAAGATATAAACCATCCTTGTCAGAGAATGCACTATGGCCTCAGAAAGAGAAGTGCTATTTCTCATCCTGACCACATCACACGTACAATTGAAATGCTTAAGTGCATGCTGGTGTTATTTTTTAAGTTCATTACATATTGTAACTGCTCAGGGCTAATTATGCAGGCTACTGGCATGCCTTTGCACTTTGCTGATCATATATGTAATTGTGTGCATTCGGGTGTTTCTTGTTGTAAATAATACATTGTATCCTTTTAATGTATATCATGGAAAGCATGTCTTTTTGTTCCTTCCCACTCCGAGTGTGAGTGTCAGGTCAATCACCGTCTTCCTTGTGTGTGCCAATCATAGCTAGTTGGCTGTGTGCCAATGATAAAGCGAAACTGCTTGCTCTTTAAAAGAGTGCATCTGTTTAAATAAAAAAAACGGCTCACAACTCACAATTGGTTACTGCACAGACTGAACCACACAACATGGTGAGCATCTTCCAGAGTGTATGTGACAGGCAGGGGAGGAGCTTATACAGCAAACAAAGCATTAGTTGTCCAAATGTAAAAAAAAATTGCAGTTTCAATGGGGAAGAGAGAATTGTAACCCACACCGCTCATACTGGCAGACCTGACGTACACAGCAACGTTCTGGGGAAAACAAAGTAACGTGCCCTCATGCGAACAGACATATGAGAAGGAACTGATGATGTGAATTAGATTTCATGAAAGTTTAGATGAACTTTGTTGATCCCATGAAGGGGAATGTTGGTGTTACAGCAGCAGTTATAGATAGGATCAGACAATTCACACAACATAAGAGCACAGTCTGAAAGGACATAAAAATGAACAATGTACTGTATACAAACAACTGAACTGTAGCCATAGTCTAAAGTGACAAGTGCCAGAATGTTTAAAGCTAGGCCATGGGGATAGGGGGGTTAGTGAGGAGACATGGCACATGGCATTAATAACAATGACACAACAACAGCAAGTAGTAATAACAATAACAATAATAAAAACAATAGTGATAATAATACCCATCCATCCATCCATTATCACCACTTATCTGGGGTCAGGTTGCAGGAGAAGCAGTCTAAGCAGGGATGGCCAGACCTCCCTCTCACCAGCCACCTCCTCCAGCTCCTCTGGAGGAATATCAAGGCGTTCCCAGGCCAGCCGAGAGACATAATCTCTTCAGAATGTCCTGGGTCTGCCCCAGGGCCTCCTCCTGGTTGGTCATGCCTGAAACACATCCCCAGGGACCCATCCAGGAGGAATCCTAGGTAGAGGCCCAAACCACCTTAACTGGCTCCTTTCAACGCAGAGGAACAGTGACTTTACATTGAGTCCCTCCCGAATGTCCGAGCTCCTCACCCTATCTCTAAGGCCGAGTCCATCCACCTTGCGGAGGAAGCTCTTTTCAGCTGCTTGTGTCCGCTATCTCATTCTTTCGATCACTACCCAGAGCTCAGGAACGTAGATTGACCAGTGAATTGAGAGTTTTGCCATCTGGCTCAGCTCCTTTTTCACCAAAGCGAAACGGTACAGCATCAACATTACTGCTGATACTGCACCGATCTGTCTGTTGATCTGCAGCTCCCTTCTTCCTTCACTCATGAAGAAACTGTTAATAATAATAATAGTGCACTGTCTGGAGAATCAGGTCTGGACATTTTCTGAAGTTACCCTTTTGCACATGTAGTACACAAATGAGATTTTTCATGTCAGACATGTGTGTTCACACCTATTACAAATACAAGGGGTGGCAAGGCGTGGGACTTGGGTAGAACATCGAGGAGGCAGGGCATGACACAAAAAATGTATTTTGCGGAAATGTTTTGTTTACAGCACTACTGACAGAAGTTCCTGAATCTTCTAGTCTTTCCATCTACCCATGGTCTTCTTCATTTTTATTCTTCATCTATCATGCCCGTTGCATGATAGAAACATCATAAACATGCCCACGCACTCACAGTGAATTCTCCAGAGGTCTCCTTGCTCCATTAACACATGGGGTCAATCAAAATTTACTTGGACTTTGTTCTAGGGAGCTATCGGGGTAAAGTCCATTTAATGACCGTTACGACTGATTTGGATATTTGCGTTCACACATACAGCCCCTCCGTACTGTCTAGAAAAGTTCAGGGTACATGATGGCAGTACATGTCTGAAAGGAGCTACATAGTCACAAGGTAGCCTAACACCTTGAATTGGATGTCAGTCCATCACATGCTGAACATACACCCACCTAGTCTCACGCACCATGGGTAATTTAGAGAAGTGAATATTTGTGGGTTAACCTTGGGGAGGAGACTGTTGCTTTCCCAGCATGAGACACGTTTTTATTCACATCAGCTGATAACAGTGTTGTTTATTTTCACTCTCACTTCACTTCTCTTTACATATGCCACACTTTTGGAAATTTCATTACAAATAGATGGACATAAACAGAACATTCTGTCAGCATCATTTATATGCATAACCTGGTGCCTTGTTTATTTCCCATGCGTATCACACAGAAATTTACTGTTAGTTTAAAAACCTTTAAGGATTAATGACCGAATTCCTGTGTAAAAGCTACCAGGCACAGCAACTGCAACCATTTTTAATTCAGAATTTGTTGAACAACAAAAGGACTATATTTAAGGAGCGTTTGTTAAGTGAACCAGTGTATTACATTATATTGCACTAAATAAATACTGCATCCATCCATATTCCAACAACCTATCCTCACCAAGGCCACGAGGAAGGGTCATGAAGCAGGTGCCAGGCACCATAGAGGACAAGGGGCTACAAGTACACCCTGGATGGGATGCCAGTCTATCACAAGGCATAAACACACTACAAGCAAATCAGAGCCATCATTTAACCAAACTGCAAGTCTTTGGAGTGCACGAGGAAAGTCACATGACAAAGTGATAACATACTTGCTTTGTACATGGAAGACAGGATGGAAACCCCCTACTGTGGATGGGGAAGACAGCAGTTCTATCTACTGAGCCACTGTGGCACCCTAATACTGCCATTGTTCCTATATCAGAGATTCGAGGAACATGCTTTATACAAAGCACAGGTAGTTAGTCCCAGGGTATGAATAAGATTCATTCCCCAAGTCTGTCTTTAAGTCGAATTCGTAGAGAAGTCGGAAGAATAATAATACAGTATGTGACAATAATTATTATACAGTAATAATAAAAGTAACTACGTACAGTACTGTACTGTACCTCGAGCCAAGAAACCACTGAAGCCATACAATGTTTTTATGAGCGTCACAAAGGAGGGTGTGCGTGGGTTCATTATTACGAATTATTGCATTTGACCTGCAGTTTTTATGTAATAGGCTTTATGGCAGTCTGTTCGTAAGTACAAGTTGTCCGTAAGTGGAATATTCTTAACCGAGGGACTGTCTGTATAACAAGTGCACCACTTTTCTGTAGTGACGATTTGTCAGATGAGGTCTAGATATTCATACTGCTGTTGTGTAACTGTATTATAATTGTATGTCTTGGAAGGTATCCCTTGCTCTAGAGTATATGGCTCTGATGAAAATTTAACCCTGGCAAAACATATCACCACTGTAGTAAAAGTGCGTATGTGACATTTATTTTATGAGATGGTTTAAAAATTATACTGCATTTTTTTTAAATACAAGGTTACCTGTTTTGTATTTTTGTATTACTTTATTAGAAATGCTCTCCAGCTAGCAGCCCTGGTCCATGACTAAGAAATGTCACAGAAAAGCTTCTTCCTCTGCCCTTAGTGTGACTCCAGCAACTGTCTGTTCATCAGAAGTGTATTGACAAGCACACAAACCATTGGAAACATGAAGCAGGAAGACTGTGTGATGTGGTTATAAACCATCATGTTACAGAGAAATGTGAGAGTAGCTCACGCGGGGCTTTTATTCCAGGGCATTTTGGACATGAACCTTGTATCAAACCCATCTTCCATTGCAGGATAGTGCATTTAGAATAGTTCTGTCCTTCTGTCTTGCATTTGTACATTTAAGACAAAACTGCCTACCTTTAGCAAATTTGGAATTATAAGTGATGGCACCAACTGTCATACCCGGCTCGTCGGCTCCTCGTGTGTGCCACGCCCCCTGGTTACCCACATGTGTTTCCCTGATTGTCTCCAGCTTTGTCTGATTACTTTGCTTTAGTCCTGTGTATTTCAGTCCGTGTCTTGCTCTCGTTCCCTGT
>JAODJX010000071.1:469617-507636 GCA_026776945.1 Isichthys henryi
GTCATTTTTCCATTATCACTAGTTCTGTGTTCTGCTGTTATCATTGTTAAGGATGTTCCAATGAACACACCTGTAAACCGCATTGGGGCAACCTTGTTGTGAAAAGCGCTATATAAAAATAAATTGAATTGAATATATACACACACACACACACACACACATACACACACACACATATACACACACACACACACACACATACATATACACATACATATTATACTGCATATTTATAAATTTGTAACATGGTAAATAACACATTATGTAATAATATCACATCGTGTGATGAAAATGTTACATTTTGTCAAGTTATTACATAATACTTTGCTTTGGTATGACAAACATAAATAAGCAAGTCAGCATAGTGCTGGGAGCTCAATGAAAAGCAGGTTTTCCTGGTCTTGAATTTAAGCTGAATTTGCCTCTGAGAAAGCAGACATCTTGCAAATGAACAAAAACTACAGAGATAATTAAATTCTGTGTTACATTGGGTGTGGGGGTTAAATCAGTGCTATATTCGACAAACTCTCATTTAAGTATTAAAAAAAACTGCAAGGTAATCAAACAAGGCCAACATATGCTTCCGTGGGCCTACTGTTATGTTCCTGATGCTCATGGCCTTACCACCATCCAGCTTGACCTCATATGGAAATTAAAACCCTACCACTGATTCAAATTACAATAAACTAAGAATGTATACAGTCTAAACAATCTTAAAATGCAACCCGCAGGCACACAAGTCTGATTAAAATTATCCAGAACAAAATGGTAAAACTTTCACCATGGACATCTGAACCTACCTAGATAAGACCACCAGCCAAGGGAAGATAGCACAGGTTCCTTAAGGCTGATTATTACGTCTGTGCCAAAGCCTGTCACGTGTAGTTACAATTTGCGGGGAGGTTTGTGTAAGGCTAGAGCATAAGGTACAGCGCAGGGAACATAGCTACCAATGGCATAAATTCTACATAGAAATGAAAAGCAGCCGTAAAATCACACGTAGTTAGTTAACAAGAAGCTTAACACACAGGCTGAAAATGTTAATATATGAGCAAGAAACAATTACAGAATCGTATTGAAGAGAATCTGCAAGTGAGTCACTCACCAAAGCCTAGAGAGCAGGGCTTAAGCTCATCTCCTTCGTGGAGTGTTATGAAATGCACATAGATCAGACATAACTAAGAAACAGACTCCAGTTGTTTCTACAGAAACAATGTGTAGTTGTACCTCCCCTCTCCCCCAAAGCAGCTAGGAAGGTGATAATCTGCACAACCCCGAGGAGAGGTGTGCAGAAAGGACACACCACACTTCTGAGAAAAGGGAGGCATCGCTGTGCAGCTGGTACAGGCCGGCACAGTGAGCCGTCTGCCAGAGGAAGCAGTGCAGCTCACCGCGTCGCTAGACAGAATACAGAACGACAAGACCTCTGCTGCACGTGAAACCACACGCAGAGCGACGGGGCAAGCCAAGCATGGGGGGGGGGGGTTCGCTTGGCGCTTTTAACAGCAGCTCAGATGCTTCTGACCCAACAGACCGTTGAACCAAAACAAACTTAATATGCATAAGGGACAACAAATTTAATTTATAAACTTTATTAGGTAGTTACACCAACATGATCTACAGCACTGAATACAAACAAGTACAGGCCTGAGCAGAAAGGGTGAAAGGTACCATAAACCAATGGCAGCAGAGTAAGGCTCTCCACACATCTAAAGTTAAAAAAAAAATTATAATAATATGAATGTCCTTGCAATTCCTACAGTCTTGGGTTTTACAGTTAGGAAAATTTATCTACAAGTCTATTTTCAGGATTGCAAGCTTAAACTTCAAGGCCCATTCCTCATACATTCCTCATGAAGCATTCACAGACCAATGTAAGCACAATTAGGGAGAGGGGGAAAAGCGCATTAGATTCATTTCGGTAATTTGTTGGGTGTCGTAATACAAATCACAGTGATTTCATAAAAAAAAAAAAATAACCTTTAAAAACCAAGCAGTATTACACAAACAGGCACTTCAGATATTGCAGCAATAATGGAAGCAAGCTGGTTCTAAGAGATGCACGTGAACCATGTAGCACCCATAAGAAAAGTGAGATGCACCACAAATAGCGTTACTTTTTCCACTGCTACCAGCCTTCCATAGAGAAACGGTTTGGAGAAAAAGTCTTACTTCACGCTGTCGTTAGGGGTCTGATGACACACTGTCTAATGAACTTTTGGGCAGCATCTGGACAGAAAATGTCAGTAGACCAGCAGATGTATTTTAGTACTGATCAACTGTGAAGTTGAAAGTTAGCAAGACCATTGTTTTTCTAAATGCTAAAATGGTGAAACATTTGAAGGACCAAAAGTAGTTCTGTTAAAACCAGAACTATGGTTTGCAAACAAAAACATTTCCAAGCAATGATAGAATTTTATGAAGGTAAGGCGAGACTCGTTCAGAGACCCTGAATCAGTGCTTCATATCTATAAATATTTCCAGTATGACTGAAGCAATGCTTATTTCAACAAACATAATGGAGTGAAATAAGAAAAATTGTAAAAATACCCAAAATAAGGGTGGCTAAAGTGATAATAAAAACAGCAAAGGTTAGAAACAAACCAGATGCCAGATCTGAACAGAGGTGAGTATGTCCAAGGTTATCTGTAAGAAGGATGATCCTTCCCCAGGTAAGGACAGAGGTGCCTCTACAGCTGAGTAGATGCTCCTTGCAGATGGGGCTCTCCTCATTGGTCCCTGGAGGCAAATTCTTCTCAGTCAAACAGGTATTGCATCCCAGACTGGGGTATAAAGGACTGTCACTGGTAAAGCAGGTAGTCTTTGAGGGAAGCTGGCAAGGGTAGGCTGTGAATCTCACCCAGCCGCTCCCTCCCCAGTGCCAGACGCACAGAGCGCCGACATAGGTCCATCAAGGGCAAGGGCTCCGCTGCAGGAAAGGATCATAATTCATAATTAGTCAAGTTCAGGCAAAAAAGTCAGTCAAGTTCAGTGTCCTAGAGCCAACTGTTCATTTGATTTTATATCCTACTTGATTCAGAGCCTGAAAGGGATGTTCTAAAAAATAAAAATAAAATAAATAAATGAAAATCCCTGTAGAATGTTTGCAGAACGTTACATCTGGCAAATCTCTAATTAGAGAAGTCCACAGAAAACCAAAATATCTGGTATCAGTAATTTGCATCCAAAGAACCAGCGATAACATGCATATGGGTAATCTTTGTGAAAAAACTAGGAAGACGACAATTTATATGGCGGGTGTTGAGACAATGCTCAATAAATAAATGCATTTTAAAGAATCATTTATAAACATGTATTTTAAATGTTTAAATCATTTACATTGTTAAACTGTGATAACAGCATCCATTAAACCTGTCTGTCAAAGTCAGTGGACGGGTTCTAAACAAAACACTGAATTAGTTAAAATCGCAAACTAAGTCACAACACACTGATCTCGCTAGTCGATTGAATTCTCATTTAGAACCGCATTCTGTCCATTCCATCCTGGGGACGCAGACACCCTAACTTCCCAAAATCTTAAACTCTCCTAGCTTTAGCATCACTTAAGCTGTCCAGACTTTAGAATTTAGTGATCAATTGTCATTGCTGACGCACCACAGCACACAGTGGACAACAAAATGTGTCCTCTGCATTTAACCCATATGTGACATAGCAGGGGGCAGCTAATTCAGCACCTGGGGAGCAGTGCTTGGGGGTGGTACGTTGCTCAGAGTACCTCAGTGGTGCCTTGCTGATTGGGGATTCGAATCTGCAATCTTTAGATTATAAGTGCGCTTCCCTAACCATTAAGCCACCGCTGCCCATAACTGATATAACTGGCCATCACACAGTGTAAGTTACAGCTAAACTTAATTTGTATGGATGCTCTTTTACTGCTTTTACACAATCGAGATGTATAGAGCCCTGCTTATAACATAATAAAAATTGTTATAATTTGCCCACATTTTAATATAAATTGTTTGAATTACAGTAGTCCCCCTATATCCACGGTATTAGTTAAAATAAAAATAAAATATGGGTATCAGTATCACAGTTTAATCCTGCCACACAGATCCTTCATCTTTTAATGAGTATAAAAAGCAGGATTTTCCTTGCTCCATAATCCCTTGATATATGATACATTTTCCATCACTATCATCTCTTAAGAATTAGGCTAAAACCTCAGAATCTCTTTCATTTGAGACAGAGTACAGCACTGTATAATGTACTTTATTATAGTTTTTAATGTGGGCAATGTCTTACTGTGTGTGTGTGTATATACACACACACACACACACACACACACACACACACACACACACATAAATGTAGATGTACATACTGGGGTCCTTTGGATTGTTCCCTATTGTGGCTATCCCCTGTACATCTGGCAGCACTACTGTAGTAAAACGTGGCCACCACACACTTTTTATCATTATGTCATGAGCTGGGCTGTCTAGTTATCCTGAAGTTAGGAGAGTTTAAGATTTTGGGAAGCTGAAACGCTTGTTATAATACACTTTTCCTGTCTTAAGTTAGGAGAGGAACAATGACTTAGGAACGGTTCATGTGTAATGGCTTTTTTCCCCAAAAGGTTCTAATGCTAGTTACCATGGTTACCAAACAGTTAAGATAGAATCTTAATATTAAATAGTCACAAAGCATCCTCCATAAATTTAAACCATCAGACTTGATAGTGTAGTCAGTGTTTACCATTTAAGATCCAAGAATTAAAACGGACCACACTTCGACTGGTGGGTTCAGTCACAAAGAAGTTCCTAACGTGAACAAATCTTACGACCGATCCATTTGCACCATTTAAAACAGTATTGCAAGACAATTTCAAAATGGTCATTAAATCTTGAATCTGAAGTATTAAAGTTGTGTTGGATGCATCCTTTTAAATGGGGCTGAACAGATGTGTCGTAATAAGTGCCGATCGTGGCTCGACAAAGTTTACAGATAACCTGTGTATAGCTGAACTGTCACACTACTGACAGAGTCCTATTTTCATACTAGTTCACGATAAATTTTACTGCATTCTATTTGAACTCAGAAATCAGAATTTCCAAGTTCATAGTTGGAAATTTCAACCGAAACACCTAAAGTTGGATGGACCTCTGCAACCCCACACTCAGAATTCAAGATGGCTACACCCATCATCAACAGAAGTGAAAGCTGTAGTTATATACTGTTCATTAGCACTTACATCTTACTTGTAGCTTAGTACTGGTTGTACACAGAGTACTGTACAACTACTATCTGTGGACATGTTGCTACAGTCTTTCTATGTGCAAAGTACCACAATGTATCATCATTAACAGATAACGCTAATGGCTAACAATGAACCCTGCTAGAACTGGGGCAGGATTTCAGCAGGATTTCTTGCTTAGCCGGACAACTTGTCAGATTTAAGGTAGTCTCGGCTAAATGTAAGTGAATGAAGACAGTCATTAAAACTGGGGTACCTTACATCCAACAAGGTATCTGACTAAGCAAGAAATTCTGCTGTTTGAAACAGTTTGCTGGTATTGCTAAATGGCTTTGCGACTTGTACTAGACCACATTTAACTCGGGTGTGATGTCATTTTCAGCTCTGACTTCGAACCACTGATGTAAATAGAACGCAGCATTGTTGATTTTCAAATACGTCACACTTGTTCACTCACCTCGCTACAGTTTGCTGCATAGAACACACACTAGTGCAGTGGTTCTCAAATTCGGTCGTCAGGCCCCACTGCCCTGCTTGTTTTCCAGCTATAGCAGGGATAGCAGGAAAACAAACAGGGCAGTGGGGCCTGAGGACCGACTTTGAGAATCACTGCACTAGAGAATATGGGCAGATAGTGTTTCCAATACAGTTTGTGCCTGTTGTTTAACATGGACACCAACACCACTATTTTTTGATAAGTAAACGTCGACATTTAGATGTGTTGCCTTTTCGATGCATATGGTTTGTATTGTGGGACTGGGAACCTCCAATAGTGCGTAAAGCACAGACATGCAGAAGGTTAAGCTTTCCTGTGGCATACTTTTCTTACGTCTTTGAAAGGAATGGCTGTACGTTTTTTTTCTTTTTTTACACTTGTACACATTAATCAAGATAATTAACAAGTGACATTTTCTATGCGCCGTTTTAGTTTGGTAATGTGCAAAAGGACACCAACGTACATTGGACTGCACGGATGCTAATTTTCAATACATGCCTACATATGTTAGCATGTCTGTTCGTAATTTCGTTGATTATCAACGTTAGCATTTATTGGCCAGCTTGTTGTAACTGCTATGATAGATAAGAGATCTCCTAAAGTCTTGTGTGCCATTATAGTTCGCTCATTTTCACCTGTCACATATGGAGAAAACGCGTAGCAGGAACAGTACACCGTTTAATACAGTAAACAACTGTATAGACATTCATAAACATACTGTAAATGTAATAAATGGTGCAATGGTGACATTAAATCAATATCTAAAAATGCTTGACAAACCCACTACCAATACAGTATGCTTGAGATATCAGTAAGGCGTGGCTCCACGTTTAACAACCTAGTTTTAGGAATGGAACTCTGTCGTTAAGGCGTGCCTGTATTCATGTCTAAATTCATGTTCAAAACCAGAACTTAGTCCGACAGACTCAAAAAAGACTTTCAGGATGTGCACGCATGCACACGCAACACACAAAATTCAGATACAATCCCATTACGGGTTTCAACTTTAATGCAGTGTGCTTCTGCATCACCTGGAACAAACTGTTCAGAAAAATCTACCCACAGCCAACAAAATATATTCAGATAAACAAGGTTCCATAGAATTTGCAGCACATTAAATGAGTCTATTCAGCGTCACCACAACACAGCCAAAGTGTTCCTTATAGATTTACAGGACAAACTATACTTACGGTCCAATCCATTGACGTAGCGGATGCGGATTTCACAGTGCCCCCACACTGCACTGACTACAGGGTAAAGCTTCCGGCCCTTGAGGCCCCTGAATGCGACCCCCAAGTACTGTCCATCCACAACAAAGCTCAGCGTTCCCTCATCCATATCCAAGACTACTAGAAATGAGTCTGGCACAATAAAGGTCTCATCTGGCTCCAAGAAGGCTGGGTAGGTTCTACTTGGTTGGTTCTTGCAGTCATGGTACAGTTTGTTCCGACCTAGGTCCCAGCCCCAGGATTCATGGTTATTACCCACCAGGGCAGTGTAGCCCACTGAGTGGAGGGGGGCTTCACTTGTTGCCACTCCCACCACAGCATGGGTGCCTCTTTGGCGCATTGCCCAGGTGATTTCCCATACGTGCAGCCCACGAGTGTAGCCCACCCGGCCACGGATGCCATCTGTGCTCTGGGCCACGGGGTGTCGGTGAAAAACTAGCTTATTATCCTCCTTGACAAAAACATTGAGTGAACGGTCATCATTGTTCCAGGAGTGTTGCACTTGCACCTCTGGACCAGCAGGGGGCATATCCAGCAGTAGATCCAGGCGGGCCGGTTTTGCATAGTCCAGGGCTTGCAGCTCCAGCTTCAGGGGCCGATACGCCGGGTCCCGCATGTCCACAGTCCGTATTCCTCCAGGAACCTTCTGGCCCATGCTCAGGGTGGCCTTAAAGGCCTCACCTGCCCTCCCCCCTTAAAGGGCAACAGAGCACAATGAAAGGCAACCCTTACTGCAGAGTATCACTAGTACAAATCCAGTCGTGGGCAGTACAGGCCAAGTAATGGTGGGGGGAGGGGAATGGGTCTACAGTACAATCAGTCGAATGCACCTGCAGAGAAAAGAAAAAATGATTATGGGTTGGGAGATATCGCAAACTAATCAAAGCCACACCGAAGGCCCACTGACCATGCATGTGCACACAGTGCCAGCTGAGAAGCAGCTTTCCAGGAATGAGCAACACTACATAATCTAGCCTTAAGCATGTGTTTTTTTAGCAGCTAGCATGTGTTTTTTTGGCAGTCTTCCTTCCAAAAACTTACTCTATCCCTGCATGTTCAGTAGACCAAAAGCAGCTAAACACATCAAAGTCAGCAGAGAGGAAATAGAATGTATGTTATTCAAAAGGAAGGAATTTGAATCACTGGCATCAAAAGCTAACACCTCAAATAGATCTCCCCATTCATAGGGATTCAGTATGCATTGAAGGCACTTTGACAAAAAAAGGTTACATTACATACACATTGAATATTCTTTACAGTTGTGGGGACAATCATTTACACTAACTGCAGTTTAAAAAAATACAAATTTTAAAAATGGCTTGCTAATTTCTGAACTTGAAACACCTTCCACAGCCCTCCCAAAGCACCCTCTAGTCCTTCACCTTAGAGCTAGAGCAGGGCCCTTAACAGACATTTGTATTACAAAATTATACATGTGCCTAGAAATTCAACATTAACTGGCTGATGTACACAACCATGGCTGTGCCTCCAGCTGGGGCAGCGAGTGGCTCTGTGGGCTAAGACTATGTGCCCATGATTGGAAGGTTGCAGGTTCACATCCCTCTGATTTCCCTGTTAGGCCCACGAACAATGTCCTTACTCCAATTGCTCCAAGGATGTTGCCTGATCCTCAGTTTTCAGTCACTTTGAACAAAAATGTCTGCGAAGTATATAAAATGTTTGAGAAACTCTTAGTTTGGGTTCTGGGTAGAAGATTTTCTGTTTCCTAAAATTCAGTTCATTTTTGTATAGTGCCTTTAACAAGAGTTGCCCCAAGGCAACTTATGTCCTTCAACAGAGCAAACATTACATTAGATGCACTTTAAATAGAAATGTCCCCTAAAAAGGACCCACTTATTGCCATATGACATGGGACAGAAAGTTCTCGGTTTTGGCTCCAGCCTAAATATATACCAGAGTCCACTTCAACAGTAGTTCTTAAGTCCTTCATCCTAATGGAATAAACCCCACATGAAACCCAACAATACGATGCTTTTCCCCCAAATTTACCCCCCTTTAATTACATTACCACTTTAATGGCCTGCTGTGAAAGGCTGTGGGAAAGATAAATGAAAACCAGAAGCAGAGGCTGCTTCACCCTCATCCTGTTAATCACAGCTAAACAAATCCACCAACGCGACAATGCATAACAAATCTGACAATTACGCAAATTTGTTATTTTTACCAATCACTCATGAGAGGTGCTTGAAAGGCTTTCTAATGAACAGTTTCATAAAGATGAGTAGAGAGAAGGAGAGAGAGGGAAATAAGGAAACACCAGGAATAAATCATGTCTAGTCAGAAGATAACAGGACAGGAAATATTAAAAATGTCTGACTTTTAAAACAAGAAGCCATATCCTACTGATGGAAGCCACAACAGGCTGAAGCAGGCCTGAGGCTATGCAGGGGGCGCTGAAAATCAAAAGAAAATCAAGAGTGGCAGCAGGCACAACACAGTCTCCAAATATAGGCAAGGCATCATTGTGCAGGAGCATCACTAAAAGATTCCACTAGTTATGCAGTGCCATCATTCAGAAAGCACACAACTGCAGGGTAGCCAAATTAGCGAATCCTGCCACCAATAGTCAAAACAAGTCCGGCTGAATGAACAAAAACAGAAGTCTAAAATTCAAAATACCGGTGGGGCCACTGGCTGTGTGGCGTCCCCCCAAATGGGTCACATGAGAAAGCACACAAGTCCCAACTTTTTCAACTTGAAATTTTAAATTCATCTATACAAAATTGGGCCTCTGATCAAGAGAGGAATTCAACAGTATCAAGACGAAATATGAAGATTTCATATCATTACAGTGATCAAATATTGATATCTATGATAAATTATCAGGCTATTATCTAGGGATGGGGTGATACACATTTTTTCAATTCAGATCCGATTCCGACACAAGACCTTTTTTTATTTTAATACAATATATAAAGTTAGGACTGGGCGATATCAGGTTTTTACGATATATCGATATATTTTCATACAAGATATATGATGAGACAATATCGTTTATATTGATATAGTTTGTTACTTTAACATTATAATCATAGCGCTGCCACTTCGCCTATTTCTCCTCACCCTGTATGTCTATTACAAATCTGCGCACTGCCCCGCCTATCTCTGAACGCAACCCATCCCTCTCACCCACCCACTCACTCGTCCTGCATGCAGCGACAACATGGATGCAGGCACAGACACGAGGCAACCTAGGGAAGCGGAGCTGGGAGGTATTTCATAAAGCAGGATTTCTTGTTTAGTCACATAACTTGTCAGATTTAAGGTAATCTGAGCTACATTTAAGTGGACGATTATATATTCCATTTAGCCTAGATTACCATAAATCCAAGAAGTTATCCGGCTAAGCAAGAAATCCTGCTTAGAAAAATACCCACCTGATTGGTAAAATAATATATGTCGGTGTTCTAACATTTCATCCTAACCCCTTTTCTCGTGCTTGAAGAACCGCCCATGGATCTATCCTACCTTGTGTTGGAGTTATAGCTTATTTGTGCGTTTTCAATGTTCATACATTTTAAATATTTTATTAAATACATTTTCTGTCAGCATCACGCTGCTTTACTATGCTGTATGTCGAATAACCTGATATGTTTTAATACTTAATCTTATAAGGTATTTTAGACTCGCAATGCCTACTAACATTATATTAGTTCGTGTTTTTTTAGACAAGTTACGCATTTATTTTTTTGGATTATCCACTTTCAGTTTCAGCCCATAAAAATGACATTTTCATTAAGGTAGCACCGATCAATAGATATATCTGTCGAAATGCAGCAAGGTAGGACAAATTTACATTTTTGAGCCATTTTTTCATGTACATGAAAGGCTGTCTATAAATAAAAGTGCCTGTGTGACATTGAGGACATTCGGTTCTGACTAGGAACTGTCTGTTATTACTTTATGGGAAAACAATATTGAGATATACATCGTATATCGCGGTTCAGCTAAAAATAGAAATATGATTTTCGGTCCATATCACCCAGCCCTATATAAAGTAGAAATGTATACAGTGGTACCTTGGTTTGTGAGCATAATGGTGTTCCGGAAACGTGCTTGCAATTCAAAGCACGGATAGTATGAGGGAGATGAGAGAGAGAAGAGGAGGATTATATTGTAGGACGACTTTCACTATAACTAATAGCATCACTGGTATCTGTTGGCTCACTGGAATCTTTTTTTGTGCGACTTTAACAAAGAACCTATCCAATGACAGCTGCTGTTGCCTCCTTTTCGATTTCGCGGAAATGGGGACTTTGTATTGTCGTTAAACAGATTCATTGCTCGCACTGCTACGCCCTTATTCAGGTGGTGCTTTTCTATTAAATTTTGACTATACGTATGAGGCACGCCAACTGAAACTGAGCATGGGAAACAATTACCCACAATCTTGCAGCTAGAGAGAGAGAGAAGAACCATCGGCTCAGTTGTGATTACGTGATGCTAGGTAGACAATGCGTACATGTTAGGGGTGTAGCTATTGATTATTTTAGTAACCGAGTATTCCATCGATTAATTAGATAAATACTTTATTATTAAAGAGCAATAGTAACTATTCAAAAAAGAAAAAAGAGACAAGTCTCTTAAAATGAACAACTCATGGTTTCACTTTTAGGAGCATTTTTAATGACTGAACTCCATACAATTACTGACAAAAGAAATAAACCCTTTTAGTACATTTATGTACACATTTGGTTGGTTTTTTTAAAAATGTCAAAATTACTGAAAAAAAGGTATACATATCTTAAACTAAAGGCATAAATTAAAATGGCCTTTACTCTCTGTATTCTTGTACATTTATAGGAAGCATAAAAAAAAGTTCCAACAGGATTGTACCTCCTGGATGAGGTAGGAATGGTGTGTACATGTTCGTGTGTTTGTTTAACTTACATAGCTTTACTGTAGCCTTGCTGCTGTGGAAGACAAACAGCAGTGGATGGGAGCAGCTGAAAACATCCCTTTTCTTCACCTTTCAGCTTGTTGAACAGCTGGTTTGATTAAGGACTCTCGCCAGCTCTTTACCAGTAAAGGTTCAGTAACGATTACAAGCACTGCTGTTTTCCTTCACTCCACCTGAGTTCCCCATCTCTGTAATGGAACCATCTCTTTGCTCTTTGCTGTTAGTGTGCAGACAGGGTCCAGCTCCATGTTAAACTACGACAGCATCATTTTCACTGCTATTGTGTTAGTGTTTTTGTTGAGGAAAAATATGGGCTGCTTGGGCCGAATCTTGTTATATTTTTTTATTCACACATATGCCCATAAATACATTTCTATCGCAGGTCTATTTTTAGCCGCAAATGAGAGTGAAAACGCTCACGCTTACCTTGTATTGGTTCCGCTCTGTGGACTGGATGCATAGACTGGGTGCTTTCTGTTGAGATGTTGAATCATTGACGTTGTACTATTGTGGTAAGCTAATTCGGTTTTACAATGGACACACTGTACAGAAGTTTTGCTTTTCTTTTGTTTGAAATGGTCCCAAACTCTAAGCATTTTTCTTTTTCTCTGACTTTCCTCGCTATTTTCCCTGTCTTCCTCCATTGCGCCATCAAATCAAACCTGCTACACGTATTGCAGCGTAAGCACATTATGTGACATTAATAATCCTCTGAGTGAAACACGGTGATCGCTAAGCAGTACAGTCGTGCGGATTACACGAAGAATCGAAGCAAAAAATTTGCATCGAGGATTTTTTGTAATCGAGTTACTCGAATCGATGCAGCCCTAGTATACGCAATACTCATATTGCAAGACCTCGCTCTTTTATCAAGTTAAAATCTATTAATTTTTGCTCATCTTGCAAAACACTCGCAAACCAAGATACTCGCAATGCACAGTTTTACTGTATAAAGATTTTTAAACCTACTGAATACAAATGGAAAAAAGATGTATGCCAAAAAATATTTAATTGGGCTACTAGAAACAAAGTACTGTTCCACCTTAGTTGTAGATATTTTACACATTTTTGAGGCACTTGCAGTTCAATTTGAATACCTTCCAAGCAAGTATATGCAAGTGGCAAATGCCCCACCATTTTTCTCCCACTGGCAACAGTGTAACTTCACTGCAATTGCAGCCCCTCATGTATTACAACTTGTAGCGCAAAGCAGCCCAAACTAGCGATTCCCAAATCATTCATTGCTTTTGTCATATTACTTGCGTTGTCTCACACAATTGCGTGTACTTTGTTTAGTGTGATTTTCTACTAAGCACTGCTTCCACCTCTCAAACTTTGTTTTTACAAATACTGCAAATCACTGTACTACTAGTTGTTAAAAGCGTAAAATACTTAAGATAGTCACCCTATTACTTGATTTTTTTATGCTCCTCGTGCTGCCATAGGTATGCATATGACGTCACAGCAGATGGAAGTCACTGCGCTCACACCCACTGTGTGGCAAACAGGTTGAGTGGCAGCATTAGCTTTCAGTTTGAATGCTGCAAAAAACATCTAAAATGGAAATGAGCTGTCATTCAATTGATTGTACAAACAGATTTAGTACAAAATAGGTGCTCTTTTTAGACTGCCAAAACCTAATTAAGTAAGTATCGCATAAAGCCGATACCTGATCCATCAAATAGGCCTGGATCGGCGCCAATATCGGATTGATGCATCTCTAGTATTATCAAAATAATACAGCTAATACCCATGTAAGCATGAAAACCATATCTTCTAACAGTTCAACTATTTACTGAACTTCAGACAAATACAAATAATGCCCTAGTGACACTGGAAAATCCATACAGGAGGAGGAAACAAACTGACCTAAACTTATGTTTCAAGAATATATGCATACAAATGTACATGGAATACATTCCTAGCAATTGGGCAAAACAAACCCACACTGCATGCTCTGCCTGTGCACTTGTGTCTGGGAGACCATTCCTACTGTTGATGCTGAACAAGTTTTTCCAAAGTGAGATAATCAACCACAGTTTTAATGATAATTAAAATTGGAAACTATAATACTAATTGTCAAGAATATTACCATGAAACTAGTAACCATTTCATCACTAGTACAAAGTAAGGATTGATTTGAGAGTCAGATTGAATAGTAGAATAAAAACGTCGCAAGTCATGGGCCAGAGGTTTGAGACCCCAGGCATACAAGCACTATTTTTGAACTTTACATCTCATACATATTCAAGTACACCACCACAACAAGCAAAACCACCATTTAAAGAGACAAGGTCAAAACATATTTTAATAAAATAGTTAAAAACATGGTCAGGATGAATTTGAATTGTCAGTGTCACTACACACAGCCCCCAAATGTAAAGAACCTTGCAGAACAGTACATGAATAATAGGCAGGCAGGAGAGGCGGCCTAATTGAATTGTAGACAAGAGTTCATTGAGAAGGGTTTTGGCCCCATCTCTATTGCAAGTAAACAACCATTTAAATGGGTCATGTCATTCCACTGAAGGCTAAACAGAGGGAGAGGCAAAACCATGCAGGGGATGGCAAGCCTGTGAATGTAAACAATATCCCTCTCAATGGCTGTCCAGCCTTTACAAAGAATGAGACATGTTAATTTGTACACCCTGTGCAGTCTGAACCAGTCACTTCCACCTGACCATCCAGATGAGAAACCTTAGCTTCCTGCTAAAAATTTCAATCTCATGTAACAAGCTGGCACTTGAAAGTTTGCCAGCACTTACCCCAGAGGAATAACATAACTGCACAGCTTGGGCAGTCCCAGAGGTAAGCTTGATTATGGGAGAGTAGCCTAGGATGATCACACTGAAGCGGGCCCCAGGTGGCAGTAGTGAGCATGTGCACGTGTGAAGAAAATCCCGGCTACCAGCAGGGCCAAAACAGCAAAGGTTCAAAGCAAGGTGTGGAGAAGTTCACTGTAAAACTTAGGTTACACCCACATACAGTGTACTTAACCCACAAGAGTGCTTGCTGGGGATTTAATTTTTTTGCTGCATTTCCTGAAGAACAACTAAGCAGCTGACCTTTAAGGAGCCGCAGCTGGAAGGGCCAGCCAGACCTGATTGAAATGCATGCAGAGCTCTTGTTTCTGGGGTGGGGGGGGGAGACACAGGCAACACTGGGGCCTCTTGTCCTGACCATCAACCCCCACTTAATCCTCATGCAAATTGGGGCTCACATAGTGTGCCTAGTCTGTAAATCAAAAATCTCCTTCCCTCCATTTTATCTACATAGTCATACCACAAATACATTGCAGGCAGCGGTCATGGAAGAATCAAAACTGAACGATTATGGACTGAATACTGGTCCAGGTGGAGCTCATGATTCACACAGCACTGGAGTCGGTTGGATCAAAGCCACCACAATCATATCCAACTGAAGGTTTCACACTCTCATTAGATCACTGCAGTACAGATCATTCACTGGCTTAGCAAGTTCCAGATGCCCCAGACTGACAGTCTGTGAAGGTTGACTGATTACTACACTGCATTTTAGCTGGGTACACTGCCAGGGTAATTATGGAGCCCGAGGGACAGTGTTCACCCACATGCAGGAGCAGCTTCACGGGCAGTGAAGCTCACAAGAGATGCATAAAGCTATGGCCAATATGACACTATCCAAAAATCACAAGATGAAGGACTATTGGGCTATTTTGCCACATAACCCATATGGGCATGCAAATAGACTTTCAGAACCAAGACCACAAGATACACCAATAGCTTCTTCCCTCAAGCGAATGAACGTTAATTAACCATCAACTGCAGTGTAATATTGACCAGAATTACTGGTGAACTACTGATAAACTTCCTCTACGATTAGATTCTGCACTGTTGCACATTATGCACACATACTGATAACTCTGTATACATATTGCACTACATAGAGTTGACTTGGCTGCTACTTAATCGCACTATTTAAGAGCCCTTTAACTAATATATATATATATATATATATATATTCATTCATATTTATGCTACAATTATTATTCACATACATAATTACATGTTTAATTATATCATTATCATCATTACTGCTACTGTTAAAATTAATTACCATATAAATTATCACACCCAATCTAGTGTTTATTACTTTTTTGTACATACCTTTGCTAATTGTATGTTTTTTGTAATGTCTTCTAAAAGCACCACCAAGGCAAATTCCTTGTATGGAAACATACTTGGCTAATAAAAAGGATTCTGATATGCTCTATATGCTTCTAATAATAGTAAAGACTAAGAAAATAAAACCTGGAAAAACAGAAAGGCTGTCCCACGCCAAAAAACAACACGGCAAAACAGTCAGTAGAAACTGAGAAAATGGTGGAGCCTGTGCAGACAGGGGCCACACCTTCAGCAGTGGGACAGTCATTTAAAAGGCAACAGGAAACCACATAATGTTGTCCTACAGGTGAATAGGTAAGCGTGTCGGCATTTCTACACTAAACCCCCAGTATGTGCATGAAGGCGAGGGGGCACCTGAAAAAGTGTGAGACAATGATTCCTTTTGCTGGTTTTTCCTGTACTTGGCAGCAGCAAAACACAGAGGCAGCTTAAAAGGGCAGCCAATGAGCAGCCCTATATGAGACTGCATCTGATGGCACCATTCCATCGCTGTATAAGCCCCATGCAAAATGGCCACACACTACAAAGACACTGCTAGTTTCAGTGCAGGTTATTACAAGAGAATACTGGAGGAAAAAACACCGAGTCCGCTCACATAAATGAGTCACATGCAGATTCCCTAAAGGTCCCAGGAGATGCATTGCGATCTTCTCACCAAGTGTGGGCCAACCTACATGCCTACAATATGTCATTTTCCCCACCTTGTGTGAAAAGGGAAGAAACCACCATTTTAAAATGTAACCAATTCAATATTACTCATATTCATAGAATATTACCCAAAAATGAAGTCATTCAGGTTATTTTGAATATAATCATGTTTTGTATCCTTTGAGGGGAAAACTGGTTTAATTTCACATTAAACATGATTATCTTACGCCCTGGAATATACCATAAATGATTGTATAATTTGGCATATGACTGTTAGCAGCAATTTTGTCCCCGGAATAAGGTATTTAAAAAAAAAAAAACAATTCACATCTGGAACTGAGTTTATCAGGTTCCACGAAATGTCAAAATTTTAGTCAATGAATTGCCAAAACTAAAACAGCCAAACCCAAAAGTCAAGTGCTCAATACCAATCCAATCAACACCAATTCAAAACAGTCAGTCCCCATCTTACAGCCCTGCACTGCTCATTCACACACATCTATGGTATATTCCCTCCAATGGGCAGATTACCAGTTAGACACAATAGGCTATTCTGGGTGGATTGATTATGTTATGAGGTATAGTCTATTAGAGAAACTCCCATAATTCCAATGAAATTAGTTCTGGTGATTTTGGTAGGTTCTCTTCTTAGTATAGAAATTAAAACTTAAAGCTTCAAGAAAAGGTCAGGATAAGTTCATTTTGAGCAGCTCTGTTAATTGCATGAGTAGGCCTGTCGCGATAAACAAATAAATGAATTGCACGATAAATTAAAATGGTCGATAATTTTTCCCGCCGCAATAATTTTCATTTGCATGCTTGTTTGTTTTCCTCGTGTCCCTCTCTACCAAATGGGAATATTGGCTCTTTTTAGCAAACCGGCTCTTTCGGCTCTTAAGCGGCTCTTTTTTAAAAAATCCGCCTCTCTCTTAGTTTAACCTGATGCTGATTAGCATGACCTGATTTGAGCTTATTAAAAACAAGACGCTGTCTCGTGGGCGGGCTTTTTTGGAAGACAGCGTGTTCCGGCCACTGTCGTCCTTAATGTTTAGGCAGCTCAAAACCCAGACAATTCTATAAACATTAATAAAACGGCTGTTGAACAGGAGCCGGCTCCCATTGCACACAAAAAAAAAGTGTCGGCTCAAAGAGCCGTCTCATTTGCGAATGACACATCACTAGTAATGAGGCGTGAACTCTCGTGTCAGTGGGCTCTTTGCACATCAGCTTCTGCATTCATGGAAGTGCAGCTCACTCATTTCTGGTCTGTGAAAAATGGCACAGGACTTGCCCAAACTTACGATCAACAATGCACATTGCTTTTGTAAATCCTTCTCCAACGTACCAATGAGTAAATTAGAGAAGGGCTTTAAGATGTTTGCCTTGTTTTACATCCACGGATACGAAGGGGAGTCTTATTCGTTCAATTCTGTGGCTGGCGTTAGACAGACATGAAGAAGGAAAAAATAAATAAATAAATAAATAAATAAATAAAAAAAATCGGTCGATCATCCGCTTATAATTATCAATATCGCCCAAGCAGACGTGTTCACTATAAACGGTAAAGTAAAATGTGGCAATAAATTATATGAATATGATTATATGCAATAAATTATATTTCTTGCTTGGAATTTGCCAGACTAAAGTAGCTACGGATTTGCATACGGCCTTTTGAGGCACCTGCTTTCATTCATATGGAGTGTTTTGTTGTTAATAAGCACTTTTTGTTTACAAAAGTCCTAACTGGCAGTTTTGCCTGTTTTCCCTGTCTGAGCCTAATGTTTAACATTTTAAGGGCAATTTTGTTTACACAGATTTCATATCCATTTTATTTATTGTTTTTGGTTGTCTTTGGTTTTTATTTAAGTGCATTTTTGTTAACAGAGACTGAGAGTCCATCATTCATTGTTTTTGGCTGTTTTGCTTATTTATTTTGGATATTAAAAATGTCTTCCAGTCCCAGTGGTAAATGTTCTTTAGTTTATTGATCATTGAAAGGGTATACCTGCATTAATATGCCATTATCATTACATTAGTTGAAAATGATCTCACAATGAAAATATCAATGTTTGTCGCAATAATTCCTGGGACAATTTATCGTCCAGCAAAATTTATCATGACAGGCCAATGCATGACGAAGAGTTCCACAGATGATGCCACAGCAAAGTTAGAGTCCTGCTACAACATGCAATATCCACTGTGAATGTGTTCTAATGCAAATTACATACCCATGTCCAATACAACACAGATCACATTTGTATTTGTGTGATTTTCAGTTGGAGAAAAAAAAAAAAAGCACTACATGTACTACAATGTGATATAGTCTTGGTGAGAAACACTACTTTCACACAAAAACAGCTATCCACATGAATGATTGTGATGTCCAATTTGTGAATGAATCATTCTTTTGAACCAGTTCATTTCAGTGAATGGTCAAACTGGATATCAAATAAAGAATCAAACCTTTTGAACATCCCTGCAATGCATAGATCAAAAGTCTGAGATTCTAAAAACTTAAAATATTTGACAAATCATAAAAAAGTACAACTTTTAAAAAATTTACTTATATTTGCTTTTCGTAGACTGACTAGCCATGTTGCCTTCAGTGCCCTCCACATACCATAATCCGTTTTATTTGTGCTGTGTGCATGCCTGGTTGCATGGTGGCTGTGGTTCACTACTTCGATCTAATGATGGCCAAAAGGATGGTGTCATGCCCACACAGGCAGAGGACACCGGACGAACGGTGTTGCCCGTCACGCCCACAGGCGGGAGCTGCCGGGTGTAATACATTGCCACCAATTAAAGAGGGTTCAAAAGAATCCAACTTGCCACAGTCCAGTGCGAAGTATTGAGCCGAATGTTTACGAGCCGTACCAAGCAATTTCTTGTCTCTCGTCTCCCCAATATCCCATGCCGACTCCGTCTGCCTTGTGTGTTTGCCTTACCTGCCTTTCCTTCCCTCTCCAGACCCACTCCCGTACCTGACCTGCCTTCCCCGCCGAGACCGGCACATCCCGTTCCCCCTTCCCTGTGTGTGCCTGTCTCGTCGATCAATGTAGGACAGATCCCCTGGCCATCGACCTCAGCACTTCCCCTTCGACAACGAGTCCTGCCCGCTCCTATGATTACCGTGTTTCTTGGTTCTCCAATAAACCCGAACCATGCTTGCATATCTGGATCCTGGCCTTCCTGTGCTAGAAGGTCTGCCAGATGGTTGATGAACCATTTGATGTACTTTCTGAACCCATTGGATGTGCTCAAAAAAGGACTCAAAGAAAACCAAGAGCACCATCTACAGGGGTCAGAAAATATAGCAAATGGTTCATGAAGCATTGTTTTAGCCATCAATACTCCCGACTCTCAGCAATCACCAGTTCGGGTGAAGCAGTTACTAGGCAATTCTCGTGACACTCATAAGATTCATATTGTATTTTTTTTTTATGCATATAATTACAATATTGGCCACTGGAATCACAGTTTACTTAGTGTAGTTTGGCATAAGTTTCTACATTTTGGAGTAGCATTCCCCAACCCTATTTTTCCCCACTGGATATATGGCTGTTTCTACTTCTATACAAAAACCTATTTTACTGAATGCAAAGTTTTTCAGGAACGCATTAGTCGCACTGGAACAGGTCTGACTAATGAAAAATTACCTTAGCAGGGAAAGAAAGTGGAGAAAGCAATACTCTGGAACTTTTTGGGTAGTTAAAAGGATTATTCTTCACACTCTCTTTAGGTTCCTATAACCATTTTGTTCATTATCGAACATAAAGACGTGTCAGCTACCTGTAATTTGGATCAGGGACAAATTAACAGGTATACAAATTAAGCAAAGAAGCTGTGTTTTACAGGTTTTGCAGTTAAGCTGCTGTACAGTCTTGAGATGTAGAGCCACCTTCACTCCTAGTAACTTGCACCCAAAAGCCAACCACCAAAAAAAGTTTATGGCAATATACATACATTCCACTGTCTCAAAAGTATCAGCAGTCAGTCAAATAAGCACATCGCTTTCAGTACTATGTTCAAATACATACCCAGAGCGTGTTCTTAGGCAAACATCCCTGACTCAGCACCTGTCAAACAAGTAACACAATTTTGTTCCAAATTTTCCAGATGCTACAGTACAGACAAAAAAAAAATCATACAGCATATTGAATTATTTATACAATTCATCAGCACTGACTAGTTGCTATCAAGGCCTTAAATGGAGAATTCTATCCAGAAATACATTTATACTGACCTCAAAAACTTCGAATTTAAAAAAGTTCACTGCTGATGAGTGAAGTATTAAAAATCGGCATTAAACTGCATTATACATTTACAGCCAAGAATGGGCAAAGAAAGAAAAAAAAAAAAAAAAAACTACTGTAAACTGATTTAACCTCACGGAAATTAGAAAGCCATACCAGGAGGCAACCAACTCACTCAATGTGACCCAGCATCTCAAGCACCAGCATAAACAATTGGTTGCCATGGAAAACTCTTCCAAAATGCTGGTCATAACAAGAGATTCTTTCAAAGCCAACACTTGCTCACTTTAATTTCAAGCAACAAACTTTACACTCATCCATGCCGTCAACAAAAAACACAGGAGAGGGAACTGTGAACTAACACGAGAAATCATTATCGAAATCAAAGTGCTTTTGCTGAATGCCTAATACATGAAGTTACAAGTACAGAGCCCTTTGTATTATTTTTTTTTAATTGTGTCAAGTTAAATATTACTGACAATAAACACACACTGACTGAACTTAGAGCAAAAGCCACATTTTCTATAACTGAAATCTTACTCTCCACATAGAAAGCAAAGTTGGAAGTCCAATTTTCTCATTTCTTGCTCCCTAAAGCAGAACAGACTGCAACTGCCCAAAGTTCCCAAAAAAAAGCAGTCAGCCGAAACATGCAATGACATGGCTGTGAAAGAGGGCATGTTACGTAAACACTGCAAACAGACCTTTTGCAGGACCAAGATATTGCTGTTAGGTTATTGTAGGTTAAAATGTATACAAACCACAAGTTTACACTCTCTAAGGGAAGCCAATTTTAACCAACTAATTCAATAAAGAATTCCTGTCACTTGTTCAGATTTTACCCTTAGTTTTGCACAGGGTTATAACAGTAAATGATCTAGAAAACAAAACAGGTGGGAAACAGGGAATGGAAATACACAATGTATCTGTTAATATATCAATAATGGTCGAACTGTTAAAAAACAGGACATCAGCATCGGTCCGATTTATCAATCTTGGTCAATATTTACACTTTAGTCAATACGTATTGAGCAGTTATCTGCTGGTACTTTTAAAATCACTCAATTTGTTTAAAATCACCAGCGAACACTATGCAATCTCACTGATTACAAGCAAGGATGTAAGCATGTGGTAAGCAGGTTGTTGTCTAAGACCTGTAGTGTTTTATACTATGTTTTACTTCATTTAGACAGCAGGGAGTTCAGGCAAAGTGCAAGAGATTGCAAAGAAGTTAAAGATGTATGTATCATTCATTTCTCCTTTACAACTTCTGCTTTTGCCTGTTTCTCTGATAATACAGAAAAAATTTATATAACAAACTGTGAAGAAACTATCAATAAAGTAAAAGTTTCGGTAATACTAGACAAAAACGTATTGGAGCTAGCCAAAATTTCCACAATGATGCACCACCATGTGATACAGAGCTCTCAAAGTCTGTGGGATATCGCTTAAATTTTTACGCAGAGAAGAACACTACTAGGTTACACTTTCCTTTCCATTTTATATGCAAATAATTCTGTTGCCTAGGATCAAATCATGGCATATACTCATGGGGGGCGGGGGGGGGGGGGAGACAGGGGGATGGGACTTAACTAAATTTAAGAATGTGGCAAACTGTGACCTCACCCTTGTTCTGCTGTCTAGACTTCATATATCCTCATTTCCAGGTATTACACGTTTCCTCAGAGCTGAACGTCACTATTCCCTGACCACACAACCCAGCTGTCAGACACTGTATTACTGTTGCCAGGCCAACAGGTTACACTTGAACAGTTTGACTCATATATTCCAGGAGTCGTCTAGCACTGTATTCTAACCAAGGCCAGACTCATCTAGAGTCCCAGGGCCCTCCTATCAACAATCTACAGACAATACAACAGTCTGCAACCCAGTTAACCCTGCCCATGCAGTGAGTGCTCCCTACTGCCACCTGGGTCATGCCCAGCAGGACAGAACAACCAAAACCACCATTTTAACCTATGATCTTTGATCTAGAAAAACACCCATCACCAGTTGAAGCAGCACATTTGGATAGATATTAATTTAAAATAACCTGTCATACACAACAAACGTTACACAGGCGGGTCTGTCATGTTAAAAGAGCATAAAATGGAGAAGGCAGTATGAAATATATCATACGTTTCTGGTGACAGAACAAAGGACTTCACACTGCTTGACTACTGGTATACATGAAAGCTTTAAGGTCTCATTTAGAAAGGCTTCGTAGCTTACTTCAGGCTATATCTGATTGAGTGCATTTAACTATGCCAGTAGGCTGCCTAGTAAAAATAGTAAAAGTTGTCAATTTACAGTTATGAGTGCTTAGACATCAACATCATTACTAGTGTACTACTACTACTACTACTGCACAATAATAAAACCCCCCTACTCGCAAAGTTAAACAAAAAAGAAATTAGACCAAAAAAAACCGTCAAGGACAAGTAAAGACTAAAATTGTAAACTTCTCTGTTCCTTCTAAGATTTAAAATATTAAAACCGGTATAAGTAAAGCTATATTGGTGGTCGCTATAGAAACAGGCTAAGCGAACAATGTAACCATCAAAAAAAAAAAAAAGTACAGTGTCTATCGTAACATTCGTGTCTGAAAGGAATATATTACACAGAAAGGTCATTAGATATAATTGCGCTTGGTCGGAATAAAGACAAAAACGCTAAACAAACATACTGTGGCAGTGTTACTCTGCTTGGGGGAGGACCCAAGTCAACTCAACTTTTTCAAAACGAAAGTAAGGCATAATAGCATGTATAATTACATTTTTAAAAACCTACAAAAGTTCGGTTTCCGTCGTGAATGCATACATGAACATGCAACGAGTAAATATCACATACCCATACCCTTACCTTCACCTGTGCCTAAAAGTGGTACCTAATCGATGTAAACCACAACAGTCAGCATAATTAGATGCAAAAAACACAACAGATCCAGTTTTTATGTTTTGGTTTGACGGAAAAAAAGTTTAAGCTTGAAATACAGGAAGTACTCGACTACACTCGGGCTTAAACGAGACATTTTCACTCGGGTGCGGCAACTGGAAATGCAAGAATCGACGGCACAGACCAATATACCCGTTTCGTGAGGTGTCGATCTTAAAATTTGTCGTGTGCAATATTTAATGGCATAAGGTTATCGGCTATGTTTTGGGCAAATCATCTTCATTCTAGTAAAAGGAAAATCATCAGCGAAAATTGTGCTCACGAGTAATACTTTACCTGTCAGATTTAAAAAGCTGTAAAATAACAAAAGCACGAACAAAATGCCTTCATATGATTGCTTTCCCGTTTATTCTTGTGTTAATCCATGACTCCTCGTTTAATCCCCCTCGACTCCTTTTTCAGAGTCGACTGCATTGAGTAAAATGATGGCTGCTACTGCAACGGGAACGGCGCTCTGGTCACGTGGTATAAATAACTCCCAGCTGAGCAGTTCGGCCGATTAGCGCATACTTCATACGGCTTTCACGCTTTCTATGTGTGCTCCAATAAACACCGGTTGAATTTTAACATACTTAATGTGGAGTGGCTGTCCCTACTGCTGGATTACAGTACACGAATTACAGCTATGCCACCAAATTCATGTTACCGCCTACTTTAGCGAGTGTGTGTTTGAACTCCAAGAAAAAATAAATAATTAAATTTAGCGTGTTGCGTATTCGTTGAGCAAAAATCTAGTTGAAACTCCTCAGACTTACAATAGTGGGTAACACAAAGGATAGCACTGTCATTTTTATTACCGTCCTGGCATTTTAGTTCACCCAGGTTTCATGTGGGTTTTCTCCTGATACTTTGGTTTACCCTTCCAGGCCCAGCATATGCATGTTACATGGATTGGTGTATAAACATGATATGTATGCACATCCCTGTACTCACAGTGACCTTGCATCAGACAAGTGCTCATGTAAAATAGATAACTGCTAAATAATAATAATAATAATAATACATGGTCAAAGTGAACCTGGAGTATGTCCAAGAAAGCATAGACCACAAGGCAAGGGAATATTCTGTATGGGTCTTAAGCAATTTCCTTAAGTCAGATAATAAAAGTATTCTGAGGGGGCGGCATGGTGGTGCAGTGGTTAGCACTGTTGCCTCACACCTCTGGGTCCCAGGTTCGAGTCTCTGCCTGGGTCACATATGTGTGGAGTTTGCATGTTCTCCCCATGTCGTTGTGGGGTTTCCTCCGGGTACTTCGGTTTCCCCCCGCAGTCCAAAGACATGCTGAGGCTAATTGGAGTTGCTAAATTGCCCGTAGGTATAAGTGCATGGTGAGTGACTGGTGCATGAGTGTGCACTGCGATGGGCTGGCCCCCCATCCTGGGTTGTTCCCTGCCTTATGCCCATTGATTCTGGGATAGGCTCCGGACCCCCTGTGACCCAGTAGGATAAGTGGTTTGGAAAATGGATGGATGGAAAGTATTATGATTCTGATGCCAGTAATTCACCGTTCACCTTCCAGCCTTTCTGACAAGAATAAGCTGAGCTCAGTGCAGCTTGATATCCCTGAACTCTCTCCTATATTTCTCTATTTAATTATTCATTCTTGCACTATCTATCTATCTATCTATCTATCTATCTATCTATCTATCTATCTATCTATCTATCTATCTGTCTGTCTATCTGTCTGTCTGTCTGTCTGTCTGTTTGTCTCTCTATCTAGCTAGCTAGCTACAAAATACTTATACAAATATAATGCAGAAGAGATAATTATGTAATTAAGTCAAGGCCACAGAGGACTAAATATACACTTTAGCCTATGATTTGATACCCTTTCTAGTGACACATAGTTAGGAAATTAGTTTGGTTGGCCCTGTGACACACTTGCCTGGTGAGTTACCTTTTACCCTGCTATGTCTTGAGACAACAGCCTTGTAGTAGGTTGGTGTATGGCTCTTTTGGGTTTGAACTCTGTGCCTGTGCTTGGAAGGTCACTGGTTTAAATCCTATGCTCGCCTGGGTGATGTCTCTCTTGAGCAAGACCCTTTTACTCAGTTACTTCTAGGAAGCTTTCTGATACTGCTCTCTGATCCTTAATTGGACCAAACATGTCTGCTGAATAAATTAATATAAATAGAGTGCAAGAACAAATATAGATGCTATCAATAAGTATAATTATGTCTACTAGCTAAAAGTAGTGATTAAGAGTAATATATATACATTTACTGTCAGTGATAGAAGCCTACACATTGCCAATGAATTGTAAGAACTAATATTATAAAGATATGAAGTGTAATAATTCGAAATGAATATCAAGTAAAATATTGTTCTGTGTGTATTATTAGAAAAGTATGTCAGAATTGAAGAATTACAATACACAGTTTAATGTCTGCCCGTACAATCTTTTACAAATAAAATGAACTCAAAAACATGTCGTGCTTACATTTTGATATCTGAAATAAATATTAAGCACTAAATAGTCAAAAAGGAAACTTGAGTAAAATGAATAAATTAACATTTCTTTCTCTTTTCAAGCTGAAAACAAACTAGCAAGGGAAAATGTAGTTGAACAAAAGGGCACCATCTTTAGGTAAAAAGTAGCCAATAAAATGATGATGGTATGGAATATTATTTAGCACTATATAACGTAGAATACAAGTATTATGATATTATTAAAAAGTATGCCAAATATCCATGATGTGATCATTACAATGTAAACATTATAATGTAATCAACACAATGTAATCAACTGAGTATGTATTTGCAGCTTTTGTTAGTCTGAGTTTCTGTTAGCTACTTTATGTTAGTCCTGAATCTATAAATATTCACTTTTATTAGCATATATTTTATCACTATGTTAAAGGACAAATATATTATCAACCTTCTAGTTAGACAATGTGCAACAGGCTGAAACTACCAAGGTTTACTACTGAAGGAAGGGATTCGCCTGAGTTCACCAGAAGTTCATGGCTGAGCATTTTTAAAAAAACCAAGTGGAGCTGCTCGCGCCACCATTATGTTTAGCCGAGAGACCAAACGGTAAAAGAAATGATGGACAAACTTTATCACCCAGGGGTGTGGATTAAGGGAAAAAACAATTACTGTGAATGGCTGAAGGAATGATGATGCTTAAGCGACGAGATATTGTTAAATGATACGAACTTATATAAAAATTGGTGTAAAACAGTACAGGACACACTTTTACGTGTCTAGCCTTGGTTGTAACTTCATTGTTGCGATAAAGACTGAATTCTGGATACTGCACAAGCGGCCCTCTGACTTCTGATTTGACGGGGAAGGAGAAAAAAACACGACAATGGGTTTGGCTCTGTTGCAAGGAAATATTGCTTCTGCAGCTGCTAAAACTATTTGCAGTTTACTTGTAAGACTTTCTGCAAATGGCAAGATCATACAGATAAGCTGATCATTCCTGCAGCATGGAGTCCAAAGCTATGTTTGGGTAAAGCCAAACTGTATCCCAATTCGGCCCTCAGGGACCCTCAGACAGCCCATGTTTTTGCTCCCAGCTCCCAGAAAAATCATGGAGTGTCTAGGGGTCCCTGAGGGCCGGATTGGGAAATTCTGGCCTGTTATAGTTCAATACAGCAGCTTTTGTTCATTTTTTAAATGAAGCTAAACGCCACTAGTTATGGCCCAACCCACAGCACGTGTCTGTTGTTTTAACTGTAACACCTACAACTAAACTAAACAAAATATCAGCCCTTATTATGATAAAGATTCAAGCAGAGTTACTGGTTGTCTACTGAAACTCCTTCTAAACTAGGAGAAGCATATCTGTGTGGAGTGTGCTCTTCTTCTGAGGAAAAATTGAGGTTCCCAGTGAAAACAGGGTCTGCTTTACTAAAATTAAGTTCCTCTATTTTCTGACGGCCCCACAGTATGATGCATAAAAACCACTTTAACATTAATATCGGGCGGTGGGTAAATGTTGAGTGAATTGTCACCTAGGGAGTGCAAATGGTTTACTTTTCATAGCAGTGAGAAATTCTACAAGTGCCTGACCCTCAGCCCACGTAGAGTGTTGGTGAAAGATGACAACATGAAACTGACAAAGGAAAAAGTCACTCATTGGCTTGTATCACTCAGATGCAAAACATGGCAGCACTGCGTACTCTGTTCATTGAAAATGCTTGATTCTTCTAGTTTATAATCCAATTTGCTGTATTGCGCTGATAGTCATGACACCACTGTAACTAGTGCTCCCTTTACAAAAACTTCAAAAACTTTTGAAAATGACGTGGTTTAAACTCTGCCTGTTGTGCAATATTTTTGATCACTTTAGCAGATCTCTCACTTGACACAGCACAGGCACATTCCAAAATGGCTGCTCTCCTCTCTCAGGGAGCAGCCATTAGACTGGCATGACATCATTATCCCCGACAACCATCCTCAAAGCACAAGGCACTGCTCATATGCCAGTCATTCAGATGTTCTTTCATCATTAAGCCTCAATGTGGTTTTTATCTGTCGCACTTGTTTGAATATCATTTGGCTATGATCAGGTGTCATAGGGAGTGAGGGCACATTATCTTTTAACAGGGCGAGGTATAACCTGTGGGTTTGGAATCTGTACTGTGTCTAGGGGATTTGTTGTGGATTTGAATCCCATGGTTGGCAGTGTAATCTTATCACCATTGGGCCTTTGAGTGAGGCTAACCCCTTTGGGGTGGTGATACTGACTGACCCCTCTCCCCAACCCCAAGCTTTTCCTCACTTGCATGTTGCTTTGAACAAAACACTCCCAATGACACTTCATTATAGTTAGCAAATGACCTTCATTGAGGCTTAATGATGAAAGAAAAGCTGCTAACAGAGTGAAATGATTGTGCACCCACTGGTCTGCTTGAATCACTTTCTTTAAATGGCACTAAGGGAACAGCTGGCCAGTCAGTTACTGTATCTAACAGCCATGTAGCCATGCAGTAAATTCACAGATTTGAACCTCCTCCCCGAAATTTGTTTGTTGAAGATCAGACACGGAGTCAGCTACGGAAAATGATGAATTAGAACCCCCCCCCCCAAATAAATCTTGATGCATTTGTAGTAAATGTGTATTTACAGATTAAAGATAACACCCTCCTGTGACCCTAAATGGGATAAGTAGTTACCGAAAATGGATGGATGAACGGATGGGCAAATTATCCTGTGTACAGATCTGATAAAAGCTGGAGACTCTGCTCTATGCAGCGCTTACTAAAATACATATTGTAGCATTATTATGTTTATTGAAATTGTTCAGTACTTTTTCTACCTGCAGATGACAGGCAGGACCCCTTATTCTGTTATTGGCTGTAACCACATTCTCACTATTCTATGATTTACCATGAACTGAGGAAATGTTCTGGTGCCACCTGGTGGCGATTTCTTGCATTGCCGGTAATCATAGTTATTAGCGTTATTCTGCCTTGGATTATTGCAGGTTTGTAAAACCACAAATACATTTGATAAATTACAGCTGACTTTTAAAGAAGCAGGTTTGATTGATTTAAACTAAGAAACAAAATGTAATTATATTATTGCAACTTTGTCTCAAATAGACTTTTTTGTGCAGGAAGATTAAAGACTGAAATAAGGATTTTCTAGTTCCTATAGTTATTTGTTGATCAGTGGCGGGTGGTGGCTAAAAAATGTACAATATTGCAATAGTTGATTCCAAGTAAGAGAGAAAGTGTGTTTTAAATAAGAACAAAATTATAGTATTGAGTAAAAGGTTACTTGTTTTATCATTTAATCTCAAAACATACTACCTCCACAACCTCTGTCGACCATACTGGTAATAATAACTGCATTCTGTTTCTTTAAAATTAAATAAATACAAAATAAATACTGCAACAAATAATTTGATGTATATGAGATATATCTGTCTTTTTACTGACCGTTCTGATTTAGCTTTCAGTTTGCAATCACACTGAAGTTGCAGGCACAAGGTTGCAAGAACGTAATGTAGCTTGTTTTGCATTGTTGGAAGTGTACCTGAATTAAATTATACAGTGTATACAATTAGACATTTTACTCCAAAAAATTCTCAATGGTGCATTAGCTGTCTCTTGAATTGGAAACATTTGTCCTGCTCTCCACATAGCGCCATGCATTGAGGAGCAATAAGTAAAATGGACGGCGTTGGCTTCCCAGGGGCAGAATAAATCACTGAACACTGTACCTAAAGATGCCCATCGCTAAATGCTGTGAGTCTTTACTCCTTTACTGCCATACCTTTCTGTACATTCAGCGATACTAACACATGCTTTTTGTTGCAGTACTTAACACTGCATTGCTGCACCACTTCTGTGTTGTGATGCATAGAGTTGCCTTACTGCACTGCCTTTGTGTTCTAGTGCATAGACCTGCATAATCATGGTTCTCTGGTGCATAGAGCTGTATTACTGCACTGCCTTTATATTTTCCAGTAATTGCTTAGCTACCCATTTTAACCTTGCTTGGGAATACAATAGCAGGGTCACTTCTGGAATTCAAATATATGACTATTACTTCTTTAGCTGTTACACCACATGTTTTTTATCTCCTACAGTTCAAGAGCTCATGTAGTAACATAGGGCAGTATAAGTAGTAATAATCATGGTTGCTCTTTGGAAAGTGGAGTAGAGGGACAATAATGGTTCAAGTGTCAATACATGCATCATTAGCCTGGAACAAGGTAACATTGATAAAGCAGAATTATAGCTTTTTAATTTATAATGGTGAATATGGTGAATGCCATGTGATCTATTTGTGCCACCCACTGCAACTCTGTCCATTATAAGCAGTTAAAGATGGATGAACGAATGGATGTTTCATAGATTTTTTAATTCACTGCAAGGTCATGGGGGCCTGAAACCTGTCCTCAATTCCAGAAAGCATATAGCACAAGACAGAGGATGTAATATCAGGGCACACACTATGAGTAAGTTCAAGAAGCCAGTTCACCTAAATGTTGTGTCTTTGGATTCTGCAGTGAGGCCAGAGTACCTGTAGCAAAGCCAAAGGGGGAACTTGTGAACTCTGTAGTTTATTTCTGAACATTCTTCTTAGTAATTCAACTAAGAATCCCCAAAATTATTGTTTTAAAGCAGAATTTGCTCAATATGCTATAATCTTAGTTCAATTATAAATAACACCTTAACAAGATAAAGCAGAAAAAATCCATATTAGAATTCACATATCAATACGTAAGCATGCAACACTCAATTCAAGTTTATTTTTGCAAATACTCCCACGTGATGCCGAGTATCTATGATGTAGCATTACTTGATTGTTCTTTTTCACATAAAAGAAAATTACCCTAACTATATAGACATTACAGAGACAGCAATACAAATATTTATTAACGTTTTTTTGTGTGAAGATGAACATATTAGAGAACTACAAGCTAACAGAATATAACCTATGTGAAACCATATTTTTCTTCAATTCATAATGTTTTTCAAAATTTCATTATTATTAATGACCAAATAACCATTTACATTTATTTAGCGCACACCTTTGTCAAAAACAATGTACAAATGAGTCAAATGGTACATGTAGGCCTATTGTTATTTGAAATTATTTAGTACTAGATTTACTACTAGATATTGATAGAATTGACACACACAAGGAAAATTAAGTGATGAAAAATGCAATATAACACAGTAGCCCAGTAACCAATGTGGCGCCTGCCGACGCCCCCAAGGCAAAATAAAACTGGCAAGTTGGCGTCCCTTAGAAGCTGGCGTGCGAGGCGGTCGCTCGTGTCGCCTATGGGATTGACCGGCCCTGCAGTAGCCAATGATGTATGCCCAATTAACATCGTTCTACTTCACTATGAAAGTTGGTGGAAACACACGTTCCGTCTTTTTATAATAAAAATTTATGGAAAATTAATTGTGTTAGTAAAGATTATATTGTGTCATGTTTCAATCGAAACATGTCGTTGTTATAAGGAGAGCCATCTGCCAATTGATTATAGTGACATCTAATAATTTCCATTGCGTATTTACCCCTCAGCAAAAATAAATAAATAATGGGAAACATGGAGCACATTACAAAGAACGAAAGAAAAGTCATCTTCCAAAATGAATGATGTTTTTAGCCTTTAGAAACTGATAGTTTATTTGTTATATATAAAGGGGGAATTGCTAGCTGTCCCTTTAAGGGATGAGCTCCCGTTAGCGTGGTACCCTTCTATGGTGTTCCGCAAAGCGGAATACTCGTCCAGTCCAAAGCTGCGCATGGTGATGTTTCACGAATTCAGCAGAAAGGTCTGTGAACCCACTCAAGCGATCATTATTGCATGAAAGGCAGAATGCCTTAAAAAGAACTTAACCCGTTTATCATGGAGCCCAGTTTTAGCTGGATTGTATATGTACAGCAAATACTATTAGCGTTAATTACAAGTAATAACTAGTAAAATTACTATTAAAATAATGATACATTGTAATATTTATAATGCAAACGTTTATTTACGTGTTACAATTCACTACTGAAATTGCAATATATTGCTTATACTGAGTAATAATTTAACAATTAGGTTGTAGATGTAAAGACTATACCAGATGCTGATAACATTGAATGCTATTTTTTACTTTTTTTTTTTGCTACGTCAGACGCATTTATAGTGCAGCTGAGAAGGACTGGCGCAATGGAAAACTTGCACTTTGCTAAATCCGCATCGATCCGCGCAGACTACAACAGGCACGTGTTAGAGATACGAAACATAAGTAATATCTTTTTGGATTTCTCTTAAAAAATGCCAGACATAATACTAGAATATGACCTTGTTTTTGTGGTCTGTGCATGCTTAGACAAACCTCACTGTTCGTACTATACGTGGTATTCCAGCGTCTCCTTCTCATGGTGGGACTTTGGAGTTGTCCTATTCATACTGATGTCGTTCTGAGTGTTCCTAGTATTGGTGGTATTCCTGGTTTGTCCTACTCTTGGAGACATCTCAGGTTCTCCTGAGTGCTTCTAGTCCTAGATTTTCAGACTCTTCATCAGTAGTTCTGCTCTTGGCAGCAGTGATAGACTCTTCCTCTTCTATTCCTGATGCTAGAGCTGCATTGTCCTAAGTGTTCCTATACTTCTAATGCTACGCCACTTTCCTTCAGTAGAGGGTGTAAGGACACTGCGTCAGAGAACAATGCAATAGCATTAACAGTTATTTTTGGCTATAAGTATTCCCTTAACATATCCAAAGGTGGTATAACAGTAATCCTTATGACTAGGATTTGGGGTCATGTTGTTGAGGGTTTGCAATTTTATTCATTCATTATAATCAGCGGTTCAATTCTTTTACAGAATCAAACATGAATGTATTAAATATAGTTCCTTTCGGCAAAAAAATAGAATTGTACAGGTTATATAATATAAAACCATTCCCATAACCACTGGCTCATTTCATTCTTCGTTCATGACATATTAGTCATGTCTCCATTGTAGGCATCTGTAGTAGCAGGTCAACGGGGATGTTCTACTTCATCTGAATTGCAGAGTAGGGAGAATATATATAGAGAGAATATATATGCACACATACATTTATATAGAGTGGTGGGGGTGCAATAGCTATTGAAGCATTCTGCCACTCAATCCTTGTCCACATGTGATTGAATGGCACTGAGACTGAGCTAGGACTGATGATTAAATAACGTGGTCACTTGGGGGAGTAAAATCAACGAGTCTGTTATCTTTTCTCAGCAGACCAGTGCCTTGGAGAGTGAACGTGGAGAGAGGTGGCCATTTCTCTGGTGCCCCATGCGTCTGCTGCAGACTACATCGTACACTGCATATAATAATGCAGCACTTTCCCCTCAATGAAGAAAATGAAACAGCACTGTAACATTTAAAAAGTACATAGAATGATAATCCTGCAGCATTACAAAACACAGGCACACACAATAATACTCCCGTCACCAAAAAGGACAGTCGCAATAATGCACAGCCGTCACCCGGAGTATTCAGCTATGAATATGATTCAACAGAGAAAAAGGTAAGGTGTTAAATCAGTACCAGCAGTAGTAGATTAACAATGAACGTACATTTTAAATAAGAAAGCATATGCTTTGGCTTGGTCACAATATTTGAATAGGAATATGAATAGTATATGAAAAAGTACGTGTTTGCCTTTTCTATCAACAAGAGAATGAATTTGATGAAAATTCCAATGATAATTAAAATATGCATGCAAAATCAGTTATAGGGAGAATTAATTAATTTGGAATAAAACATGCAAGGAACATTCTGTAATTTAACCATTGCAAAGAACATTTTTTTGCATAATTATACCCTGTAGGCAGATGAATACATGATTGCATTGTTTCTGGATTCTATCGCATTCATTCATGAATGAGGGAATATTCCCAGAACTACACTATAATAAAACGTTCTCATACACCAGTAAAGATCAATGAAAAGTTATAAACTAATGATACTGCAAAGGAGTGACTTATTTCTGCATTGCCTATTCTTGATTCTCTTTTTGTAAAAGTTAGAATTTTTGGTAACACTTTACTTAAAGCAATCATCATAATGCATTACAAGGCATTCATAAAGTATTATAAACATGGTTATAACTATTTATAAAAAGGCATGACACATTATTGCCATGTTAATTATGCATTATGAATGCTCTATGAAGCTCTTATCTATAGTGAACTATAAGTACCTTCATAATGCATTATAATGGTCAGTATAAGCCATAATCCATTATGAAGGTAATTGTAGTGCGTTATAGATGAGAGCTTCATAGAGCATTCACAAAATGTACACACTTTGTACAAAACAAGTACTACAAACTAGACCCTTATTAATTATATGAGCTGGAATAAGAAATGGATTTTTTTAGATCAAGCAAATGACCTGCAACTTCTTCATAATCATGTGACCATGTACAGTGTTCAACATGCAATATAGATAAAGATTTAACTGACAAAATTCAAGTAGACTTGTCCCAGCAGACTTGACTATAACATCATTTAATTGCAAAAACGAAATTGACATTATTGTTTCAACTGAAATACAGCATTTATTTAACCATTAGGTTTGTCTTCTGAGTATAATGATAAGTTTTATGCTCAAACTGTTTTTATTTTTTTCTGAAATACAACTTTAAATGCTATGCCTAAAAAATGTATAGCTCCATACCGTACATCAATCCATCCATTCATCCATCCATTTCCAACTCCTTATCCAGTATAGGTTCTCCTGGTTCTTGAAGTCCATCCGAATGGTACAAAGCAGGAGAACACCTTGCACAAGCAAGATCACACACTCGGTGTGAGACATGGTGTCAGCTAACAGGATGCCTTTTAAACTGTGCTGGGGAAAGCAATACAGTCTCAAAAAAAAAGGTAAAAATTTGTACCTTTGCATTTCACTGGGGCTGTACCCTCAAGGGTCTATCAAATGTACCCTTAGCTGTAGGCAATTGTACCATTCTTCAGAGTCCATTTCTGTACCATAAAAGGTACAATGACAAGTGACAAGCAAAGGTACTAATTTTTTCTGATAGTATACAAGCCAGTAGTGCCACTCACTAAGCTACGATGTTTCCCTGAAATGTATAGTTCGTAAAATGTACGAAATGTGTACAGATAATGAGATAATAAATTCATTTAAATGTTGGTGCCAAACAGTATTGCAGTGGTCTCTTGTAGTTCTCTTAGTACTGGGTTTTTGAAACCCCTCCAGTATAGACATTTTTTTGATGTTCACATCACCATGAAAATGAACTAGTCCTTGTGTTTATTCACTACCAGTCAAAAGTTTTTGCACGCACTTTCCTACATTTGCATGTCACTCAGTTACACTTACTAATGATAGATTCATTATTATTTGCTAACAAATAAGCTTACAGTATGTTCACCATTTGAGTGCATTAATTAGCAAGAAAATGTCATATCTTTGATTCATCAAAGTAATCTCCTCTAACAGTAATAACAGCAGAAAAAAATTGAGGGATTCTTTCTAAAGGGACATTACAAACTGCTCTGTTCATTAAATGAAACAGTTAACTAGTGCATTTAAAGTTAAAGGACAGCCTAGAATTTGACTATGCCATCACCACATAACCAGTTAATAGGATGTCAGACATGCACCATTACATAATCTTTCCATGTTATCAAGGAAACTTGTTTTATTTGACTTACATTTTCATTCTTAATTGTTCACTCAACTTTCCAATGTGTAACAAAAATAAAAAATCGTCAGATTATGAAATACATAGAAAAGTAGTAAAAACCTGTGGTGTGCAAAAATGTTTGACTGGTACTGTATAATAAAATCTTAGTTGGTAAATAAATTAATATATAAAACAATATATAAAATATAGAAAAAAAGTTTAAAATATTAAGAAATCATAGTACTGAAGGTCAGTTTACAGCAGGGTTCCCCAGTTCTGCTCCTGGACAGACAGAATACAACAGTTTGCTGATTTCCCTACTAAGTCACACTGACTAGACCTGGTAATTGGCTGATGAAGTTGTGTTTGAGCCTGGCAATCTGCAAAGTTTGTTGGATTCTGGCCCTGGTTTAGAGAACTAGTCAATCTATGTGATTAATCACACAATAAAAGAAATAATCAGCTGTGACAAATTTTCATGTTGGTCCACTATATTACTGAACTGGTTCTCACTAGGTGGGTTCCATTGTTCTGCCTGAGGGTAACCATTAGATATATGCACATGATATTTGGGACAGATATTAATGTAATTCATGGAAAAAGTAGGTGGCATTTATGTGGGATTGTGCAGCGGCATGTGTGTGTTAAACAGTGTAACAGTGAAACATTAATATTAAAATCTGGGTGGTCATGCATAGCGTATTGTAAGACAGACATAGATTACAGTGTGACAAAATTAACATTGAATGATGACAGTTCACCAGTAACAGAACCATGCTTACTAGATATAGGTGCTGACAGGGACCTCCTAACCCTCAGATTTAAATGTTTATTTTGCTACATTTTAGCAAAAGAAATTACTGTTTGTAAAATCCTAATAGGGTAAATACAAGGAAAAGCACACTCTCTTATTTTAATGAAGCAGTGAAGGGCTCAGCACTGATCCAGAGTGGCAGTTTAAACTGTACAGTTTCAGGGTCATGTGGTAGTTGAGAAGGACTGCAGGAATTAAATGTTATGTAAAAGTTAATTTGTTGCTTGCTACATAGTTTTGTTCAAAGTCACTGGCATATATATTTTTCCCATTCATACCACCAGATGAGGCCTTTAGAATAGGAGTGGAACTAACAACCTTATGGTCAGTGCTGACAAGTTCAGTAGCCTGCAAGGTCATTATTTTGACCTTGAATTTTTCTCTCCCCAGTCTGTGGAGTGTTTGTTTTTTCTCACTTATCACGGTGTAAAATTCTTGTGGGTATCACCCCTCTGCCCAGTCGTGGAGGATTCTACATATGGTTATGGACTAGAATGTAAGTCCTGTGCTTTCTGAAAATGACACATTTAAGTCACTTTGTAATACAGAATTTGACCAGCCTCTGCTGCCAGTATCGTTATCTCACTAATGGAAAGTTTAACTGTGAGTGTCTGATTATGAGCCCAGCATCATCCTGTGTCTCACCGGCACTTTGAGTCATGGAGCCCAGGAAGATACGTGGGTAAGAAGAACATGCTTAGATGTGTCTTCTTTCCATCGCCTTCCAGCATATGGTGGCTCTCTGATGTGAAAGTAACAGCTTGCTATAGTGAGAGGACACTCAAACACGAATAGGTTTTACATCCATCTCAAAGAGGTTCCAGTTTCTGTCCAGATTTCCTCATTTTTTCATATATATTTCTTTCATACTTTTTTTCAAACAACATATAGTTTTCTTCCATGCTGCTCTGTCTAATTACACATTTTGATTGCTGTGTACTTCTGATATCTCTATATATGTGGTAGACTGTTTAATTTAATTTGTTATTGTGCATGTAGAGAGCGTGTGTGTGTGTGTGTGTGTGTGTGTGCCATTGAGGTTATTCATTATGATGTTTTCACCCACAAATGCTGCCCCCCAGTTTGGTGTTTGGGACACTGCCTCCCACAATGATGGATTGCACTCGCATACTGTAGCATGCAGCAGTCTTAAAGGGTTATTTCTATCCCCCACACTGGTTAAGAGGAAGCAGCCATCCCTAGGAGGTGGGGTGGG
>JAODJX010000071.1:530128-556958 GCA_026776945.1 Isichthys henryi
TCGCAGCCGAGTGTGAAGCGGCTGGGATGAGAATCAGCACCTCCAAATCCGAGACCATGGTCCTCAGCCGGAAAAGGTAGAATGCTCTCTCCGGGTTGGGGATGGGGTCCTCTCCCAAGTGAAGGAGTTTAAGTATCTCGGGGTCTTGTTTACGAGTGAGGGAAGGATGGAGTGGGAGATCGACAGGTGGATCGGTGCGGCGTTGGCAGTGATGCAGGGGCTGCATCAGTCTCTCATGGTGAAGAGAGAGCTGAGCCAAAAGGCGAAGCTCTCGATTTACCAGTCCATCTACGTTCCTACCCTCACCTATGGTCATGAGCTATGCGTGGTGACCGAAAGAATGAGATCGCAGGTACAAGCGGCCAAAATGAGTTTCCTCTGCAGGGTGGCTGGGCTCTCCCTTAGAGATAGGGTGAGGAGCTCGGTCATTCAGGAGGGACTCAGAGTAGAGCCGCTGCTCCTCCGCATTGAGAGGAGGCAGATGAGGTGGCTCGGGCATCTGATTAGGATGCCTCCTGGGCGCCTCCCTGGTGAGGTGTTCCAGGCATGTCCCACTGGGAGGAGGCCCCGGGGAAGACCCAGGACAAGCTGGAGAGACTATGTCTCTCGGCTGGCCTGGGAACACCTCGGGGTCTACCCAGAGGACCTGGATGAAGTGGCCGGGGAGAGGGAAGTCTGGGCCTCCCTGCTGAGACTGCTGACCCCGCGACCCGACCTTGGATTAAGCAGAAGATGTTGGATGATGATGGATGGATTTTTATTTTCCAGACCTGAACTATCCACCTCTGACCAAGCACAATGCCAAGCCTCAGATGCAGTGGTGTAAAGCATGCCACCACTGGACTCTCGAGCAATGGAAACATGTTGTGTGGAGTGACGAATCACACTTCTCTGTCTGGCAGTCTGATGGATGATTCTGGTCTTGGCAGATGCCAGAAGAATGTTATCAACCTGACTGCATTGTCTCAACTGTAAATTTGGTGGAGGAGGAATAATGGTACGGGGTTGTTTTTCAGGGGGTGGGCTAGACCCCTTAGTGCCAGTGAAGGGAACTGTTAATGCTTCAGCATAATAAGACATTTTGGACAATTTAATGCTTCCAGCTTTGTGGGAACAGTTTGGGGAAGTTTATTCTCTGTCCCAGCATGACTGTGCTCTAGTGCACAAAGCAAGGTTCATAAAGACATGGTTGGGTGAGTTTGATGTGGAAGAACGTGACTGGCCTACACACAGCCCATATCTTCAACCCCATACAGCACCTTTATGATGAACTAGAACAGAGATTGCGAGCCAGATCGTCACATCCAACATCAGTGCCTGACCTAGAAAATGCTCTTCTAGATGAATGGGCAAAATTTCCATAGACACACTCCAATATTTTGTGGAAAGCCTTTCCAGAAGAGTGGCTGCTGTTATAGTTGCAAAAGGAGGACCAAGGGTGAGTTTCCCGAAGCCTTTTTAATGCTCCATCATTTGTAAGTTCTATGTTAAAAAAGAGAACGATGTAGCATTAAGAAGGCTTCAGAAAACTCACCCCAATTCCAGATTGATACTTATGGATTTAGAATTGGATGTCAAAAGTTTCTGTAGGCGTTGTCACGATGTGGCAGGAGAAGGACGACCCAAATGCAGGCTGGGAGCAAGTGAAACCCCTTGCAGAGGAGTTTATTAGGGAAAATCAGGCTAGGCAACACATGCAGACAGAGAACAAAAACCAGACAGGGAGCACAGGACTAGGAGACACTTTTATATATTATTAACAGAGAAGTGAAAATGAGGCAGCAGTGGCTGGTTAACAAGAGGGCAGGAACAACAGGTGAGACTAACGAGCTTCAGGCACAGCTGATTTGCAGCCACACCCAGGGGAAACACTGGCAACAGACAAGCAGGGTGGGGCTGGACATGACAGGTGCAATGGCTAGGTGTCATAATACTTTTGTCCATATAGTGTATGTAGTAGACACCACATATACAGTACAGTACATAATTCTACATTCCCCGTTATCATTGTTTCTTTGTTTCCGTGAAATTTTTCACATTCTTGATGGGTCTGTAAACCATCTATTATCTGACGTTTCTTAATGGAACAGTTCCTTAATGGGATTCACACCAGCAACGTGCCAATTCACAGACACAGTCCTAGCCCACAGAAAATGCACTACCTTCCTCATCTGTGTCCAGCACTGAGTTTCATTTTATGCAGTACCGTTTTTGGTTTCCTAGTTTCAGAATGTATCAGATTTTCTTTTGGTAAGATACAGAGCTATGGTAGCAATGATCAAGACCTTGATGCAGCCAACTAACTAGCCAGGTAAGGAGTAAAGCTAGCCTTAGATATGCACAAGGTAGTGGTTAACATATTGGTATATCCATTAAAAATCAAGATATTGGCATCAGTACAATGTGTCAATCTTTGCTGATATTGCCAGTTGGTATTTAAGCTTTATCAATATTAAAACTTAGCAGCAGAGATAGACACACAACTACTATAATAAAGTAGATGATTGCATTGGATGATCAGCTATTTTCTGTAGTGCTTGACGAGGGACTTCTGCTCATTCACTGCTTAGAATAGGTCTCATAGTACAGGCCCCAACATGTTTATAATTCATTATTAAATCAGCACTGCAGATGAAACTTTCATGTTCCACAGAATCCAAAAGTCATGCACTACCATTCTGCTAATCTGTGGTACCAGGCTTGAAGACTTTTACCCCTCCTTCAGGTAGCGCTTCTTTTTAAAATGATTGAATTTTTATTGCACAGTTCAGTAGCTGGCTTTTTGACAATGTACATTGGCATATTCTCCCTGTGAAATAAAATTGTTCTGAGATTCTACTTTCTTTGTATTCCATTAATAGTGTGTAATTCACTTCCCATGGTGACATTAGTGAGATTTTTTCAGTCAAGTGAAAAAAGATTTCAAAACGACACTTTGACAATGGAGTAGGGCAGGGTGAGATATTTTATAATGGTATTTTTTCATCAGTTGACATTGATAATTAGCAATATAATTATTTCTTTGGTCGAAGGTTCCAGCCTTGAAGGCTGCCTTTGCCACGGAAGTCATCTTACCTTGTTTATCTATGATTACTCCCTTTTAAAAAAGATATTGTAGTTGATGAACTGTCACTTTCACTCTGAGTGCTTATGTCTAACTGTGATACTAGCCCCTGGTCACCATACTTGATAATTGGCTGTGGCACAGGAGCCTTTGGGCCAGGTATTATCTTACAAAAAAAAAGCTGTGAATAAACCTTAACACCTGGGGAACCCTTGCAAACACTAATTTATTGCCACTGAACTTCCAATTAACCAAGTGCTATTTGGTAGCCCCCTGGAATCCTATGCATACTCAAATTAATGAAGGTAAACTTGTGGTTCTTGTATGGCGCTGCAATTTTACACCCCAAAGGCCCAGGCCAAGTACCCAAAAATGCAGGATTACTGCCTTATGTAGCTCAAGTTGAACTGATACCAAGCAGTCCATAACACTTAAGTCACCACCACATTGAAAGTAGGCTGTGACCTTTACAGCCAACCCACAATAGAGGGGATTGATGATGGGAGTCAGCATTTACTTGAGTGAGGCCACTCCCTGTCGTTGCCTCAGACTAGGCTCATGGCCTGGCTAGTACTAGGCTCACTACACCATTCATTGAGTACCTTCGCTGAAACTATTTTAGGCACAAGGGATATTGATTAGGATTGACCATAGCAAGGCTTTCACGACTCACAGGACCACTTAGGAATTGTTTAAAATCATAAAGTCATAATTTGTATTGGAGAGCCAAGAATTAAGCAGAAACTACATGCTATCAAGTACCACATGTGCCATGCAGTGTCATGACCTGTGTGTCCAGTCCTCGTGTGTGCCACACCCACCTCATTACCCACGTGTGAATTCCCATCGTATCAGCTGTCTTGCATTTGTTCTGATGTCATGTCCTGTATTTAGTCCATGTTCAAGTCTGTTTCCGCAGGTCTGCCATTAATGTTACATGTCTGCCTGCTTTCCCTGAAATATACCCTGTTTGCCTATATTTACAGCTCCTTTCGCCTGCTTCCCTGTCCCAACATGACAGAATGACAGACCTCTGGAAGAAGACGCTTCAGCTCTCCATAGCTGAATACAGCGCTTTAATAGCGGAGGCGGGATACTGGATTCAGCAGCCCGAGATTCGGGTGGACCCCGCAGCAAGCGCCCCTGTTGCTCATAGCAGGAAAATCCTAACGAGGATTTCCCTGACGAAAGACATCCACCTGGCGGATGAGGTTCATCTAAACCTGTGGTAGCCCCGAAGCATGGTGGCGGAAGCAAACCCTTTGGATCCGCCGATGGAACTGCCCGAGGGGATCCTGATTTCAGGGAAAGAGAAACGCAAAAAAGGCTGAGACACACGAAGACGCCAACGATCTCCCTGAGGGCGGTCTCACTCTCCGCATCTGCTATTTTTGCAATGTATCTGGAGGAACCCCTCCCAAGCTTGAACCCGATGAGGTTCTGCTGCAAAGCTGCCATTGCGGGCAGCTTGCCCCTTTCAGGGAGCTCACCTTGCTCTTAAAGGGGCCAGGGCAGTAAGGGAAGCCATCCCCCGGATCCCCAAGGTCCTAAAAGGGGCAATGCCGGCGCCTGATGTTCCTGTCCCGCTGGCGCCTGATGTTCCTGTCCCGCCGGCGCCTGATGTTCCTGTCCCAATGGTGCCTGATGTTCTGCCCATGCCTGATATGCCTGTCCTGCCCAAGCCTGACGTACTTGCTCTACCCGCCATGCCTGACCAGCCTGTTCCTGTGCTGGCTAACCAGCTGGACCTGGTGGCCGACATGCCAGTGATTCCAGTCCCAGAGGCTGACACGTCGCCACCCAGCTGGGTCCGAGTCCTGGCAACTGCGGTGCCCCCTGCTGGTCCAGAGCCAACGGTTCCTGTGGCACCCCCTGCTGGTCCTGAGCTGGTGGTTCCTTCACCACCGCCTAAAGTCCCTACAGTGCCCCCTGCAGTTCATGCAGCGATGCCGCCCTGTGGGGCTCCAGTCCCAGCAGCTAACGAGCTGTCCACGGCTCCGCCCAAGGCCCCTGCTGCGGCTGCAGCTGCTCTGCCCAGAGTCCCTGCTGTGCCCACACCTCCTGCTCCACCCGGGGTCCCAGCTGCACCCACGCCTCCTGCTTCGCCCCAGACTCCTGCTTTTCCCCAGGTTCCTGCTCCGCCCGTCCTTGCTCCACCCATCCCTGAGGCACCTACACCGCCCGAGGCCACTCTGCCCGCTGCTCCTGCTACTACGCCTGAGACCTCTCTGTCTCCGCCTGCTGCTATGCCCACTTCTAATGCTTCCACCCACAGAACCTTCAGCTCCAGCTCCAGTCCCCGAGGAGGTCCCAGACTGTCTGATCATCACTCCTCCTCCCTTGCTTCAGTGGGACCCCTCGGAGACCGCCCTAATGGACCCTTCTGGTGGGTCACCCCAGCCGTCACCCCAACGAAGGATCCCTTCCAGGTCCCCACCTATCAGTGTCCCGAAAGAGGAGGGGACACCTACGCAGGTGTCGGGTCCCACCCGCCCTGCCCCCTGGTTTGCCTGCTGTCTCCTGGGCTGTGGCTTCAGGGGCGCCTGTGGGTCCTCCGGCTCCTGCTCGGTGGTTGCCTGCGGGTCCCCCTTCGTGAACTTGTTGGCCGCCTTTGGTCCTGCCTACAATACCTCGTCAGTTGCCTGCAAGTTCCCCTGCTTCGACTCATCGGTCACCTGCAGGTCCCCTCCCTACAGCTCGTCGGTGGACGGCGCCTTCGCCTGCTGTGTCTTCCCCTCCCTCCTTGCCTTCGCCGGGTTCTCCTCTGATGTCCTCCTCGCCTCCCCTGGTGCCCCCTCCAACTTCCTCCTCGCCCTCTGCACCTGTCCATGCTCCTGCCTCCTCGCTACCTACAAGGTCCCCTCCTGCTCCGGCCTCACGGTTGCCTGTTGCCCCTGCAGCTGCTGTTTTCCACCCGCTGGGGCTCCCTCGGGCTTCTCTTCACCCCCCGACCTTTCCTGTCTGGCCTCCCGTGTTTGATTCTCGTCCCTCTGTCCCTCCAGTCTCCGCTACTCATCCCTCTGTGCCTCCCGTGTTCTCTTCTGGCCCTTTCGTTCCTCCTGTTGGTGTTCCTCCTGTGTTTCCTTTTCTGGTTTGTCTGTCTGCGTTTCCTGTTCTGTGTCAGGCTTTGTCATGGTTTTTGCCCTTGTGCCTGTTTTGTGTTCCCTGTGCCCTAGTAATGGTTTTGTCTTGTTTTTCAGGTCCTGTTTAACCGCTCTCGTCCTGTCCGCCGCTCCCCTTGGGGCACACCCGGAGTGTGTACCATGGGGGGGGGGGGGGTTCTGTCATGACCTGCGCGTCCAGTCCTTGTGTGTGCCATGCCCACCTCATTACCCGCATGTGAATTCCCATCGTATCAGCTGTCTTGCATGTGTTCTGATGTCATGTCCTGTATTTAGTCCGCGTTCAAGTCTGTTACCCCAGGTCTGTCATTAACGATACATGTCTGCCTGCTTTCCCCAAAATAAACCCTGTTTGCCTGTATTCAAGGCTCCTTTCACTTGAGTCCAAATAGAGCCACCACATTGGGGGGAGGGGGGACAGCATGACAAGGAATGCAGTATATGCCAGGCAAGTGAGGTGGCTCCTTCCATCCTGGAACCATGCAGCTTGTCACATTAGGGCAGATACTATGCAGTCAGAAGCTGATTTAAGCTCACTAGCCATGGGGGGCTTCTGTTGGATATTAATGGAATCCAGAACACCTTTGCCATGAGCATATGAAAGGCAAGAATTGCACCAGTCACACCAGCACAGGCCATATAGAACATCTTTGTAGAAGCTAAGCATAGCAGTCACACACCTGGTCATTACCATCTACACTCATCCACCTACAGTGTGGAATAGCAGTTCAACTCATCTAGTATTAATGCTGCAGCCACTGACCTGTTAGTGGCAGAAGAGATTGAACAATCCTTGTTGGGAATTCACAGGCACAGACATCAGTTGCTTTCAGATGTAATGTAATGTAAATCTAGAGGACACAAGAAAGCTTGTCAGTTGGTCACATGAAAACCAAACCAGTAAAGTTAACTATAGAAATCTACCATAAGTACCTTTATTCACTGAGCTCCTCATCTCTTGAGAAACTGAAAGCATCCAACTGAAGCTGCAGCTTGTCATCCTGCTTTCTGGGCAGGAATTGGGAGCAAGATCTTGTCACCTTGGCACCAGTCAAGCACCAGATGTGTCAAGTTGCCACTCAAAGGCACATGTTACTCACCTAGAGTTCTACTCAAAGGTATAGATATGGAGCGGTTGCATCAGAGACACCACAGCTGTTCATAAAGACAAGGTTTGATTGAAGTCTCTGTCATTGTTGTGGCCAACAATGTAAAGGACATATTCCAGGAAGTACACACTGGAGGGCCTCATTTTGCCAAGCATCTGCAAAACAGGCACACTTTTCAGTTCAAACCCATAGACCAAAGCTGGATATAGTCTATGAACCTCTTACCCACCGTCCATCAGCCTCAGTGAGAAATTTATTTGTGCCTCAGCAGCTATTGTGACATAGTGGGGACCCAGTTAGGCAGTAGGGCATTACTGCTCACAGTCAGTTTTCTAGAGAGCAAGTATCCTTTTCAATCAAGCACTCAAAGAATTAAATAACTCCTAATACTAAGGGGCATCAAAGCCTGTGGGGGAATCCTCACCTTTAGCAGTGCCAGAAGCATGTTGTCCAATGGAGGCACAGCCACCAAGGTAATGTCTGATCTCTTGACTGGTGCACCAATAACTAGGTTTCATTACACATCCACCACAATAGAATCCTCCCCATACTCACCCCTCACACTGTCAGGATTTATTAGTATCCCATGGGCAGATTTAACAAATGCAGTCGCCCCCTGCCAGGCCAGGACTCGTAGTACATTCAGGAAGGCACCAGAAGGCTAGGCTTGGGCAGGCATCTTGTGTTGGCTGACCCTAAGCCACTACACTGCCCGAGGAAGGATGCCAGTATTGTGGAAGTCTTTGTAGGAAATCCTTCCATCAGCCTAGCACTGCAGCTACAGCCTAAAAAAGAACCAGCACTAAAACCCACTCATGCAGTGCCATTGCAGAGGCTAGTGATGAAAGACACTATTGAGTGGCTTGGTTGGAGGCTATTTTATAGTATCCTGACATCATCTGCAGCCCTCAAGCCTGTTCTGATTTGTCAGTATGGAATCTTCAACATGCAGACTTAATCAAACGTTATTTGGATTGAAAGCGATTGAAACTCATCTTTCTACCAACACAGTAACTTTTTCTGCAACCACTTATCAATTTGCCGATGCTGTCCCATACTGCATAGTTTATTTCAAAATTTTCTAAACTTTAATGTTCAGTATGGTTGTATTTTGAAAATACAAGATTTACTTTCCCTTTAATGTATGTATGATGTCATGTGTGTACAATATTTGTGCATACACAAGAAGCTGAGTTTTTTCATACTTTCAAACTTTTTATGAATGGTAATTAGAAACAATAGATCACTTGTGTTGAATCAAAATACTTACAACCTCCATTCGGGCCTATTCATGTTTAAGATTTTGAGATGTTGCTGAGTGAAGTGCTTAAACTGTAATTTTAAATTTTTATTTGCATCTGTGGTGCAGGTTTGTTATGGGCGGTTTGAGGGGGGCAATGCCCCCATGACAACATGCATAGCCCCCGCTGTGGCCCCTAAATATATATGCTACTTGCATCTGAAATTATTATCTGAAACATTGTTATTACTGTTGTTGTTATTATTATTATTATTATTATTATTTATATTTACCCTAACAGAACAACTAGCCCGAGTCTATCCCAACCCCATCGAAATGCTCTAGAACAGGGTTATTCAAATCACGGTACTCGAGGTCCGAGCACTGCTGGTTTTCCTGCCTTCCTTTACCTGTGAGCCAGGTGTGAAGCCTCTAACCAATCAGAATCAGTAATTATTAAACTAACTACCTAGGAGAGCTGAAAACAAGGCCTGGATTTGGAATTGAGGTCCAGATTTGAAGAGCCCTGCTCTAGAACCACCACTGAGTTTTGTCAACTACATTATTAAAAACGACAAATCTTTCAGAGTTCGTTATTACTACTTTTCCATTCAACTTCCAAAGGAAGCTACATAAAAAAGCTATACTTAAAAAAATCGCTAAACAATTAGTATAATTAACATATTGGTGCCATCATCACTTTGCATTTGCATTCTGCCACATGTCAGATGGTATCTGTCCTTTAACATGTTGCTTCTTGGCTACTCTCTGTGCTCACATATACTGTATATTAATACAGCCAATTTCCAAACATACCTGTTCTGATTTACATTTTATTTATTGGTGTTGCCAGACATCAGAATGAGTATGAAAAAATTACTGGAAATCAGCCTATTAATACTAGCTATTTCCAAACTGCTGCTCTGCACTGCTAATTAAAATTCTGCAGGGGACAGTAAGTTTTCCCCTTAAGTATAACACTTGTGATTTAATTTCTCCTTACGAGAGAGATTTATTCAAGGGTGTTGCACAGAATCCCTTAAAAAGTCCTATCCTCCTGTGTGCCACGCCCCCTCGTTAACCCCGTGTGGATTCCCCGTGTTTCAAATTGGATTCAGCTGTTTCGAATTGTCTTCATTAGCTCTGTGTATTTAAGTCCACGTCAGAGTATGTTTCACTAGTTTTGTCATTCTAGTGTTATGACGTTTTTTTCTTGTCTGCCTTTCCACATGTCGATTAAAACCCTTTTTCCTGATTCCTCATCTTCCTCGCCTGCTTCCCCGGTCCGTGCTCTGCACAGTCATGACATTTTACAGTAATAAAATTGCAGTTTCCATGGAGTTTTACTTGCACTCGTGCCTGCTCGTGATACCTTGTGAAAATGTTGACAAAATATGGCCTGACGAAGGGTTTTTGCTTGATGATAACTAAAACAAAACAAAAATGACTAAAATATCATGTTATCATGTTAGTACTGTAATATGCACTATATGGACAAAAGTATTGAGCCACGCCTTACAATCACTGGATTCTGGTGTTTAATTCAGACCCATTGCCAAAGGTGTATAAAATCAAGTAGCTGGCCATGCTGTCGATTTACAAACATTTGTCAAAGAATGGGTTGTTTTGAAGAGCTCAGTGAATTCAAGCGTGGTACTGTACTATCATAGGGTGCCACCTTTGCATAGGATTCCACCATTGCAATAATTCAGTTTGTGAAATTTCTTCCCCGCTAGATATTCCACGGTCAACTGTAAAGTGCATTATTGTAAAGTGAAATCGTTTACAGACAACAGAAACTCATGGAGACCATGTAAGGTGCACAGTGCGTAAAAGTTGCCAACACTCTGTTCCACACTTCCTCTGACATTAAGCCCAGCACAAAATGTGTGCACCGGGAGCTTCATGGAATAGGCTTCCATGGTCGAGCAGCTGCATGCAAGTCTCACATCACCAAGTGCAATGCCAAGCATTGGATGGAGTCGTGCCAAGCATGCCGCCACTGAATTCTAGAGTAATGTAAACTGTCAAGGTCGGTGCCTGTTTGGCCTTGTCCCATGTGCCTTTTCCCTGTTTAGGCAACAGTAACCACTGGCTATCCTTTTTGGTATTTCTGTGGTGTGTTTTCCCTGCTCCCCACGCTGCCGCAGGCTCAATCGGCTGAGCATGTGGTTTAGAGGCAGGCATCCATTTAGTCGTGAGCCTGAGGCCACCCTATTCTTTTCTTTAATTTAATAGTTTTATTTTATCCCTAGCATTTGGTATTGTTTATCTTTGTCTTTACTTTGGGTCCTGTTAATTGTAATACCCCACCTGTTCCTTGTTGCCCTGAGTCCTTATGATTGGTTAATTTGCTTATAGTTTTAACCTGTCCTGTGTCTTGTCTTGTTAGTTGTATGTTTAAGTGCCTGCTTTTGTTATGTTCTTCGGTGGTTCATTGCCGCTGAATCCATGTGTGAAAATGTTTCATAGCTATAGTCATGATAGTTTCTCCATGTGTACATTTATTTTTTATCAGTTATTTTGACCCCTCATAGTTCTGATTTTCCAGTTTTTTCCTCTACTTGCTCCCAGTCTGATAAGACAAAAACTACCCAACACATGGCCACCAGTTCAGAGGATGGGAGCTGCCAGGGCAAGGCCAGCGAGGCAGAATCTGTGCTTGAACAGATTTTGGTGGATCTGGATGGTGTTGAAAAGTTCTTAAATGCCCAAAGCAATATAAAATCATCCATTTCCTCAGTTGAGAACTCCCTTTCCATCTAATAAAGTGATGAGAATCGAGAAGCATGAGGACGAAGATGAGGGCATGATATCATCAACTAAAAACAAGACAAATCACTAAAGTACTCACCTGACCTTCTTTCAGAAAATGGTAGATCAGCTTTCATGAATGTGGATGACGCGGGTTGGCACTAAACCTGAAGATTGTGGGCTTAGTGCAGTGGTTCACAAACTCGGTCCTCGGGACCCACTGCCCTGCTTGTTTTCCAGCTATCCCTGCCCTACACACTGCTTATTACCTGGATCAGGTGTGTTCAGTCAATCAGAAGCTGAAAGACAGCTGTGACTTGTGTGTGGGGCAGGGATAGCAGGAAAACAAGCAGGGCAGTGGGGCCTAAGGACCGAGTTTGAGAACCACTGGCTTAATGGAAGGGTTAGAGAAGGACTCACCCTCTGCTGATTTTCCAAAGAAAATGTTGCTGGCCTGGGTGGGTTTCCCCTCTGATTTCCCTCCTTTAGACATCGAATGGGCCCACGGGTCTCTTGCCCCCATTCCGTCATCCAATGATCTGCAGAGAAGCGCCTTAGTGCAGTTCTTATGATATCCTCAGAAGGAGGCAGTTTTGAGGGCAGTAGTAGCAAAACATAATAGCTGTGTTTTGTCCCAGGTCTCTCTACAGAAGTTCTTACTGTAGATGTCACTGCTAAAGCTCTATCCATCCATCCATCCATCCATTTTCCAAACTGCTTATCCTACTGGGTGGTGGGGGGTCTGGAGCCTATCCCAGAAGCAATGGGCATGAGGCAAGGAACAACCCAGGATGGGGGGGGCAGCCCATTGCAGGACACACTCACACACCATTCACACACACACACACGCATGCATGCATGCATGCATGCACTCCTATGGGCAATTTAGCAAGTCCAATTAGCCTCTTTGGACTGTAGGGGGGGGGAAACCGGAGTACCTAGAGGAAACCCCACGACGACATGGGGAGAACATGCAAACTCCACACACATGTGACCCAGGAGGAGACTCGAACCCGGGTCCCAGAGGTGTGAGGCAACAGTGCTAACCACTGCACCACCATGCCGCCCCGCTAAAGCTCTACTGTATCTTCTCCCAATATGTACAGAGGGTTCGCATATCCAGTGCAACTTCATTGCCTGCATGAGAGGAAAATACGTCTGTTCGATAGTCACAGCTTTCCAGGATGGTATTGCGTGATTGTCATGACTTATTTTTTGTTTTCTTGAAGTTAATGCCTATCTGAGTAACCATATTGCCAGCGCTGCATCTTCAACGTTACTCTCCTACTGTTTTTATGACCGTTGCTCTGTGAACAATGATGCAGGACAGTAGGCTTATGTGAAGGGGCTCTTTTTTTGTATATTTTTCTGTTAATGTTATCTGTATATGTGTGCACATATGTGTGTATGTATATGCATGTTTATATACATATATATGTGTGCTTTTTTGTTTTGGTTTATTTTCACAGTCTGTATTTTTTATTATTGGACGAAGAGCACAGTTAATGTTTGGTTAAATGTTTCCATTGTTTTATTGAACATGTTGGGCCTTCTAATGGCCATTTCTATATTTTATACTGTGTACATGGTTGCCAGTTATGATAGGAAGTTATTTTGGCTACATGTGCTTTGATGGGGGCCTCTTCTTTTTCTACTAACTTGCTTATTTGTATTGCCTCTTTTTCAGTTCTGAGCAACATAGTGTTTTGTCTGACTGTGCTGACTTTGATTGCTATATTTGAATATGTTATGTTCAATGTGGGGTTTGCAGCAGTATAATAGATTTTTGCCCTTTGCGGTGTTAAGGTGGTTTGGAGTGGCCTGTAAAGTATGTGGTCAATCTGACTTTTTTTCTCTCTCCCTTTTTGTGGTAAAACATTGGGCTTTGTGACATAATTGAAGTTACTGTACCCCATTGTTTGGGGATGGGGTTGGGGGTGTCGCTTTCACATTACATATTTCTTTAGATTTGTATGTATTTTTTTTTATTTTGAAGGGATCTGCTATTGTATCTTTTATTGGTCTGAATCATTTTATTTATGTCATTTATCCCGGTATATATTCTCTATGGCAGAACATATTAGGCTTGTGACATGAAACCTTCAGGGTGTTGGCCATTTGATCAAAAGGAAAAAAATGTAACCTTTTAGAAGGAGAAAACTGAAATTCTTAGTACTTTGAGAAATGATAGGGGCGGCATGGTGGCGCAGTGGTTAGCGCTGCTGCCTCACAGCGAGAAGGTCTTGGGTTTGGTCACGGGTTCTTTCTGCGCGCAGTTTGCGCGCTCTCCCTGTGTTTGTGTGGGTTTTCGCCAGAGGGTCTGTTTTCCTAACATGGCCCACAAGCCTGCAGGATAGGTTGATTGGTGAGTCTAAATTGACCCTGTGTGTGTGCACCCCCTGTGGTGTGTTGCCGACTGCCCAGGGTTGGTTTCTGCTTGTGCCCATTGTTCCCAGGATAGGCTCCAGTACCATCCACAATTAATCGGTTTGAGAAAATGGATGGTAATGATACTGCTTTAGTGGACAGGTGGAGAGAGTTTCATCTAGGATCTACTGACTACACTTTTTATTCTCATTCCCATTAATCTTATTCCATGCTCAACTATTTTTCACTCCAAAACATCATATACATGTACAGTCTTGTGATATAGGATCTATTGTTTCCAGATCATGTTCCACTATATTTAAATATCCATTTGGCATCTTGTGTTCCTAAAACCACTATATTCAGCTTTATTACTTCTCTATTAAACGGAGATGATTTTTGCTTATTTAGCAGGATAATAAGCACTCTCCAATATCACCTACGTGGGATGCAGCCAAAGCCAGGTCTCCTTATTTCATTATTTTCTCAGAGGAAGAATCATTAGAGTATGAACAAAAAGCTACAGAAGAAGTGGTCCATTTGGAGAGGAAACATAAACGGAGCCCCACTGAATCAAATTTTAATTTACTGGTCAGTGCTAAGACTGAGCTCACTTTGGAATATCATGGAATATGTCTGTAAATCATACAGACACTGCTTCTGTTCTCCAAGCAAAAATACAACATTTCTGTTAACAGGCCTAGTCGATTGGTTGCATTCCATCTGAAGGTGCAACATATTGAGCGTTCCATAAATTCCATTAGGACTTTCCAAGGTATTTCAGTGCAGTGGCTTAGAAACTAACATCTCTTCCTATTTAGATAATATCTCTCTACCTCTGGTTATAGAGGAGGATCATTCCATGTTAAATACATCCTTTACCCCAGATGAAGTCTGGCCAGTATTTCAGGATATACTCACCAGCAAAGTCCCAGGCCCTGATGAATATATTTTAAAGTTCCTCTTGAACTTTAAAAGAAGTTCTGGCTTTCATTCAGCCCAATATTCATGCCAGTACTTCATTATATTATTTCTAATGGTATCTCAGATACTTGGAATTCTGCAGCGATAGCCTACTTTTATAAAAGGATAAAACTCCTTTAGTCTGCTCATCCTATAGGCCCATTAGTTTGCTTAATTGATCGTTACAAAACTTTTAGCTCAGAGATTGGAATTACATATCCAGACCTAACGTGGTTGGTTAAGAATAGGTTTTAAAGAAGGTAGAAGATGATCTGGTTAGATGGAAGTCCCTACCCATATCACTCATGGGAAGGGTCACTTCAATAAAAATGATGGTTTTGCCAAGAATTAATTATTTATTTGCAATGATCCCGAGGAAACCATCACCTGTTTGGTTTAGATCTCTGGACTCCACCATCTCTAAATTCCTTTGGAAAGATAAACCCCCACGTATTAGCTTAAAAACACTGCAAAGGACCAAGGACAAAGGAGGACTAGATCTGCCTAACTTTCACCACTATTTCTTAGGCTCCAAAACATCTCAGGGTGGTTAAAATATACACTCTTAGATAAGCCTTGGCTAGACGTAGAACAGGCACTATGCAATAATATTTTCAGATCTACCATTCATTAGCTCAAACATCAAACAGCACGAATGCTTTAAAAGCATCAGTATCAGCTCTTCTCTGACAGCATAGTGGGAGTTTCTAAAAATGAATGAGTCTTCATTAATCCCGTGCAAGCGTACTCCCATCTGGAACAATCCTGACGTACTACTAAACAATAATATGATAAACTTCCCAGATTGGAGTTGTAAAGGTATTAAATACTTGGAACATATATTCGAAGGAATAGACTTTATTCCCTTCGACATATTAGTTAAACGATATGGGATTAACAAGAATAGATCTTTAGAATATCAACAAGTTAAATCTATAGTAAAAAGGAAATTCAAGTCTAATCAAGTCATATTACAAATATCACCAATTGTGGCAGAATTCCTTAATCTCAAAACCCCCAAATTACTGTCTAAAATATAAAGGACACTTTCCAAAATTCATCGGATGTTCAGGATGGGTTTTACGTCTTCTAACAACTGCTCACACTGTCAAGGCGACACACCTGACAATTACATCCATGCTTTTTGGTTCTGTCCACCTACTCAGATGTTCTGGCGCAGGATCTGTGAAGACTTATCAAAGTGTCTGAAATGTACCATTCCAGCATCCCCTTCAGTCTGCTTGTTGGGCGACCTAGATGGTGTCACTACAGAGATGAACACAATCCACATGGCTTTCACTGCTTTATGCATTGCTAAGAAAGCTGTCCTCATGAACTGGAAAAATAAAAATAATCTTAATATCAACCAATATAGAGACAGTTTGTTGGACCATATTAGTCTTGATACAGCTTCTGCCGCCACATTAGATCAATCTTTCTGGGCTTCTTTGATCAGCTCCACCACCTAGTCGGGGTGGGGGTCATGGTTTTGTCCCACTTTGGTCTTAGTTGTTGACGCGGGGGGGCTTATGGGTTTGGGGTGTCTGGAGGTTCCCTGGGGGTGGGTTTCTTGGGGGGAACGGCGCTAGGGCTGTGGTCCTGGCCTGGATGGGGCTTCAGTGGTGTTTTTCTGGCGGCTGCATGTGATGCTGCTGGGGGAGCCTGTGCCGGGGGACGTTGGTTACCAGCCTGGCGACTGTGCCGCTCTTGGATGGGTGCGGGGCGGGCCTGAGGTTCTGGGGGGCACTCTGCCTCTGGGCTGGGGTTCCTTCTGGGCCTGGGAGGGCTTGGGTCCTGGTAGGTATGTCACCAGGCTGTGGGTTGATGCATGCACTGGGGCTCGGCCTTTGACGCATCTGTGGAACTGGGGGCCTCTTAGAGCTGGCAGGGAGGTTGTTACCATCTGTCCGCTGGTGGTCCCTGCCTTAGGGGTATCCACTCTGCGGGGGGGGGGGGGGATCCAATAGAGGAGGAGGATGGACTCAACCTGAGTGTCTATTGTCTTATGTAGTCTGGGAGTTGACTGAACTGCAGCTGTTGGTTGGCAGGGGGTGGTTAGCGCCATGCCCTTCCACTGTTTTAAAAGCACTTTAGAACAATACGCACCAACACCACACCTGAGCAGGTGAAGGGAAGCATGCAGTCTTTTCACACCCCCGTTCTCTGTTCGATGTCTGGGCTGGTGGGCTTCTCGGCTGCTGCGGGGACCAGGGTGGTCTTCTTGTCTCCACACCAGAGAAGAAAAAGGGGTCCATCTCTGGAGTCTAATGGCGGATTGCCCCTCTGGGGGTAGTGGTGCCTGGATAAAATTTGTTGAGTTGACTAGCTCCCATAGGTTGTTTAAGGAGTTTATAATTGGTCACCTCCTGTAGTCCCTTCCAGACTAATGAGGTGTTGTAGATTGAGACCTCTATCCTCTTAGCATTTGTTTGGCTTGCTTGAATGCCTTTCCCAAAGAATACTTGACTTGCCTGAACTCCTCACTGCCTCCCTCTAAAGGCCTCCTCTTTCTTCAAATGAAGCTGTCTGAGTTTTCCTGGAAACCATGCTTTGTCATTAGTGTAAGATGACCGCGCTAGAATACAGCTGTCCGCACAAAGGTAAATGTATGAGGTCAGTTTCAGTGTATTCATCCAAGCTGTCTGTGGCTGAGCTGAAAATATACCAGTCTCTGCAGTCTTAGCACTCAAGGAGGTTATCCGCTCCTGCAGGACTACAGATCTTTGACATTTTCACCACCTGTTTCAAGAGCTTCAATCTCATATGAATCTAGTGAGGCATGGTGTCACGTAAGGATTGGACAAAGGAGACAATCCATAGACCAGTTTTGCAACAATAGAGAAAATTCATTAAGAACAAACAATACAAGAAGCAAAAGGAGATCAAAACAAAGGGAGGTAGTGTGGAGAAACACAATGGAGCAGGGCTAACATGAACAAACAGTTAGGAATGAAGAAACACTAAAGGGGAAAACAAGAACACCAAACGCAGAACAGCACTCATAATGACTCACTGAGGCCCTATAGGGTAGGTACTTCTATAGATAGTTAATGAGATTTAAACAAGGAACAGGTACAAACCACGAGTTAATTATCACATTAGGACAAGAAATTATTAAGAAAACGGGATGATCTGCAACATCTGGCCAAACAGGAACCAGGCAGACACAGTAGGGACAGATGCATGCGCTCCAAGCACAGGAGGTACTTCCAGACCTGGGATAGGGCAAACAGGGCAGTCAAGACCAAGGATAATAGACTGTTCTAAGACCTAGGGAACAGGAAAGACAGACAAGACATGGACCCATTGGGGAAGAAGGACAGACATGTGAAGAATGAGCAGCCAGGACAAAATCAACAGAACAGGGAGCACAACTGGGGCCAGGACTGGGGGCCTCAGGCTGTCATAGGTCTGGCCAGTGAGGATGGTCTGGTCAGACTTGGGTTGAATGGTGAGGCTGTTGCTGCAAACAGATGCAGGGCACCAGGAGATGACTCTTTGGGGTTCTTAGGTGAATTGGCAACTAGGCAATTGGAAGCATATGACTGGACCATGGACCAGCGGAGTAGGACCTTGACTGATGACCACAGGATCTCACTCCAAATCCTTTTGCAGGACATCCTATGGGTCACACTCCACAGAATGTGTCAGCAAATTGGCGCAGGTGAAGTGGCAAGGGAGTCAGGCACCTGAGATGCTATAGAGGAACTAAATTTCAGTGGAGAGGAGGTAGGCACCGGGGAGGCAGCAGGCGAGGTGGCAGCACTGGTGAGGCAGCAGGTGGGACCATGGGCACTGGTGGTGAAGAAGAAGCAGGTAGGACAATGGGTGCTGGAAAATTGAGGTGAGCATCCTCCTCCAGGGGCCAGGAACCTGGAATTCTAGTGGCACAGGGATTGGAGATGTGGACGGGGCCTCTGCTGGCCTGGGGAGCGGAGCGGAAACGCGGGTGGTGCCTCTGTGGGCTGGGAATAGTTTTTCTAAAACTATTTAGTCACTTTTCCTGAATTTTCATATACATTTAGTATCCCTGGCTCGGCAAACTTTATTGTGGTGATCCCCCCTCCTCTCAACAAATTTAATCAAGGGGTGGTGACAAGCCCTATTTCTTCAGGGAGCTGAGCCCCCTTAAGGGTCAAATCCCAGAAGGGCCTCTGGTTTGGTAAGTAACTTTAAGCTGTGGTGCAGACAGGAAAATTGGCAGAGTGTATTGGTGTATTTTAGATATGGGGGAATGAATGAGAAAAGCGTGAGTTTTCAAGGGTAAAGGTTTGGGGCGTTAATGGGACCTTTGATTATACCAAAATAGAGAAGTTTTTTCAGCGGGTAGGACAACAAAACCACGGTTGCACAATGTACTTCTTTTTCTTTCTCTCTTTCCATCTGAGGGTCTGCCTGCAGATCTGGGATTACAGCCATAACAAACCACAGACCCTTAATACATAAATGCCGAAACAAGACACAGGTGGTGTGAATAAAACACTAGGACATCGGTACTGCTTCTTCTCACAGAAGTCCAGTGTCTTTGTTTAGAAAAAAACATCACATAACAGCTAAGTTATTAAGCTTGTTTGCTGTTGTTATTAAGTTTTTTGCAATGTTAATTTGTCTACTCAAAACGTAGCAGGGTTTTATATAGGTAACGTCCTACAATGTTCCATAATCTCTATGCAGAACAGGGCTACCATCAGCCTGGAGTCCACCCCAGTATGCAGGAGGCACAATGCCTTGGAAATGCAAGTTTAACTGCTTATTTGTGGACTGCAGAAATACACAGAGTTAAAAACCACATGAGCATGTAAACCTCACAATGATCTGTAATTGGAATTTGTAGGGATTCATTAAACTGATTATGGCAACTTTTCAAAAGAATTTGTGAGCTTTATTTTAAAAGAGAAACATAGAAGCAATCTTAAAATTTGACGCATACATACATACAAAGGACGGTAGACCTGCCATTCAACACAAAATGACATGAATGAAAACTGAGTTTGCGGTAGCATTAACTTGATCGCTTATTACATACATGAACACATAGGAATAACTACGTTCCTTAGTAAATGAATCCACTAGTTAAGTAAAAAGGTGTATTTGATAAGTATATGTTTTACATATCACATATTTTAGGAGTGTAAATCATAGGCCCTAAGGTGACTCGATTCTATTACAATTGCTGAGGGAACGATTCAATGTTTCAACTTGTTTGATTTTTATCACAATTTGATTCAATTAAATCATTATTTAATTATGTTTTATAACATAACTTCATACCTTTTCTTAATGTCACTGAAAGTCATTGACTTAATGAATGACATTCATTTTTATTATTATTATTAAACAGGGAAAACACACCAGTGCAAAAGTGTCAAAAGGCCAATTACTGAACTGTATATTAAAAAAACTAAACATATCAAAGGAGCACTACCTGATGGGGGAGGGGGTGCTAGGGGTGAAAACCGAGCTTGCCAGTACAGTATATTTCTTTTTATTCTGTGGAAAACAAAAAATAGTTCTGTAGGTCAGATTTACTACTGAATTAAAAACATGTCACTGGCCAGTACTTTGAGACCTATTTTAAGTTGTGTCTTTAGCTCTGGTGCTGCTAATTTGAAATATTGATAAAGTTAAAATATTGACCGGCAATGTTGGCCAAGACTGACACAGCCAATATCTTGATTTTTCTTAAATATTGGCTGATACCCATTGGATGAACCAATATTTCATGCATTTCTAAGGCCATCATATAAGGCCACCTTAGGGTCTTGATCATTGCTATGGTATCTTTGCTCTGCAACACAGAGGCGTTTCTCAAAAACAATTGTAGCGCAAAGATTATCTTAACTATTAGAGAGAGTGTGCACTGTAAAACAGGGACGAGTTTCCAAGAGGAGTCGCAGGGCAAAGATCATCAGGTAGTGCTTCCTTTATGAATATTAATAAACCTTGCTCTGCCATCCTAAATTTAAGAAATTGTTGTGATGGCACTGCTGCTTTGTGAGTCTAACTGCAGCACGTGAATGTGAGAGCGTTCAACTTGGAAGTAGGAGTATTTTTATTTTACTCCAAAAATTCCATTTTGACATTGCAGATTGATGCACTGAATCGCCACCTTAATAATCGATTCATCACAATGCATCACAGTACGTTTTTGCACCCCTGATAATCATGATTTAAATGATAGAAGTTGCATTTTCATGTTTTTTTTGGCTGTAAAAACTTTATATATAACTTTATAGACCTTTATATTTTGGCCTGCAAAGTGGCGAAGCTCCATTTGCTGTTCTGTTAGCATGACAGATATGGCCAGTATCTAGAGGGTAACCAATCACGGGCAGCGGTGGTCCAACCCCAATCGCACACCCCCATACAAGCTAAGTGGGGTGACACCCCAGTTCAGCACATTTCCCCTCTGGGTGCTGTTCCCACACACCGCCTGCTCTCGGATTTCTCCAGGACTGAGCACGTAATCCCACACATTGACATCTGTCATGTGGCCGACGAAGGCATTAAAGTCAGAGATTCCCAGAAAACCATCCTGATCCTTACCCAAAATGAGGATGCCACCAGGCTGCATCTCATACCCGCTTTGGAAGTTCTGCTGTTCTCCCATCATGCCATTAACAGACAATTGTATGCTGCCTGATTGCGACATCCATGTCACACAGTAATTCACCCAGTCTGAGGAATGCTGCTCCAGAGGAAAATTGACAAACCGGTTACCAATCCACAGGCCCACTTCGAATCCCAAAGAAATCATGAGCTCGTTGTCGTTACTGGAGCTGGAGTACGAGATGACAGTCTGTACAGCACTGGGAGCAATGCGCACATGCATGCAAGCGGTGAAGGCCTGCAGGGCCATGGTGTGTGTGGTGTGCACTAGAGCATAGCTCTCCACCTTCTTCTCAACAAACTGAAGCACCAGCGGAGTGATGACTCGTGGCCCTGAGGGGAAAACAAGACCACATTTCAAATTGTATTCATGTAATAGCTACTTTAGTGTGAAGTCATGGATCATAGTCAGTCTCAGAGGTAATAGCACCAATGTAAAAGGATGCAGAACAAAAACAGCAGCACCAACAAGACAGGCAACACAACATGAACATGTAACACAGCAGCAACCTAGCATGCAGCACAATATGAACAGATTAATGTACCAACAGGCTACAAAGCAGTGCAACATGAGCATAGCAGCACAAACTTAACATGGAACAGAGCAGTACTGTATTAGGCTGGCAGGAGACAAAGCATTGCGTAGGTACCAGGCAGTTAGGCACTTGGGAAACTGTCTACAAATATAATTGTGAATAAAAACTCCACATACTGAACCCAAGTAAGCTACCTAGTGACCTAAAATCCCCATCATTCTCTCTGCCCTTAGTTTTCACATTCTAATGACCATCAGTGACCCAGTCTGACAATCAGTGAAATTCACAGCCATATACAAAATGTGACATGCCAACTTGTTTTCCTTTCAAGTGCTAAATGTGAAACAGCAAGATTTTGTCACAGGAACAGCAACAATCATAACATAAAGGCAGTCAGTGGGGTTGCTGGTACAAGAGAGTGGAGAAGAAGAAAAGACCAGAAAAAGATATGGGCTCAACCAGTCGGGGGCAGGCAACTGTACAGGTTCTAGCTTATATGCTGTCCATATAATGGGGTTAGTGGAAGTCTTTATTGTTTAAAATAATGCTTTACACATACATATATATGCAGTACACATACAGTATAGGGGCAGCAGCATGGTGGTGCAGTGGTTAGCACTGTTGCCTCACACCTCTGGGACCAGGGTGTGAGTATCTGGCTAGGTTACATGTGTGCGGAGTTTGCATGTTCTCCCCGTGTCATCGTGGGGTTTCCTTCAGGTACTCTGGTTTCCCCCCACAATCCAAAAACATGCTGAGGCTAATTGGAGTTACTAAATTGCTCATAGGTATGAGTGCATGGTGAGTGAATGGTGTGTGAGTGTGCCCTGCGATGGGCTGGCTCCCCATCCTGGGTTGTTCCCCACCTCATGCCCATAGCTTCCGGGATAGGCTCCAGACCACCCATGACCCAGACGTATAAGAGGTTTAGAAAATGGATGGATGAATGGACATGCAGTATGCACACGTATGTGTCTATATATATGCACATGTGCATTCATTCTATACCCTCACCTTGGGGTGGCTTTTCTCCATCAGAACCTAAGTTGAATACAGAATAAACAACAAAAACAAAGACTAGTGACAGTCATTCCTTCCACTGCTTATCCTCCAGTTTGGAGCATTGACTCAGTATTGCATGTGGTGAGAGAGAGGCAGTGAGCCACGGCGGGGCAGACCTGCATGTATGTGCTTGCCCAGGTTGTTCAGCAGCCCCTCGATCTTCAGCAATTTGGACTCAATTTCTTCCTGTCGACAAAATGCTGAACAGAAAGATAATCATACTGAGTGGTATGATTCAGGAGACATGTATGTTCATATCAAGGAATGCCAAAAAACACTTACTGCCTTTCCCTAGTCGAGGCAGGAATGAAGACTCTACTACGCGGTCATTGAGAGGCTGTGCGATTCGGTAGTCATTCCATAGGGTCTTGTTCTCAAGATCCATCAATGTGTGTTCTAGTTTTCGGATCTGATTGGAGGTACGAAATGGGTTTGCCTTAGCTTTTCCTTTTATTTCATTTATAAAAATTCACTTTGAAATAAACAGAAACATTTTTATTACCTAAAAAGTACAATTTAATAAGCAGGGTCAGCCAGTCCCTGGAGCAACTGGGGTTAAGGGTCTTGCTCGAGGGCCCAATGAAATGAAATGATGAAATCACTCTGCCGAACCTGGGATCTAAACTGTCACCCTTCCAATCACATGCATGCGTCCTCACCCACGGAACCTGCTCTACTCCAGCTCACACATGCACCAACTGCTTTTCCTTTTTGTGTGAATGGTGCATCAAGCGCTGCTATGCTTATATGCTGCATTTAACTGTATACAAGCGTCAACACAGAAAAACACTTCACTGCAAAGAACAATAGTTTTGTTGACATGTTCAAAATGAATCCATCTGCAACATATTGAGAGATTAATGAGTGGCTTCAGATTGCCCGAGGTGTGGGACATACCTGATTGTGTGAGAGCGTGATGGGTGTGTCAAACACCGTCCATAGGATGCTCTCATAGCATGGGGGTGTGGTCAAGGAGCCATGATACCTGAAGTACTGGGACAGGTTCTCCGGCAACATGGAACGCACATTAAGTGTGGAAATATTCATGGCCTGCCCTGAGCAAAGTCAAAGGTCAACATGAATCAAAATGGGAGTCTGCCGAATTAGAGAGTAGGATAAAATACTAACATGTATGATGTGCGTGTGGCTGTAGGAGTATTGGCATTGCTTACCAGCATATTTAACTTTAGCCAAGTTGGAGATGAAATCACTGTAGTAAGTATTTTCAAAATGCCCATCCTGCAGACAGAAATTCCAGATATTACATTTTAGATATATTTAAATATCTAATACACATTTCTTTTAGGTTGTAAAATCACACAATTTAAAAAATAAATTTTATCTAACTGCATTAAAGAACATTGCTATTTACAATCTTTTAAGCTCTCTGTCCAATTTGTGGCACAGCAACTCAACATTAGGTTGCGTATTGTAACTTTATTGAGACTCAATTTAAATGCAGCTTGACTAGCTAATTCTGTGAAAATTACATAAAGAAAAAGATTCTGAAACCGCAAAGCTTTCACAGAGGTCCCTTTAACGCTACCCGAAAAGCAGGTATAAAGCCTGTAATGACCTTCAGGTCACCTCTGGTACAACCTACAAGTGGCAGTTAATGACCCAGGTGAGTGATTAACAGGGCAGATCTGCCTTGCATAAGGGACAGGGTTGACAGATCAATCTACTCTGTTTAAAGCACAGTTAGAAGGCTGCTCTAGGTCATTTGAGCCTGTCTTCTCAAAGTTTGATGCTGTTTCTACACCCTTATTTATTGGGTGGTGTTTGCTTTTTCACTGAGTTGGAGCCAAATGTGGAGAACCTAAATATTTACATTAGAAAAAAATTCTAAACAGTGTAGCGCCGGTGGGGTTTTCATGTCCCATCATGCCCTGCAGGTAATTGTAAATAGCCCCATGTATGTCCTGATGTTCTAGTTATGGTTATAACTGCATTCCCTAATGTGGCACATGTGTTTGCCTGTGTCTTTTGTGCACCCTGTACGATTCTCATATGTCCTTAGCTGTGTATAAATCCACCTTGTTACAGTCATGTTAAGGACCAGAATAAAGAGCGTCCTGTTCCAGCAAGCAAGTCTCCTCGTCCTTCTCTGCTTGTGATGCCTCGGTCAGCCTGGCGCTACAATATATAAGATCACTCACCGGTCAGGTGACCTGACACTGCATTCCAGTAGATTTACATTACTGTTGCCTTCAATATTACAAATTAATTTGATTACTATTACAATATCTATTCATTAAACTTAATTTATGAAATTAATAAAATAATTAATCCTTCAACTTGAAGAATGTGAGAAGTGTGCAGCGTTTGCTCCATATCGCTGTCATTTTTGTTTTATGTTTTTAGATTTTTATTATTTGTTCTCTTTTTTGTCTTGTTCCCCTCCAAAATTCTTGCATCATGTGGTTCAGTCTATCAGGAGAGTAAGGCTTTGTAAGACGTGATGAAAAATCCTACCTCATAGAAAAATGCTAGTACAGCAAGCCCGTCTGATTTGTCCACAGCCTCCTGAAAGCTACTGTACTTCTCAGAGTTGTAATGGACAATGTGTAGCTGCAAGGATAAAGGTCAATATCAGGGCACAGAGGCCAAGGAGTACAGGATGGTTCTATTGCACTTTTATACTTCAAATAATAGTGTATAACAAAATTATTTGGGTTGCTGCTACTGTCTCCTGTAATTAGAAAATACATATCTTAATGTTGCGTTGTGTAGAAAATGCATGTATACTCAGCAAAAAAAGAAACGTCCCTTTTTCAGGACTGTGTATTCCAACAATAATGTTGTAAAAATACAAATAACGTAGGACACTAAAGAGGACACTAAAGAGACTTGTCTACCGACTGTGAAAAACACCCAAAGAAAGATGCCCAGGGTCCCTGCTCATCTGCGTGAACGTGCATTAGGCATGCTGCAGGGAGGCATGAGGACTGCTGATGTGGCTAGGGCAATAAATTGCCATGTCCGCACTATGAGACGCCTAAGACAGCGTTATAAGGCATTTTTCACAGTCGGTAGACAAGTCTCTTTAAAACAGATGGTAGCTACATTTAATGTAATCAAATCATTCTGCATTACAAGAATGGATCATGGCTACAGACATCAAACGCACTCAGTTGCATTTTCTTAGACCAAACACATTCCTCGCATCAGCCAAAAAATCCAGTTATTACACACTGACTGGGCAACTGAGCAACACTTATTTGCAACAGCTACGAGAAATGCAACGTAACCAATTATCTGTTGAAATCTAATTATCATCCGGGCGTATGTCCTTGGGAGCGGCATGGTGGTGCAATGGTTAGCACTGTTACCTCACACCTGTGGGACCCGCGTTCGAGTCTCCCCCTGGGTCATATGTGTGTGGAGTTTGCATGTTCTCCCCATGTCATTGTGGGGTTTCCTCCAGTTTCCCCCCCCCACCGTCCAAAAACATGCTGAGGCTAATTGGAGTTACTAAATTGCCCGTAGGCATGCAAGGATGAAACATATATCTAACAAAGATTGTAGTCATGTATCAGACAAACTCATATTATATGGAAGTTACTTTTTTTTAGTTATGTTTAGTTGTGTACATTTAGATTTATTTTAAATTATGAAATCCTTATTTTAAAATGATTTTAAAATCTTTGTTACATTGCTTCCTTTCACTATGTGAGTATTGCATGTGCGCCCATTGCAATGTCAAGATATACATCACCTCCCCACCCCTCCTTCTTATGACATCCTGTACAATGCACAGTTCCAGTTCCCTGTGCTTCCTAAATGACTCGTCTAAATTGCCCATAGAGAGTGTGCATGCCACATGATGAACTGACATCCTGCACAGTACACAGTTCCAGTTCCCTGTGCTTCCTGGGTTAGGCTTTCCAAGATCCTGTGCAGGAAAAGCACTTTCAAGGTTAATGACTGAACGTAAACAGAACTACTATACAAGCATGAGGGACAAAAATAATTAAAACCGTCCATCCATCCATCCATCCATC
>JAODJX010000071.1:636824-653722 GCA_026776945.1 Isichthys henryi
GGGGGGAAACCGGAGTACCTGGAGGAAACCCCATGACGACATGGGGAGAACATGCAAACTCCGCACACATGTGACCCTGTCGGAGACTCGAACCTGGGTCCCAGAGGTGTGAGGCAATAGTGCTAACCACTGCACCACCATGCCGCCCCATATATATATCACATTTTCATAAAATTTTTACAGCCTTTGACAACTATAATTGCTTTCTGTAGTGTTTGTATTTTATCAAATCCTCCAAGCAGTTTCTGTCTAGTGAACAGGGTCAGGTTTCAGTTTCTGCTTGTCTTCCAGGAGAAATTATTGTTGCAAATACTGTGGTGCTGTGTGTCCTTCACCATCAGTGGCTAGTGGGTGAGTCTATCTTGACACATTTGCTTTTGATCTGAGGGTAATTTATGTCACTTAGGTCCTCTTTCGAATCTGATGCAGTAAAACTCATCTAACATTTTTTTCACCACTGCCGGCTGGGGCACTTGAGTCTGATCCATTAGGGGTGCTGACCATCTCTTCACTTTTTCTATGTGCTGTGTAGCCACCCATTGATGAAATCAGGAGAAATATCTTGTTGTCAAACCCTGTCAGAGATGACACAGTCTACCTGGTCTCGGTTATAAGGCTGAAGCTCAGACCTCGGAGAAGCTTCACATTCCACTTACTAAGACGAAGCTGAAGTGAGCTGTAATGTGTAACCACACTATGTAACTAATGAAACAAATTATTAGTAAAGTGAAAGTGATCAGGGTAAGAATTGTTAAAATGGGATACCTGGATAAATTTCGCAGTTAAAATATATGTTTAGTAGTGCTTTAATTTCTCTTCTAAATAGTGTTCAAGGGGCATTAATGTATTTAGAATGGGATCAAGTTGGGATTCAAGACACTGAGATGATTCTAAAAATTTATCCAGTGTTACGATCCCAGTCAAGGGAAAGGGAATTAGGATAAGGGAACAAACAGGGTATGGGAATAAGGGAACACACTTTGTTTTTATATTGTTATATCAAAGCACATACAAATAACGAGAAACCCAGTGAAAATGACTTCTAGTGTGATCACTGCCAAAACAACAAACAAAACCCCAACTACCGAGTGTGACCCACAGCTATTCTTACCTATGTGCAAACAAAAAGGAAACCAAAAACTGATGACTGTGCCTTGCTCCCTAACAGAAGACACAGAATCAAAACGCAATCACAAAACTAAATGGCAGTCACTCCTTATACACCGGTACAACAACACACTATTAAAACACATGCACACAAGCCAAAGCAACAGTATCCGAAGGGGGCAATCAAAGACGTAATCCAAAAAAATGGAAAAATCAAGAGCCAAATAACAATACAAAAGGCAGCAGACGTACAAAAAGGTCAAGGCGAGAATCAGAAACCAGAAAAAAAACAGAAGTCATACACAGTCAGAATAATTGAAGGCAAAGAAAAAACAGTGAGCTAGTGGAAGCTAGAGTGGGCTAGAATTTGAATCAAGAGGAGGTCTTTTAGAATCGTGCTTCTGGGTGTGATGAAATGGATGACGTGGATGTGGACAGGTCTTGTGGAGGTGGGGTGAGGGGTTGAAGGGCAAATGGAGGAGAGGAGGAGGCAAGGCATAGAGTTGAAGGGTGAAAGGGGCGAATGGAGGACACAAGTGGGCAAATGGGGCGAATGGAGGACACGAGTGGCCAAAATGGGTTGTTATGGGCAAATGGGGTGAATGGAGGAGACAAGTGGGCGAATGGGGTGAATGGAGGAGACGAGTGGGCAAATGGAATGCGAAGGACGAATGGGGTGAATGGAGGAGACGAGTCGGCGAATGGGGCAAATGGAGGAGACGAGTGGGTGAATGGGGTGCGAAGGATGAATGGGGTGAATGGAGGAGACGAGTGGACAAATAGGGTGTTAAGGGCGAATGGGGTGAATGGAAGAGACGAGTGGGCGAATGGGGTGCGAAGGAGACCAGGAACAAAATCTTCACAGAACACGACGCGGGTCATAACACCAGAAAAAAAAAAATCCGAAAGTGTCCCATTAACAATGCCCACCCTAATTGTCATCGTTGACACAGTACACAGTGCACAATGAAACGTATCCTCTGCATTTAACCCATATGTGACATAGCAGTGGGCAGCTAATTCAGCACCCGAGGAGCAGGGCTAAGGGGCGGAACCTTGCTGGTTGGGGATTCAAACCAGCAACCTTTCAATCACAAGCACACTTACATTAGGCGTTGGATTAAATATTAATCCTTGGATCAGGTATTTGAAGAAAAGAAAGTAATTTTATCTAATTAATCACTGCAGTACAACAGCTCTGGTATAATGATCGCCATTTACTACTAGTGAAGGTAACAGCATCATCTGCTTTTGAACACAACCCAGATATCGGCCTATAAAATATAATTAAAATTCAACAAATTAATTTATGAATAATCAACATGTAGCACAAATGTCAAACCAAAAAACGTAAAATTCTACATATATAATGTGATGGTATCTGCTTTCCCAACTTGACCAAGCTGTCATGGAGCCTTCCTGAAATACGATCGGACTGAAACAAACTCCCCCGCAATTGGCTGAATATTCACCAGTAACAGTCTTCAGTGTTATTAATGCTGAAATGTGACCTATTAAAGCAGGCACTGTAAAGCGCCTTCGAAAAAATTATACCATTTGGGATCACCGCAGCACTTAAAATTTTTTAGCAATTTACCCAGCGGGGTATTCCACAATAGCAAATCTGGTTAAACATCGATCAATGCTACTAGAGTCCCTCCTGCGAATTGAACCTACAACCTCCAGGAAATGAATCCTATTCTGTATTAACAGGTTGTGCCTAAAAGGGAACGATAATATCTGTATTACATTAATCTACATCATTATAATCTTTATTATTATTCTCAGTAAACTTTATAAACCGTAGTAACATTGCTCATACACATAATGTTACTGTTATGGTATGTCGTTATAAATAACAAAAATTAACATTTTTGACTACATTTTTTACATTTTAATAAGAGCGAGTTTTGTTTTGCCGTTCCGCAGAAGGATTTATCAACATGTATTTATCTTCTTTAGTTGGACATTTTGTTTTTACTGACTCTATCCAAGTTCGGTGATTTAACACAAACACTGATTTAAACAATAATTTCCAAAAAAATCTAGTGCGGCCACTACACTATATTGAACAATCTAAAAGCCAAATTTCGGATTTCGCGCTCAGCGGACAAATACACAACTACATCGGTGCCTTGAGCATGCTCGGATTAATAAAGGGTTTAAGAAAAAGCAGTTTTGTGCAATGGGATGCCGTAGTGTTCCAGCTGGACATTATTACCGTCTTCAGGACATGTGATGCTCTGTGATCGGTTTTTGGGCTACCATTACACAGCGAGAAGATCGTTTTTCCACAGGGTGTCGCATGTGTATCTACGCTGAAAAAACAAGGAAAAAGAAATAAAAATGTTTATTCGCCGAAAATGGATGTTTTGTATCAGTCGCCTATAAGAACAGTATTTATAGGGTCCCATTTTTGTCGTTTAGAGACATACACGCTCCCACTGTACAACCCGGTGATTGTTGATAGTATTTTTAGGTACGGTTTTGGGTATTTTGTTATTCACGGGCATAATTTTGGTCTATGGTTTGAGTATATTGTAGCGTTATTAGCTTTTTATCATGTAATACATTATTCGGTGGGTGTGTATTAATTTAACATTTAAATCATCCAAACACTTAACTAACTAAGGATGATAGCCAGACATCACAATTTGCGTAATAGGCTATTCCCAGTCGGTGACCATGAAATAATCTCCGGTGGAAACGCCTTACCTTAATCCTCTCGAGCGATTTGGCCTAAATGAATATTTATCTCCGCAACTTCTTTTACATCGATGTTTCAGTTTCACGGTCTCTGAATACATCCAGTCAATGATGAGACTATATGTCGTACCCGAATCGCCTAAACCATGCTTCTCACATCAGCAAAAATATAACGTCAAGATTTCATTTAGAACTGTCAACACGTGATTCTTCTCCTTCTTCTTCTAATAATAACAATAATTATTATTATTATTATTATTATTATTATTGCTGAAGTATATGCTCAACTCACTGTGGGTTTTGAAGCATTAAGTGTTACGTGTTAAATCCCATTGGTTGGTATGGTGCCAAATCTACCTGGTTAGCGTATCTGGCCGCATGACACTGGGAAGTGGGCTGAACCTCTTTGATTTTACACCATTCCCCTCACTGGAGCGTTTCAACTTCAGGGTTTTCTTGCTGACTGAAGAGGGAGCGAAAAAAAAACTCAATGCTGGTATTTACACTGGCTTTATGCTGAGCAATAAATATTTATGAGAGAAACACAAATGATTAGCGGCTACCGAGTACTTTCATAAATACACAAAGTGGCACACACTTTCAATAAGCGGGCTAGCTTGCTAGCTGCCTTGTGTGTTTTTGTTTCAACCATCTGTAGCAAAAATACTGATGTTGTAGAACAAGCTAAAGGTAAGTTAAAGTGGCAGATGCTCCGCGCCTTGCTGATGTTTGGGGAACAGTTGTGGATATTTCTAGCTTGTGTAGTTGGTTAGTCGAAATAAATGTAACGGTCAGTTGGAAGAGCGTGTGTTAAGATAACGGCCTTTGCTAGTCAGCTAAGTAATTGTTTTGCTTAGCTGTAGCTAATTAGCTGGCTAAGTGTTTGATCTGTTTTTTTCCTGAGAACTAATATGAAGAAGTGTTACACAGTTATTTCATGTACTATTTGTTAGGATGTCATCCAGTGCAGAAGGTACGGATAACCTTAGTAAGACATGTCTTATTGAAATGAATGCCTTGCGGCACCTAAAGACCGTTAACTAACTAGCAGCTCATCCGACAGCTTTGCTAATTACGTGAGTATTCATGAAAATTCAAGCTGCTTAGGTCCAGCTAGCTGTTTCTACATTGCAGTTGTAACCCAGTTATAGCAAGCCGTTTTACCTTTTATTTCTCATATTTGGCTTTATTGTAATCATCGAGGTATTGTAAAATTGACTAAAATAATGAAAATTAGTTGGCCCGTTAGCTTGTATTATGTGTTAGGAGGTGTGAAAATGTCTGCCTTTAAAATTGCCGTCTTTGCATGACTGCATTTTATTCTGCCTCTTCGTTGTTTGCTTAACTTGATAGCTTGACTCGTAGGCTTACGTTGTATCACATGGATACTATTGATACCACAATTCAAAAAGCTCCTGTATTCTTTTAATGAATCCGACCCAATTCATTTAGGGTCTAGCGAAATGCTATTGTATGTAGTCGTATCTTATTGTATGTTAAACTTGCATTTTGTAATTGCACTGTGGTTCATTGTTGGCAAATTGTTCATTGTTGGTACGGCTAATGAATATAAAATCAGTTTCTCTATCAGATTGCTACTCGACGAACTGGGTCCGAGTCCAATTTCTTCTTAAGGTGCATTTAAAAGCATTATTATCATCCGGTTTGGCGCGATCTGAGATCAGAGCTGGTATGCTGAGGTAGTTGAAGCTGCGTGCACTTCCCATAACCCCACTGCTGGCCATTGTGGTTTACATGAGATGAGTCCTCGTTTAAAATATGCAGCACGCATGGACACTTGGCATATTAGATCGCAGATTCAGATATAGATGGGGTTTGAATTACACATTTTTGTCACGAAGAAAACTAACGTAAACACAATTTTTATTGAATTCTGCCACAGGCTTCAAAGGTAGTAGATTAATTTTAAAGCCGCATTACTAAATTAAATAATACGGCAGCCTCTAAGAGACGGGGATGTAATTATAATGCTGTCTATTGTTCTTTTTCAGCGTGCATAGTTTTTGTTGCAGCTAATTGTTACACATTGAATTTTAATTAAAAAAAATGTAATTATTCAATCAAGATAGGTGTGAGTCTGATGTCCCCCAACACACATTTTGAAAGGCCTTGCTGTTCTGATTGGGTTTGGTATGTGAGCCATAGAAGCATGAGGATATTTAAGTGACGCTGTTTGCGTACCTTTGAAATTATGGCTGACATTAACATCTACAGTACTGTTCCATATACCTAACTCTGACTTTTTCATGGTTTTATGTTTTGCCGTGATCATGTCGGATCAAACTTTGGTACAGAATCTGTACCTTGAGCATAGCTGCTGTTATATAAACCAAAATATATTTAAAAAATCCTACTAATATAAATCTTATATGGCACCAAAGCACATTTGTGTTTGTTTTGAGTCATTGTCATGCACTATTGGCACATTTTGATGCTAGAAAGACATTTTTTCCCCCTAGGAGCAATGCCATTGATAATGTCTGTTTTGGCATAAAAAAATATAATTAAGCATCTATTTGAGAATATGTATATAATATGCGCTATTGCCAAAATTAGTGTTTATAATTCTTTGACAGTGCTTTTAACTTTGAAAATGTTACTACTTTCACTGCTAATGGAAAGGTCCTGATGAAAGTTGTATATGCTTTACTATGACACTTATTTTATTATGACGTTTTGTCACCTTTAGTGCATCAACTTCCTCTGGAAAGAAACCTCTTCTGTCCTCTGGAATTCCAATATTTAAACATACGTTCAGCTGAGGGTAGCAAATTGAGCAAGTGTTCTGTTTTGCATACAAAAAGACATTTGATAGGTGTGCTGTTTAATTATGCTGTGGTAGAATCACAAGGTGTGTGTTTGCTCGACCTTTCGAGTTGGATAAATAATGAATCGTGCTGCGGTTGGTCTTAATGAATTCACATAATTCATTCTGGAATTAAACATTAAATATCACAGCCACAATACTAAATTTTGATCTGCTAGTTTTTGCTTTCATGTAGTATAGAAATGGATTTCTCTAAGATATTGTTAAAAATTGTGTTACTTTAAGGCCCCATGTTTATTGACATCATGTAGTCGACTGAAACATAATGGTTGTTTGCAGTCAGGCCCTCATATCAGTGAGAGAAGAATAGTTATGGGCAGAAGTACATTTCAGCCCAGTGCTTTATCTCTGCCTTGTATGGGTGATAAAATAGGAGGAATAATGCAGAATGTCAGACGTACTTTATACACACATTGGAATGGTAGAACTCAACACACAAATAGCAAGCAGCTAAGGAGCCTTATGTCCCTTATTTGCCATCAAAACAGCTTGACTCCTGTATGCCGTCATACAACTCATGAACTGTATGCAGTTGGATAATGAACCTTTAATCAAGACTGAATGTCCCGTATTCTCTTAGTGATGAAGGAGCTGGAAATTTGCACTCTTTACCTATGAACATCTCTTTCTATAAGTTGTTCTGTTATTGTGAAATCCAGTTAATTTTCAGGCATTCGACTTCATCTTGGTAATCATGAAACCATTCCTGAAATTGGTTTTGCAGTTTGTGTCCAGCACAGTGGACCTGACTCTGAAGGTGTGTTATATCTGGTTGCTCTATGACTTTGCAAACCAATCAGTGGAATTCTGTGACTTTCACAAGATGCCCGTGCTGTCACACATCTGCCACATTAAGTTAATCACTGATATTGTTTGCTAAATACATATTTTGACTTATTGATACTAAAATCTGTCCAAATGTAGGAGAAGGAGTGGGTGGAGAATCAAATCATATTACGCTTCATTGCTCATAGTACTAGGCTTTGTACCTCTAAAACCAGGTTCCACATCATTGTGTGCCATCATTGTGTGCCTTTTGTAGAAGCAGTTTTCACTGTGTGAAACTCTGTGAAACTCTGTGAGTTTCAACTTACCACCTCTTTGACAATGCAGTGTTTGACATTTTATGATTTTTGACAGTGTTGCCCTTGCGATCCGTCACAAAAACTGGAAAATACAGCAACTGCGATTTTATGCCTGTATGGGAAATTCTACCTAAATTGTCATGTGATCTTTGTAGCAACATTTTTGAGTGGGATTTTGTGGTGTGTTAATGATGGCTGGTAGTTCAAACTTCCCTTTGAGCATTTTGATATAATGTAGACTGCTCTTTTTGTTGCTCCCGGCAATTATGGGAAAACCATATTAAAACCAGAAAGGGGTTTGATAACGGAGTGAAGCTGAATGCATCAGTCGTATAAGCCTATTGGGAATATGTGCATTGGGTATTCATGTTCGGTTACATTTGAAAAAGGCCCCAGTTCTAGTTGAGCCAGAAATTTCCTTGTGATGTCCGGGGGTAACTTCTTCGTGTAAACCACTTTTGTTCAGCTTGTAATACATTCATTTTGAATTCTCCATTAGAGACTTGAGGGTGGTCCCCGTGTAGTTTTATCAGTGCTTGTGATGGAAATTTTCAGAAAGTAGTAAAGCCTGGTAAATTGCAATGAATGGCTAAGTGCTTATCCAGCTATTTAAATTTTAGTCCTTTAAAAAAGAGGTATGTGTACTAGTTGTAGCATTACAATCCAAACAAGTTTTTTTTTTAAACATCACTTAGTGCAATGTAACCTAATGTGCCTATGCTTGTGATTCTGTTCATAACCAATAGGCATGGTGTGACAGTTAAGGACAGTTGTATATGGCTAGGCAATATCTAAGAAAATATGATTTTTATTTATTTATTTTTTTGTAAAAAATGCCCCCCCCCCCCACATATGCGCTCATGCATGCACGTAGCAACAAGCAGGGCACTTCAATTTTTGTTGAAGAAAAAAAGTGAAAGCATGAAAAAAATGTATACAGATAATCTGCTAAACAACCTGCGTTAAAACTTCTGCTAAGTGATGCTGATCATTCTCTTTTTTAGTCTCGGTGGAATACGATTGATCTGCAGTCTAGATTTAATTAAGATGTCAAAAATATGTCGTTGGCCATCTAAAACCATCTACTGCAGTGGTTCACAAGTTAGTAAGCCATAGCTAATTACCGCCATTACAACTGATGTTTACATACAGTGATACATTTGCTTATCGTACAAGTAGTTTAAAAAAAAACACATTAGTATTATTATTTAAACTGCACCAGGATTAGGGCTGTAACGATAACGAAATTTTAGTTGCCGAATAATTGTCATACAAATGATTACGATTAACGATTTAATTGTCTTTTTCTGTTCAACACTATCAGTCTAGCGTTACCCAAATCATAGTTTAATACATGTACACCTCATGAAGAATTTAATACTTGAACATAAAGAATGAATTTGCCTTTTTAAGCTTTGTAAACAAAAATTGTCCTGGCAGATATGACAAAAATAACAAATAAGAAGTTAAATGCCTTGAGAGAGCGTTGTCACTACCCAGTCCGTACCACCTAACCGATTTTACCTTGCATGTCTGCACTGCCCAATCCACTCATCCTGCCATTTTACGGCAAATTATATTGTCTACATTCACAGTAAACGAAGCCGGATAGCTTAATGGAATTAAGGTAGTCTGGAGTAAATATAAGTGAATGAATACAAAATCCACTTAAACTGCGGCACTTTAAATCTGACAAGCTATTCAGCTGAGCAAGAAATCTGGCTTCATGAAACATGATACTGGCCCCTGGTGTTAATGATTCCGTTGACTTAAAAAAGATCCATTTTCTTTGCTCCTCATTTTAATTGTTCACTCCGGTCATCTATTTCCAGTTCTTGGATCAACACTATTGCCAAAATATCCCATATCTGACATGTTAGTTTGTATTTCCATCAGTTGAAATTTTGGTATATTTATATATTTGGTATATATATATATATTTGGTATATATTTTGTTTTTCCGCCATATTTATATCCAGGGGTGCATATAACTGGTACACACAAGTATGCATTTGTCATATGTGCAAATGAAATTTATCTTATGTGCGTTCTTGCTGTTATGACAAGGTATCACTGCATTTTAGCCTTTTATATTACAAAAGAAGTACAAATTAGCCATAAAAAGGTTAAAATGCACGGTAATCTTGTCATAAGTGTGAATGCGCATAAATTTGCGCTGCAACAACAAGAAATTGCTATGTGTATCGCTGGTGAATGCATACTTTCGTACAAGTTGTGTGCACCTGTTTATATCTTTCAAGTCAGTTGGATTAGAAAAAATGGACAAAATAAGAGCATGTTTCTCTAGTTCTTTGTCCTGTCGGCATAATAAACTGACTTTACTGCAGCATAATAGTGGCAGCCATCAGGGACATTTACAGTCATCCCACCAAAAGACCCATAATCACACATTCAGACACGAGTGCAGAACTTTCAAAAAACAGAGAGAGAACACAAAGAATCCAGAACTGGAGTATCTGGCTGAATATCCATTTCCGGGCTGGTGGAGATTGCTCACAAGCAGCCCGTAAAATGAACCTGATGTAAATATTAACGGGTTCAATTTAGGTCGTGAAAATGTCACTAAATGAGTGCCAATCAAGCATTACATGATGGAAAACAATGTGGAAATAGTGATAGTAATTTGGCAGCTGTGTCATCCAGCTATTTTTACACAGATGAATTGAGTCAAATCTTGCAATTATGCTAAAAATAATTGTGGTCAGCTCAATTAATCGCGATCAGGCAAATATGTAATAATTGTGACAGGCCTAATCGGAATCATAAGCTAGAGGGTGGAACTGAAAGCCAGTTCTTAAATCTTTATCATGCTTTGTGTGTAGCGTGAGCCTACTTCCCTGACAGGTGATAATTGTTGGTTAGTCAATGTCAGATATCGACACAGAGTTACTTGTCTTATCGTCTATTACTGATAATGTTGTCATATCGCCCAGCCCTTGTTGCATGCCTAGTGAATTTTTGACTCTCTGAGATACTTGACTGTCAATTAAACTCTGAGAGTGAGTAAAAATAGGTGATAGTTCCTATTCACAGTTTTGAAACACTTTTTTTGTGTTAAAAATCCTTCCTTTTTTCTAATGTGTGTTCAGAAGAGTGACTTCAGTTTAAACACAGATGACTGATGAAGGGTACATTATTTAAATGAGTGACATGTACTGCAGTTAAAACCGCTTCAGATATTTTGCCATAGCATCGTCACATTATCATTGGCTGCTTTACGAGACATTTATTTTCTTACATGATTTTATTTTTCCCTTTGGACAGAAGTTCTCATGGATCATGGATTTCAGCCTGCATCTTGAGTTTTTCCTTGCAACAACAGATCTACATTCCCGCATTGTCAAATACTATATACTGTGTACCCCTGGGAAGGCATCTCGCCAACTGCATGGCTGTGTGTGTTAAATGAGCAGTAAGGGCAGTGCTGGTTTTTCACTGAAAAGCCTCTGTATAACATGCTTGTGAGGCATTGGGAGATGCCTACCCAGTAACCATGTCAGATCACGTATGTCTGTGGTAAAACAGGATCTGTCGCAATAGCAAATCAGTCTGTCCTGCGGTGATATGTCTAAAAGAACGGAGGATTTCTGCTCTAGCCGAGCAGCATATTTCACAGGTGTTTTCCTCCTTTTGCTTACAGAAGAAAGAACTTGTGTTATCACCAGCAGTCATTTGTCTGCAGGTGATTCACCCTAAAGGTTTGTTTAAGTGGACTTGAAAACACTTAAGGTTCCAGCTCTGTTATGTGCCCAGTGATATATGACTTTGCAGATTGTAGCATTTCAGCAAGTAGGCTGGGAAAAAAAAAAAACTCTTCTGAACTGGCCCCTGGAATGGCTTTTGTGAGAATGAGAGGACAGACTGTTCAATTGCTGTATTAACTATAGCTGCTTGATGTGATGGCTGTATGCAATGTCAATGGCAGTTATTATGGATAAAATGACATTTAATCAGGAGACAAATTTGCTTTAATTACTGATGAGATTAACAGATGTCTATCAACCCAGCATGTTAGTTTGGCACTCATTTGATTGATGGCTGTTTAGTGCTGTGTACAAGGTGGTTGCTTTGGAGTGGAGTTAAGCAGTTTTTAGCTAGGGCTCCATTTTGTCCTTGGGTATCTTGCTTCCTCAGTGTGCAAACAGTAGCACTAAGCCAAGTGTGTGTAACACAACAGCCTCTGACAGAAAGCCTTTTGGAAAACCTGTTTGCTGTTCTCCAGCAGTTTTTTTTTTTTTTTTTTTTTTTCTTTTGTTGCCCAAAACCCATTTCCCTCCACCATGTTGCATTAGAAGTTAATGCTCTGGACAAAATGACAGTGTTATTGCAGAGAGCCCTTTGAGTGCAGTATACTCATTAAATTTAACAACCTGTCAGCTATTGCTGTCTTTACTGCATACAAAGCTCCTCTGCAAAGATGATGTAGATTGTCTTTTTTGGGAAACAAAATGCCAAAATGGTTGTAATTGGCTCTGGCAGTTAGTCGCTGAGCCATTTTTTGGTTTTAAGATGTTTGGGCACGTATACAAGGAGTTGCGGTGGCAGCTAACTGTTATCCTGTCTGATTTTGATTTGAAAACTAATTGGATAGAATCATTTGCCAACCTTCTTATCCTACTTTTAATGCTAGTTACTGGAGAATCATAGTCAGCCGGTATATGTGGTGCACCTGTCTTCCTCAGATATTACATGACTTAAAAGGTATTTTGGAGAAAAGCTCTTTTCTCTATCTACTACTATTAATTGTTTAGTAATGGCACCTTTTACTTTGGTTTTATTTTTGCTGGTTCTTAAAGTAACATTGCCTTTCATCTATTTAGCAGCTATCCAAAGTATATTTTTGAGAACACAGGGTCACACAGTTCTTGGAGCATTTGGGGGTTAAGGGCCCAATGGTGAAATTTGTCCCGCAGACTTTCTGATCAGCGACATAACATGCTAATTGCTAACCCATTGAGCCTCAACATTACACAGATGAAGAAGCAAAAAAGTTATAAAAGCCACTGATAAAAACTCCGGTAATTGTCATCCCTAAATCAATACACAGATTTGTATTGTAGCTTCTGTAGTAAGTGATGACTGAACTAGACTTGTTTAATACAAACCTACGGTTCATTTGCTCTATTTGTGTTGATGTCTTCTGGATGTGTTGCTTTTTGGTTGTTTGTTTGTATTAAAGTTGTATGCCAGCAAGTGCCAAGAGCATTCTCCTCATTAAGGCATTAATGCTTGTTTTGATGCATCGATGTGAGTGGGATTCAGCCCTCTCTCTGTGGTGATGCACAAATAGCACTGGTGTCATTTTTGTCACTAGTGTGTCATAGCCCTTTGCCACCTTCAAGTAGAACTCTGACAAATTCTCTGCAATTGTTACAAGATGTCTCCTCTAGTCAAAGGCCCTGTCTTCTGAGTGGGGGGTGGGGGGAGCTGTATCTGGCTTGGCCTTGGTGGAAAGTGAAGCTACAAGCTGGTATAAACATCATTCTCAAGGGACAACTGAAAGTATTCTTAAGAAAGCTATTAACTTGCTGCACTCTTACCGAGACAGTGTTTTTGGTGTTTGTAGTTTGTGGAAAAATGGCAAAATTGGAGTAAGAATATATTATTGGTAATTTCTGAGAGCAGAGGGACTACGTAGTCTCAGAGGAGTTTGATGTGATTTGTTCATGGAAGAGGAGGAATTTTGCACACCACTGCACAGCATCTAATCTGCAAAGCTCATTGCTGTATTTAAATAGGTGCGACTGTGGTTTGATGACGGATTGTAGTACTACTCAGTGTTTCCTGTAATTACATTTATTTCAGTGAAACGGGATCGGAATGTAGAACGAAGCCTGTTTATGCTCACTCCTGTGTTATTGATAAGCCTTTATCTAGGCTGCATTGTTAGTTTAGGTTGCTAGCGTTGTATAAGTTGTGTAGCTCAACGAACATATATGTGTATATGTTATTTTTAATCTGCGCATGTGCTGCTCCTGTTTATGCTCCAGTACTAAAGCGTGACTCTGTGTTTTACTTATCTGACATTCTACTACTGGTGTTAGACTGAAGCGCTTTAGTTTCATGAAGGCTAGCCTGAGTCATTGCAGATGGACAGGACTATAAACGCAGCCTCTCTGTATAGAGAAAGTCAGAGCTCTTGACAAATGGTGCCTTCCACGGAACTGGGGAGGGACCAGAACAAGAGTCCCTATTTCACTAGTGACACTGAGCACTTTCTATAGTGGCTGCTTGAGTGACAAATGGCTTGGTTCCCCCTGAAAGTTTGCTGAAAAGTACAGACACATCCTGATGTTGTTTAAATTTGCTGTGCTGTTTTTCATAATTCCGTGTTTATGCAGTTTTTTTTCCCCTAAAAATGAAATTTTTGTGTCTCAAGTAATTTAACAAGGTCATCCCACTGATAAGCAGAAAAATCGCAAGAGGTTTTTGGGAGCAGTACAGGGCACAGAAAATTCTATATATTATTGAAATGGAAAATAAATTGCCTGAAGGAGAGTGAAATGGCAGCTCCAAACCGCTGCTCAGCCCTCTGCTCTATAGCAAAACTGGCTCAGGAAGATCTCTGGAATTTTCTTTTCAATGTGGACCTGCGGGTTCATGCTAATTGAGTGTTTTGCGCAGGCCTTGTAGTGATATGCTACTGAATGTATGAGAACCAGCCACATTCCATCATTATACAAGAATATATATATAAAATAAATAAAAATTATAAAAATGCATTATTTTGACTTGATGGTTTTATGCCTGAACAATGCCAGCTGCACATTTGGCTAAAAGCTTGATTTTTTTCCCCAAACATCACACAAGATTACAGCTCTGGACATGATTTTATTTATGCAGTCATTTTTTGAATGTTTTTTTGTGAAACATGTAGGCCTTCCTACCAACACAACACAAGGCGGCTGCTAGGGAATACATATCAGTTAAAAAGAAAGACATCAGTCCAATGTGTCAGTCTTGCTCAATATTGCCGGCTAACATTGAGACTGTAGCCAGTATTCAAAATAGCATGGGCAATACGACAATTTATCATGACTGGTTGCAGTTGTATCTATGATAAGCATTTCAGAGTTATTACAAGAATCACAGTACAACACTAGTTAGCACTATTACTATAATGACAGATCAAATTGGCAAGCACCTATGACACAATGCCTGTGTGTTTGGAGGCTGCAATAGTGCTAGGGCTGGGTTTAAAAAATAAATTTTCTGATTCAAATCGATCTTCATTTGTATAATCTGATATCGATTCATTTTTAAAATACATGCCTTTAATGGTTTATGGCCTTTTCCCGTGGATGTGTGAAGCTTTAACCCCGTTAGTCTTGTGTGGCCTGCCTCGCACAGTGAGATCTGACAGACAGAATCAGGGCTGCACAGTCATTGCGATTATTTGAAATAGTTGCGCTTAATATTAGCAAAATAGCAAAACGTCAAATTTACTCAAAATAAACTATAGCCAAACTCTGCTTGTTAATATCTAATACTGGACTGTATTAAATAAGCTTGCTGTGTTGCCATGAGTAGGGTCAACACACACATCAGTGCCGACAAATGCAATATGATTACTGGGCTTTAGATATTAGGCTTAAATCAACATCCAGACAAATTTTTTTCAGTACAGACATTTACTTACTCCCAAATTTGATAAGCATATCAATAGAATTCCTAAAATATCAATGGCCTATTGTTAACACCCAAAACTTAGTAATCTGTGTGAATTCAGTGTATTCTTATGTTTAATAATCGTGTCAGACTTTAGACTGCAAAAAGTACCTCCCCGCCACCGACATCTTACCTTTTTATCTTTTAAACGTCTTTTAAAAGAGACTTTCACTGCTGAGCTGTCCCTTTCTTCACTGCCACATCAGTGCTTTTCACTTCCATGATACACCAGAACAGCAGCATGTGATGTGCCCTGCTAATCGCATTTAATAAACATAAAGTTATGCTAGATTAGATTTATAATCAGTATGAAATAGGGTGTCACTTAAAAATAAGTCTGAAATACACATCTCTCACACCTAGATCTATTCTGTTGGTGATGAAATGAACCCAGAAAAAAAATTCACATAAAAATAGTAACATTTACAAGTAGTCCAAGGCCTCTGAATGTTAGCATTGTGAGCTTAATTATGCCTCATGATGACCACGCTTTCACAGGTACCTATTTCGCTAATCTCAGTAACCACACCAATCTCTTACTCACTTATATTTCTGATAGTGATATTTTAGCTATTCTATGAAAGCAGAAACAAAACAGTCAGTGCTGTTTTTCACCAGTTATTCAGTTTGCAGTGTAGTGTTGAGCACAGTAACGTCAGAGATAGTCTACTATTTGAAGTTGAATAATCAAAAGAAGGTAATATATGCATTGTTTTCATGTGTTTATATTGCATTATTGTAACAAGTAAGTAGCCTGTTTTACTACAGGGCTATGTCCTAAGACACAAGTTAAATAAGGTGGAGAATGGAGAGAGGAACTTAATGTGTCCTAGTTTTCATCAGTCCTAACTGTAATTTCTAAATTTAAAATGTTAGATTTTCAATATTTAAAATTTTTACATGTTACATTAATTTGAACTTTTCATGACTTATTAACCTGTAATCTGCATGCATTAACAGTTCTGTTTATTGGTTAAGTTTTAAGTTCACTCTGGATCAGTCTGTAACCTGCAGCAACTCCATAAATCTGTTTCATTGCTAACTGACTTCCTGACCCCTGATCCAGATACCCGGGTATCACAGTAAGGACACATTGGTGCAAAACGTTGTCTATCGAAACTCAAAGTTGCCAATGATACGGCAGACAGGGGAGTGACTGATCCAGGAATACAACAAAACACTTACTAAGGATGAAGATGACCTGCAGTTTTTCTTGCAGGTCGTTTCTGATCATTGTCAGCTACATCCTACTACAAGGAAGACTGAACTTTAGCGACTGTGACACCAAATAAACGTGTATTAAAACAGAGTTTGTAGGTTGACTATAAGAATCACATTTAACTAAAAGTGTTAGTGTAGTACAGTCGAACCTCGTTACTATGTACGAGACGGGATATCAAAAACATGTACGTTATAAGCATAGAACGTTGTAACCACTTAGTGCAAGATGGATGAAAGAACTC
>JAODJX010000071.1:653822-668154 GCA_026776945.1 Isichthys henryi
GGCTAAAAACGGGAATTAGAAACCTGTACGTTGAAAAGGTGAAAACGTTGTATCCGGGGTACGTAGTAACGAGGTTCAACTGTACACTGTACAATTTATTGCAAATTGTTATTACATGTTCTGCCATGTTCTTGAGCATATAAATTGTCTAATTGGTAAATATACTGTGTATAACATCATCCCTTTTGTGATCTAAACTAAAATGTGTAATGTTTACAGGTCGCCCATCTACAATTATGAAATAATTTGGCACACATTAACTTTTGACCACATGGAACAAATTTGGAGGGTAAGAGTGAAGAATTTGATATATTTTTTTCATAGCACACCCTAAGTGACACCCTAGTATAGAATTGAAAATCTAATAGATTTTGGGACCTTTAATTGAATCAATTTGGGAAATCGGTGGCGATACCCAGCCTGGAACAGTACTACAGCAAAAATAGCCCATTGTGAAACAAAGCAGTTTCAACCTACACAAACAGCAATGGGATGTTATGTATCTTACTAATTTAATTATCTGTCATTACATCTCAACTTGGTAACTAGATTTTGAACTAAAAACTAATATTTTTTCTTGTCACTTAGTTTAAATAAACATGTCATCCATGATAACACTGGTATACATTTTTATGTGATTAAAAATTTGATATCAATGATATAGCGACGCAATATGTTTAGGGCTGCCACTAACTACTAATTTTGACCCCCCGTATGTTTCATATTTTAATCAAACTGGTCTCAATCATTCATGCCGGTTTGTGCCAATGAATTTTTTTCTTTGTGCTGTTTCTGCAATATAAATCTTTGCTTACATGGTCACATGATACCAGCACAAGCAATATATCACGGGGGAAGAAACTCGGACCGCGGAAGAGGTTTGGCATGACAGGTGTCACGTGACCATGTAAATAAACATTTATATCAGAAACTAAAGCAGCACAAATAATGTCAAAGGCACAAGCAACACAAACAATTGAAATTGGTTTGGTGGAAATTGGACACAAATGGGTGGGCAACTTCGCACTGGTGACTTCACCCTGTAAGCAAACATGCGGTGACGAAAGGAACAGATCAACAGCTGCAATATCTTTTAAAAGAGATCTCATGGATAAACAAGGTAAAAAGATGTTGATGGTATGGTGGTACTTTTTGAGGTTTTAAGTCTGATGCTTTTTAGGTAAATCGTTTTTCGTTTTTTATTTCATTTAAAGAATATTTTTTTATGGTAATAGCACTGGGCCCCACAAGCCCAACATGGGCGAACACACACACTGGCACCATCAATGAATGTGGAATAAACCTAGATTCTAGCCTAAACATTTTCTCAAATGCTTATTTACTGGGGGTTCTAAGGCAGCAGGACGACTTTTATGGCTTTAATGAAGAGTGTTTCTAGCAGCCATGAAGACAAAGGATATTAAAAAGCATGCCAGACTAATGGCAATTCAATAAACATGAATAAATAACATTTAAGGTGGTTTTGCCTTTTCTGGCAGTCCATCATCCAGAATAGTGCATTTCCTGTGCATCATTTTCCCTGTGCATTTCCTCTTCAAGTGCTTCTGCATAGCGCTAGTGCCGCTGTTTACATTTATACATAAAATTTGAGGTCAGTTTTATTAGGTGACAATGTTTTGCAGGCTCAAGAGTTACAAGATTGAGTTACTTTAGTTATTGTTATTGCTTAAACTGAAGTGTTAAGCAGTTATGTTAAGATTTCCCGGGAAAACAGTACCTTAACGACTTTTGTGCTAATATTTGATTTATGCTTTGTCACTACTATTGCACTATAAGAACATTTACTTGACAGGGCTCAAATATAGTATGTTATTACTTATTTTTTTAATTAATCACCAACTAAGTCTTGGTTACATACTGATCTCATGTTAAATCTTCATTAATAAATCCTGATGCATGTTTTAATTTAGGCAGTTGCTATATATGTTATCTGTTAATTCTGTAAATCTTTGTAAACTACTGAAGGAGCAAGTAATGAATAACATAAGTAAAATACTGATCTCATGTTTGTTCATCATTAATGAATCGTGATGCGTCTGTTATCTGAAGTAGGGACTATATTTGTTCATAATTTGTACTTCAACAGTAACTGACTTATTGCTAAGAATTTCTGCCCCAAAAAGTGTTATGCTGCCACTGCAGGCACATTGTGGCAATTAGAGGTATCCGAATATCGGCACCGATCCAGACCTATTAGCCAGATTGGGTGTTAAGTGTAATGTATTTTATATGTTTATTCTATTAAAGTAAAAAGAGCTCTTGTATCAGAATCTGTATCTGTATTGGCAGTTGTATATCGGAATTGGATCGGAACTGAAAAAATGTATCGTCTCATTCCAAAAAAATGTTATCGGTCATCTGCATCGGCCAAAATTTCCACATTTTGTGCACCGCCAGAGAGAGCACACCTGTTGTTCCTCTGGGTCCTGATAAAGTATTTTAAATATTGAAGTACAGAAAGTTTTCCTTCTTAATGTACTTGTTTTTAATTGTTTCAGTGTTTGATTTTTCAAAAGGTAAATTGCAGACTGACATTTTATCTGACATGACATTTTGAGGGAAAATCCTTTCTCTCAGGATCATATCGTTGTACATAATGTGAAATGAGGAAAATTAGATTCTCAGGGTTCTTCATAACTGCCACATAACGACCCACGATTGGTGTTTATCATGCGGTGGCAGATCTGCAGTCTGTGGCAGTAATAGAGTTGGGGACTTGGGGTGGAACCATGTAGCTGTGAAATAAAAACCAATCAAGCCCTGTGCTTGCTGTCTTGTGTTTAAGTCACTGCAGCCATACTAATCAGTGAGAGGGAACTAGTGAAGTAGTGCCTTAGCTCACACACTATGTGCACCTACATACAGTGTCATGGAAAAAGTAAGTACACCCTAAAGTCTAAAGTACACTTAAACAAATGCTTAATTTTCACTTGACTGATGCTTAATAATGGTGATGTAATCTAACAAAAATTATGGAATTTTAACTTAAAGATAATTTATTCTAGGGACGCACAGACACCGATATTAGTTCATGAGCACAGTATCAGTATTGGGTCCAATACCGTGCTCATGTCCTCGTAACAATGTAAAGATGTCTATAGCCGAGACCACTTAATGACGTATCAGTTATATAATTAATGAGCAAAATAAATGGGACAGAATACCTGCAGTGTGGAAATACAATGACTGTGCTGTACTAAACTATCGAGAGGAGGCACGAAATTAGACTAATAATTAAACTTAAAAAATCTGGACATAGATGAAATTGCTGGACGTTTGGTTGCTGCAGAGTGTTGCTGCTGTTGGCAAACACTAGCACTAGCATGATTAACCTTATGCAGTGAAAATAACAGAAGCTCTTATACAGTATCAGTCAGACACAACGTCATAATGGTGGTACATGGAGAGTATAATTCCTAAGGTGGTACACTGCTTTTCAGGTTTTAGAGCGGCGCTATAAAATCATAATTAAACCACTGATCAATTGTTTTCCATAAAGACAAAAAAAAAAAAAAAAATGAAGATTAATACTGGTATGATCAGCCCTCGCCTCTCCCCCCCCGGGTGGCAGTTAGCACTGGCTGTTTAGTGGATTGTCTGTACAGTATTATTCAGCCCTAATCGGTATCAGTGAGTACCAGAAAGCGAGCGTTGGTACTTGTAATCAGTATGAAAAAAAACATTGGTGCATCCCTAATATATACACTTAAATTCTACAGATTTGTGACACTTATTTGTGGGGGAAAATATCATTAATTTTAGTACCCGTTATTGCCTCTTTTGGCAGAAACGACCTTTGAAAGAATTTCTTAAGTGTTCTACGATGGCCTATAGATTTTATTTTATCTTTTCCTTGTTCCTCCATGCGGAATTCATTTAACTTTTTTGGGGGGGGGGGGTCTTACATGTATGGTCCTTTACTGTTCCCATCACAGCATTTCAATTGGATTAATTTAACTTGGCCATTCCATAACCCTCCATTTCTATGTTTTGAACTACTCCTTTGTAGATTTGCTGGTATGTTTCGGTTTATCATAATGTTAAGACTTACTTATGGTTTTGCTTAAAGTTTTTGACAGATGCTCTCACATTTTTCTTAAACACTCTCTGTTGTGACGCTGTATTCATTATTATGGCAAGTTGGCCAGGCCCTGAGGGTGCAAAAACACTCCCACCAAACATGATGTCTGATAGTGTGCGCAAAGAACTCCACCTTTGATTCATTTGCCCAGAGCAATTGCTCTAGAAGTGCTGTCCCTCATGCTGGGGTTTAATGGCGACTTGCATTGTGTATTGTTTTTAGAGAGCAGAGGTGTTTTCCTTGCTAACATTGTTGACCAAATTTCTGCACGTTCTTTCTCATTCTTATGGTTGATTTTTGTGTGCTTTTATGTGCACTGTTGGAAGAACTGCCTGTTGATGGTTCTTTGAGACTTTCTAATGCACATGTGAGGAGCCCCAGATGCAAGACAGATTGCCAGTAGTGTGAAACTTCCATTTGTAGATTATTTTATAAACAGTGCAATGAACAGCTTAAAATCACTTCCTAGACTCATAAGCATTAACCACTGTCCTTCTGAAGGCCTCAGGCAGCTCTTTCTGTATTGTACCTCAATGGCTATGACCAAACAAGGCCAGGTGTTTATTACAAGGTGTGACTCTCAGATATACTACATAATCATGCCCTAATCATTTGTACCTGATATGATGCATCTGATTCTCATTTAGGCTTAATGCAGTGATAAATGTAGGGGTATACTAACTTTTCTTCACAAGAAATAATATTAGTGGTTGCTAAATGTTCATTTGAAGTGTTGCTGTTTCGATTTTATTATTTCTCTATCAGTATTGTTGACGTGAAGATCTAATTTGGATGTCCAAATATGTTAGAAGACGAATTTAAGGGGTGTGCTTAATTTTCATAGTACTATAGTTGGGCATATATGCACATTAATCTTTGACTGACGTTGAAGGTTTAAGGATGACTTACTAGGGTAAAAATCATTTAATACCGTTGTCTTCATTTGATGGCCACCACTTAGATATTTGACCATACGTCTGGCCCTTGTGTTTGGTTGGGTGAGTGAAATGTAGGTTTATGATCATACATGGAGAATATAGTCTACAAAATGCTGCTTGTTCAGTAACTTAGGCTAAGGCATAAGTGCTCCATTATTATGTGAATAACAGTGAAGTGTGCTTTGCATTTGTAGACTGACTGGACTTCACTGATTATTGGCAATCAAGAATGTATGGAACTGAAGCTGTATTCGCTGCTGCGTGTACCAATAGTCTTTGTGTCTAAAAGCCAGTGTGTTCAATAATCTGCTTAGTAGCTATCTTGTTGATGAGATGTGCAGTGGCTCTCTGGAATCAGCTGGCGACTGAAAAACACACTCCATTTACAGGGCTTTGACTCTGACAATGCGACACCAAACGTGGGCGTGCAGAGATCAAATTTGTCAATAGCGCTGCATGGTGGAGGCTGCATAACGTCCCTAACGACGGTTTATTTCACTCCTGCAGAAGTGGCCTCATCTGTTCAGGCCCAGGGGACCATGGCAGCCTGGCTCTTTGCCACCGCTGTGTTCTGGAAGTGACCAAATTAACAATGAGCAGTGGTCTTTATTTGAAACCCCTCTCAGGGAATTCCTATCTCGCCTCTGTGTCCAGTTAAGATAAAACAGCACTTTTATCCTCCTTTTTCTCCCTGTCCTATTTCACTTGTGAAGGTGGTTTTCGGTTTTGAGCTGGCATCTGTGGGAATTTGGTATCATAATGGTTCCAAGTGATTCAGTTGTATATGGGCATTAAAATTTTTAATTACTCAGACTTCCTTTGGATTGGTAATCAATTAAATGTAGTTACCTGTCCATTATACACCACAGTCCACTAGCCTCTGATAATCAAAATATTCTGTCTTTTCCTTGCGAGCTGGTTTCTGTCGGCTGCTTGGGTCTTTTCATCCTTCTGTGACCATGGTAAATGAAAAGGTGTTACTGTGACCTCTGCTGAAGCCTAACTGTGTGTCATTTCTAATGGGTTGAATGTGAGCGTGACGTGCGCGGTCTTCCATAGCATGGATGCGAGTTGGCACCAACCCTTTATCCTACGTGCTGTAGATGCTATCTCCACCAGTTACGCTTCTTCCTCCACATTAAACATATATGTCTTTGGACATTATACTTTTTTAAGCCAGTCTCCCAAGTTGCTGTGACAAAGACAGTCGTAATAAGTCAGGAATCTATATTATGTTAAACAATTATTGCTTTTAGCCCAAAATAGCCTAAACTATAATGAGAGCCATGACAATGGCAGGTGATTTAATGTGTGCTCACAGGGGTGGCTGTATATGAGGTGGAGGAAGTGATAGGGTTGTGCTACAGCATTTGGCATTAATAAGGGACTCCTTTACACCCAGTAGGGCAGCTCATGTTTCACATGATGCATTAAGTCACAGTGCCCAGCAAAATGCTGAAACAGAGAGCAGGGTGTGGCTCTGGAGGACCCTGCCAGTGCACCGTGAAGTTGCTTCTCATGCACTATGCATTGTGTCCTGGTACAGCGGAGGATCTTGCTCTCACCAGATGGGGGATGCCACTTCTGTATGGGTTATGAGAAAGAGAGAGACCATGAAGAGACCTGAGGATTCAGCTGGGACCAGGATATCTTTGCAGAGAATGGCCCTTTGTTTGCCCATGTGGAAATGTCATTGCTTCATTCCTATGTACATAATTTTTTTTCAAGAATCTTAGACTGTTCAAATACAGCTCTCAGTATATGCAGAGGGGAGGTGTGTGTGGGTGTAAGGCTTATGTGGGAAACGTGCTGGCAGTCTTCTCTCTAGCACAAGCTTGGCCCTCCTTAAGCTCCTCCTTCACATGTAATGGGCTTCATAATCAGAATGTAGTTAGTGCAGAGTCACTAATTATGTGGGATTGGGCTCAACTAGCAACATTTAGATTAGCCTCTGTGCCATTCATCAAAGAATCACCTTGGAGTGGAAGGGCTGAGGAATGGAGTGAGGGAGAGGGAGGGCGGGACAGGTGGAGATGGCACGGGGGGTGGGGAGGCTTGTCAATAATATTGCAGTGACTGCTCCCACTATTTGCTGCTTGAAAGAGAACTGAATTTTCTGTGTCGGTCTTTAATGTGGCTGTGATATGCTGCCTCCCTCCCTGACGACTCTAAGCAGTGTGTAGTGCACAGTATGTAGAACACAGTGTGAGTGGCCTGTGTGTTTGTTACATAGTTCTCTCCCTGACAAGGAGATCGAACAAACAGTGAATGCTGCAGTGGTATCTGTGTCCTACATGCATCTTTAATGGAGGATTATAGTGTTTCATAAACACTCCTTTAAAGAAAAAAAATGCTGTCTATTATTTATAATCTATTATTTAGATATTTTTCTCTCCCAAAGAAAGGGCAAATTTATTGTCAAAACTGTGTTTAAACTTATTTGCTATAAGAACAGCTACCTCAGTTATAATATGCTGAAGATAGCGTCTCATTTTGTCAACCGCAGTAACTGTTGGTTTCTGCAAGAAACTCACTTTAGTAAATATTTTAGTCTAATTTAATCCCCCAATCCTCGAGGTGTGAGACATCAGTGCAACCAAATGAGCCGCTGTGTCACCCCTTGCATTGTAATCTTGCTTATGATACATGCACACAACGCGAGCGATCACACTAATCCTCAGAGTATGGTCAGATCAGTAAATAAAACTATGTCCAGGCAGCAGTATTGTGGGGGAACAACATCCATTTGTCATAGATGTTACCTTACAGAAGTTTCCCAACCTGGTCCTCGGGGACCCCAGACAGTCCTTGTTTTTCGGAGGGAGCAACAATGTAGACTGTCTGGGGATCTCCAAGGACCAGGTTGGAAAACTTCTGTCAGGTAATGGCTGCCCATTTAATTTTTTTTGTCCTATAGGTGCACACTGGCCTGCAAAGGCAAAACACAGCAATGCTGCATTGCATTTACTTTGGAGGTCAGAGATGGGGATGATGTCACACCCGAGTTAACTGCATTCAAGTACAAGAAGTCAAAAAGCCATTTACCAATACCAGCGACCCATTTCTTGCTTAGCCGGATAACTGGTTGGATTTAATTTACCCCAGTTTAAATGGTCTTTATCTTTGGTTCACTTACATTTAGCCCACACTACCTTAAATCCGAGAAGTTATCCAGTTAAGCAAGAAATCCTGCTTTCTGAAATGGGCCCCAGTTCCAGCCCGGTTATTGTTAGCAATATTAGTTGATAACGACACATTCAGTATAAAAACACCATACCAATACATCCCCAGACAGCGGTTGGACAGAACTGTGTGTAGGACCGATTTATTTAGCCACAAATAAGACGTAAGTGCTAATAAACAGTATAAAACTACAGCTTTGATGAAGGGACTTCTGTTGATGAAGGGACTTCAGGGGGCATTCCACTTGAAATTTCCGACTAGCAGTTACGATTTCGAATAGAACATACCATAAGTACGCTGACACTGAAACTGAGAAACAGGGCAAGTGGTTTTACTGTCTACCCGTATGTGTAGTTTGTAGGTAACTTATTCAAACCAAACATAGTCAAACCAAGTTATTTTTTCAGCAGATAAAATGGAGCCTAAGAGACCTGATTCTGGTCATAACTCAATTTCAATAAAATATGCATGTGGTGATCTGCCTTTGTAGGGCAGCATAATCTCCCCCCTGAAACAAACTGTTTTGGCCTTGGGTTGCAGGCAATGGTTATGGCAGTTTTGTCTATGAGGACCCTAACTGAGTGGTGGTGAGGTTGGCTACCCTTAGTGACTGCAGGCTCCCCATCATCATTGTACACATGTAATCTTGGTGGAATAGGCCTCATGAGGATGACAAAAATATGCTCCACTTGTTGCGTAGAATTGGTTTGCATCTAGACCTGTCACAATAACAAATTTTGCTGGTCGATTAATTGTCCCAGGAATTATTGCGATAAACGATAATATTGCCATTGTGAGACCATTTTCAACTGATGTAGTAATAATAATGACATATTAATACAAGTACACCCTCTCAATGATCAATAAACTTTAATTTCTAAAGAACATTTAATACTGGGACTGGAAGACATTAATATGCAAAATAAATAAACAATACAACCAAAAACAATGAATAAAATGGACTCTCAGTCTCTAACAAAAAATGCAGTTGAACAAAAACCAAACACAACCATAAACAATAAATAAAATGGATTGTGAAGTAACTGTAAACAAAATCACCCTTAAAATATTAAACATTAGGCTCAGACATGGAAAACAGGCAAAACTGCCAGTTAGGACGGTTGTAAACAGAAAGTGCTAATTAACAACAAAACACTCCATATGAATAAAAGCAGGTGCCTCACCAAGCCGTATGCAAATCTGTAGCTACTTTAGCAAATTCCGAGTGAGAAATATAATTTATTGCCACATTTTACTTTACCGCTTATAGTGAACATGTCTGCCTGGGCGAAAATAATTATAATCGGATGATCATCATAACCGATTTTTTTCTTCATGTCAGTCTAACGCCAGCCAGAAAGTTGAACGAATAAGACTCCCCTTCGTATCCGTGGATGTAAAACAAGGCAAACTTCTTAAAGCCCTTCTCTAATTTACTCATTGGTACTTTGGAGAAGGGTTTACAAAAGCAATGTACATCGTCGATCATAAATTTGGGCAAGTCCTGTAAATGGCATGTATAAACCAATGCCATTTTTCACAGACCGGAAATGAGCAAGCCGCATTTCCATGAACGCGGAAGCTGATGTGCAAAGAGCCCACTGGCATGAGAGTTCATGCCTCATTAGTAGTGATGTGTCATTCGTGAGCAAGACGGCTCTTTGAGCCGACTCTTTTTAGTGAACGATGGGAGCCGGCTTCTGTTCAACAGCTGTTTTATTAATGTTTATAGAGGTCTCCGGGTTTTTGAGCTGCCTAAACATTAAGGACGACCGTAACACGTTGTCTTCCGAAAAAGCCCGCTCACGAGACGGCGTCTTATTTTTAATAATCTCAAATCGGGTCACACTAATCAGTGTCAGGTTAAACGAAGAAAGGGGTGGGTTTTTTAAAAAGAGTCGAAAGAGCCGGCTCTTCTTGGTGAGCTGAGCCAAATGAGCTGGTATTCCCATTTGCTAGAGAGAAACACAAGGAAAACAAACAAGCATGCAAATGAAAATTATAGAGGCCGGAAAAATTATCGACCTCATTTTAATTATCGTGCAATTAATTGATTTATCGTTTATCACGACAGGTCTACTTGCATCCCATGTAATGTAAACGGAAGGATGCATGATTGACTTCACCCATGCTAAGTAAAGAAACCGCACCCCAAGTGTGGGAATCTTCCAGTAATCCTCTAATGCTGATATCCAGTAGTGTATCTAAGCATTAAACCATGCACAAACTGTCCTGATAATCTTTTTGTACTTGCTGCGCACATTGAATTTTGATACCCTATTTATATTTTCACATAAAAAAAAAAAAAATATGTGTGCGGAGTTTGCATGTTCTCCCCATGTCGTCGTGGGGTTTCCTCCGGGTGCTCCGGTTTCCCCACAGTCCAAAGACATGCTGAGGCTAATTGGAGTTACTAAATTGCCCGTAGGCGTGCATGTGTGAGTGACTGGTGTGTGTGTGTGTGTGTGTGTGTGTGTGTGTGAGTGTGCCCTGTGATGAGCTGGCCCCCGGTCCTGGGTTATTCCCTGCCTTGTGCCCATAGCTTCTGGGATTGGGTTGCGGGCAGTCTGGAGCCTGAAGGGTAAGCGGTTTGGACAATGGATGGATGATCCATTTGTGCAGATTTTGGGAACCAGCAGGGTTAATCGAAATTCCCCAATAAGATCTTATGCCCAGCTATTTCCTCCCTCCCCTTCTCTCTTCAGAAGCTTAGCCTGACAGTAGGTGGCACCTAACAACTGTTCTCCGTTGGGTTTGCATATTGTGTTTCCTGAAGTCTGTGGCTGAGAATGGAGGTAGACACAACCCGATACTAGCATTTACCTGTGCTATTTGCTCTGAAATATATGCAGTGCCAAATAAAAGTTAAGCACCCAGACGGAGTGGTGAAAAAGAAATAAATCTGCACATGGTGAAAGGTCATGTGGCTGTCATGCAATAATTAAAATATCAGATCAAATGGAGTGGCAGTATGGGCACACTGCTGGTCCCATGTCAGTAGGGTGTGGCACCCCTCTCGGGTCTGCATCCATATGGCAATACAGTGCAGAAGGGAGTCGTACTTCAGTTGTATCCTCTCCTGTGGTAAGTCGGCCCACAGCTGTTGTAACTGGCCCTCAAGTTCCTGCAGATTGGCACTGGGTCTGAGTTGACGATCGAGCTGATCCTTCACATGTTTGATTGGGGAAAGATCGGGGGACCAGGCTGGTCACGGGAGGACCTCAACATGATGCATGCAGTCCATAGACAGACGAGCTGTGTATGAACAGGTGTTGTCTTGTTGAAAGATTGTACCAGAGTGTTGTCTCAGGACGGGTAAAACATGCAAACGCAGGATGTCACTGATGTAGTGCTGTGCTGTCATGGCCCCCCAAATCACTACCAGTGATGACTTGAAGTCATACGCTATGGCTCCCCACACCATGATGCCAGGAGTAACGTCAGTATGTCTCTCCACAACATTGGCAGGATTGGTCCTCCCCCCTCGGCGCTGCTATACGCATACACGACAGTCATCTGTAGTAATGTAGAACCGAGATTCATCACTGATCATATTACAACACCACTCGTCATCAGTCCATGCCTCCCGGTTACGGCATCCCTCTAACTACAGCCGTGTCTGCGATGGTGTTAACAGCAGCCTATGCATGGGATGGTGAACCTGTAGTCCGGCTGATGTCTGTCATTGAGACACAGTGTGGGTTGACACAAGGTCTTGTTGAGAGTCCAATACCTGTGTCTGGATGGCAGGTGCAGATGTCATGAGGTTCTGCAATGCTTGACGTGCGATACGATGATCCTCCCTTGGTGTGGTTTGTTTTGGGTGACCAGAACCTTCACAACATGTGTGGGTGCCCTCATGTGCTCATTGGTTCCAACATCGGGTCACTGTGACATCTACATGCCCCACATGCTGGGCAGTTCCACGATATGACCACCCGACCTCATGCAAACCCATATTGCAACCCCTATGAAACTCAAGTGTTGGTAATACTCTCTACTGCGTCTACAAGGCATCCTCTGTGTCTGGTGACTAGACATGGCAGGTCGTTGCAAATCGAATCATTTACATACCCATTGCTGCTCTGCACGTGTATCAAATTACATCCAAGTTGGACCATTGCTTCTGGATGCTTAACTTTTTTGCCACTGACTGTACATTAGGAACACTTAGTTCCTGTTCTCATTTCCTATCTCCTTATATGTTTAAGGCCCCAGCTCCCAACTAATACAGGTATGTTCCCACTGCATGAACATTCTGTACATATTGATAATTTACTTTCTCTTTTGTGGACACCTCTAGTATGTAGTGGTATGTGTTTGCATGTACTCTTACGTCTTGGACCTTTTGTGCCACCTCCTTGGCTTGGGTTCTCTCTTAACTGTTAAGATGTATTAAAATGCATACCCTGTAGTTCCTGGCGGTGTAGTAAAACAGCAAATGATAAAGGTTTGAAAAATTTATTCCAGTGTGATGTGCTGTGTGTTGAATTAATGTGCTGATTTCAGATCATCATAAGCCATCGATTTGTGGATGATAAATGATATTTTGTAAAGTTCCTTTGGTGTGCGTTGCTCCAAAGGTGTACTCTGAGCCATTATTATTTTTTGATATTCAGTCATAGTGAAACAGTGCTTCATAGTGAAACTATGCTTCAAACAGTGCTTCAGCAGTGTGCTTTTGAAATATACTTTATAGGCTTTGCTTGACAATATTGTGTGCTTGGTCCACTGAGAAATACAAAGCAATGCCCTTGTGTACTTCAGTTGAATAGCCAGATAAGATTAGTTCCAATTCTTCTGCAAGGGAACTCTGTCAACAGAAGGGGGTGAAAAGGTCCTTAGTTTGGTTGAAGGATTAACTAACTGGTATTGTTGGCTGTTCACATGCTGTCTGCATTTGTCTATGTGAATGCCAGGCCAGTGGAATTGGCTGTTAGGCTTCTGAGTGTATTTCCCTCCCTCGAGTGCCCAGCCGTCAGGTTATGATAAGCTGCCTGCAACCATTTTCCGGCAGCCATTTGGCGCCAGTAATTACGTGACTTTTACAACTGTAAATGTCATAAATTACTACAAAGTAGGGATATGGCACTGCATTGCATAGTCTGGAAATGGACTCCTATCTCTCGTGATCACATGATGAAGGGTTCATCCTGTCAGGGGAGAAATGTGTGTAAGGAGGATAAATTCAGTTTACTGCTTGAGTCTGGCATTTTCATTAGCCAAGTGACACCCTTATAGGGAAAAATGGAAAAGCGCATGAGATGATATACAATAATTGTTGCTTTTCGTAATTTAGACAGATTAGTAATATCACAGATTTGTGTTTAGTCTAAGCCCATACCAATGAGAGGGTGTGCCGATGGCTGAGATCCTTGGCTGTTTCTTCAGCATAGCAGCCTAAATTGAAAGATTGATACGTGTTGAGTAATGAAACCCTGTGCCAATACGACACTGGTTCCTATACGATTGGTATGTACTGGACTGGATTGCAGATTTTGATGCCACTTAAATGCCTGAGCTGTTGATTGAACATACTCCGACACCAGGATGTATGTTATGTTTGTGTTTTGTGTTTAATTTGTATATTTAAACCTTGTCTACATGCCTTGGGTTGAATATCATGTTTACAGCTCTCCTGGGGTCATATGATTCAATGTGGAGGCTGTTCTCTGAGTATGTCATGTCATTTTCATTCATAGCAATTTAATAGCAAATTTATGGCAAAATAACTTAATTAATCTTTTATGGTAATTTATCTACCAAAAAAGTAAATTTGCACTTAAGTCTTGAGTAAAGTAAAAACATTAAATGTTTGCTCATATTGACGTCTTTTTTTTTTCCTTACCCTTATTACTCTCACTCCCACTCTTTGGCCCTAAACTACAAAATGTGAATGGGGCATTATCTAGTGGTAGTTTTTGCAAGTTACATCCAATTTAGCTTTTGGATAAAGAACGAAGGGGCGGCATGGTGGTGCAGTTGTTAGCACTGTTGCCTCACACCTCTGGGATCCAGGTTTGAGTCTCCGTCTGGGTTACATGTGTGTGGAGTTTGCATGTTCTCCCCATGTTGTCGTGGGGTTTCCTCCGGGTACTCCGGTTTCCCC
>JAODJX010000071.1:673237-694147 GCA_026776945.1 Isichthys henryi
ATGTCAATATGGACCAATATCTCTGAGGAATGTTTCCAGTACCTTGTTGAATCTATGCCACGAAGGATTAAGGCAAAAGGGGGTCCAACTCGGTACTAGCAAGGTGTACCTAATATAGTGGCTGAGTGTATATTTTATTTTAGTTTGCACCCATTGAGGACTTTATAATCCCATAGCAAGATGATATATAAATGCTGATATTGCTGGGTTTCCTCAGCCAGTCTTTGTTCAAAATCATTAACCATGTTTTTGGTCTGACGGTACAAAAGATGTTTGCATGTAGTCCTTAGTCTGATCTTTGTTTTGCTTTCCTGCTATCCTTCCCCAATGAATGGCTAGTGAACGATGGTGAATGTGACGTTCCTTCGCCTTACTGAATGGGCCATCTGCATTGGTTCGATTTTCGTGTGGAACGCGGTCTCTGCTCCTACCCTCAGATGAAAATTATGTCACAATAGCCCTAAGCATTCTGAAGGTAGAAAGGTTACCCTTGAAAGATCCCCCTTGTGAATGAGTTTCAAGCCACACTCATTCAAAACGCAGCATACAACAGTAAGACACTGTTCATGTTTTTCCTCATTAATCTATAGGACAATCCCAGAAGTTAAATGTTCATTTATGAAAGGTTCCCACTTGCTTATCATATGTAGATAAAATGGGGACCTAAACTGAGAACCATTAGAAAGATTTAATTGCCTCATTAGTATTGACAGGATGATTAATATGCAACTGAAAAATTGCTTGCGATCTGGAGTCTGTATTGTCATTTGACTAAAGCCTTATTTTCCTTTCCATAAGTTCAGGTGGTCGCCTGGTTGAGGAATTTTGGAAAATGAGTAAATGCTGTCCGGTGTCACATGGATTTGTTTTGAGGCATGCCATATGAAGGCATGAAATGGGGGGCCCATTTTTATTTTTGTTCATTCAGAATGCTCATGGATATTTTTTACTACTTTAACACAGCTGAATATATAGCTGTGCTTCTTGCAGTCCATGTACCTTAATATAACCATCCCCAATGAAACTACCTCCTCCGGGAACCTAATTTCATCAGCATTATTTCACCGGACCCTGAAATGTCTTATGGTTGCCATCTCTGATCTTGTATATTTGCTCCCCGTCACCTTATTGAGAAACCAGCCCCTCTCTCACACCCTACTCCCTGCATTCTATGCTTTTTCCTTTAGGTAATTCAGTTTTCTGCTACCTCTGACCCACATCCTGTCATTCTTTTGGTCTTCTGGCAGCCTTTTTGCTGTTAAGTGCTTGCTCCAGCCTTTGTTCGGTGACACTTTGCACCCGGTGTTATAAAGATGGGGGATTTATAACAGGTCCTGTAATTGTCAGGATGTGTTTGGTAGCAGACTCATGTGTTTGAACGAGGATGAGTCATGAGCAAATAGGAGCCCAGTCAGGTGGAGAGAGACTGTGTGTGTGTGTGTGTGTGTGTGTGTGTGTGTGTGTGTGTGTGTGAGAGAGCATGTGTTATGGGCCTATATAAATGTGTAGGCATGAAGAAAAAAAAACAGTCTAGATAAATCAGCTAAGCAATGGCTGTTAAAGGCAGCTCCGGAACAAAGGGAATGTTGCCAGTTCCTCTGAGACCTGTAGAAGTAATAGTGTGTTTTAAATGAAAATCTGTGGCTTATCTGAATCGGAATCCCCTCCCCCATCAGTCACGCCCTCCAGCTGCTTGGGGCTCTTTTGAGAACGCCTCTAGTCCACCCTGTGTTTGAGCAGTAGACGAGGATCAGGCTGAACAGGCGCTGGCTGCAAATGCTGCTGTTTTCATCTCCATGGCCTGTCACTGAGCGGGGCGAGTCATCGCTGGGGGAATGACACTGTGGCTGCAGATTCCATGTGGTTTTTTTTTTTGGTGACCAGCTCAGGCTGGCAGTAAAATTCATCTTTACAGTCCCTTTACTGAGGAACTTGACCAAATATTTCCTAGCCGTGTGTCAGCCTTCGCTTTTTGGACTTTGTTATGCTCCTGTTTAATCTGCCTGCACACAACATTGTGTTCTTCTCTGTGCCTGTGCTACCGACTGACCTCTATCATTCACTTGCTTTTCTTCATGCATCATGCTTACTGGGTCCAAATAGAGGTGCCAAAATATGGCAACCTTCCCTTGCTGTATTTATGTGGTCCCCTCCCATCCCAGTGTGGCACTCAGCAGCAGCTCCAGTGGAGAGACTGCATGTAAATGGTGTCTTCCTTGGCAGTGGATGTTTATTCTCTGCTTCTGCCTTTTGGTACCTCATCGCATATTCAGACTTGCCTCTTTGTACCAGATGTCTGTGAGGACATGACAGGCAGCAGTAGTAATGGGGGGCTGTGCCGAATTGCCATGGTTTGCACCCCAAAGCTCCTCGTCAGCCACTTTCCTGTCTTTGATGGCTGCTCGAGAAATGAAAGTCAAGTTGGGGCAATGCTTGTATTGGAGAAATGCACAATTAAAATACACTATCCAACTCTTTTGCTGCTCTATTGCTTTAAGATTTCTGTCACTAAATTGGTACTAACACTTTATATTTAACTTTCCAAATAATCTAGCATTGGTTGTTTATTAATCCATGTTGTGACATTACCCCTAATATGACTTTGTGTTATTGTAGTCTAATAATGTTATAATGGTACCATTCCACAGCTTTGTTGATGCTGACACTAGGGCTGGACAATTCATCGAAAATTAATCAAAATCGACATTCAGAACATCTCTTCCATATACATCATTTGGACACATTGAGGCTCGAGTGTGGATGAGATCATACAAAAGGGGGCCATATGTAATTACTGCAAAAATGAATACCACCAATTGGTTTCATCGCTAGCAATGTTTAAAATATAGTGGGAACTGCTTATATGGATCAAAAAGCTTGGGACAGAATTATTCCTGTACAAATACCATTTAAATAATTTTATAAGAACATAAGAAATTTACAAACGAGAGGAAGCCATTTGGCTGATCAAGCTCGTTTGGGGAGAACTTAATAGCTCAGAGTTGTTTAAATCAGAGCTAAATAAGATTTTAACGAACCAAAGGTTTTAGCTTGCGCTACACTAGCAGGAAGACTATTCCATACTCTAACTACACGTTGTGTAAAGAAGTGCTTCCTCAAATTTATTTTAAAATCCCGCTAATTTCTATTTATGGCCACGAGTTCTAGTATTTAAACTAATATTGGCTGAACAGCATCCAGACCTGTTAGAATCTTATATCCCTGGATTATGTCCCCCCTTAGTCTCCTTTCCTTGAGGCTAAACAGATTCTGCTCAGCTAACCTCTCCTCATAAGACATTCCTCTAAGACCAGGAATCATTCTTGTAGCCCAACATTGCAGCTTTTGCAAGGCAGCTATATAGAAATAAATTAGTTTGCTTATTGTTTATTTTGGGTCTTTTTATACATAATATATGGAAAAAAATTTAAACTATGGTAACTGTTCTTCTTTTACTTGCCTACTTTGCCTTGCGGTAACCTATCTACTTCTGGATAGTTTCCTGAGGCTAATGCTGCATGCACAGAAAATATAACCGGTTAAAAGAAAGTAGTTTTATCTCAATTATGAATATAGACTCATGAAAGTTTATAAATTGCCAAAAACAAACCAAGGAGATGCAGTGGTGAAACTACTAAGCTGTATTTTATGTACAAGAGGCTACTGTATTATAGCATATTTCAGTTATACACAGTTCAGTAATTTTTGCAGTACTGTAATTTGAAAAGTGTTTGAAACAGCTGTGCTGTTTTGAGAGTCGATAAAATTCAGTAAATAGCAACACTGTCCATTTTATTATCTTATATTTGTGTAATAAATACACAAATGTAAGTTAGATGGTAATCTGCCTGAGTCATAAAGAGAAAAAACTTGTAAAATGATCATCCGCTTATAGTGATCAAGTTCACACAGACAGACTTGATCACTATAAATGGTTTATTTTTGTTTGCAAGAAATGCAAACTATTTATTCTCTACTTGCTTTTTACACTAAAACTAAAATGTTTCCATTTCAACTGTTTTGTGCTTTGATTTCAGTTGCTCAAAATATTTGATGCATAACCATAATTTGCTCATAAAAATATACAGTCTTTCATTAGAAAAGAATATCCCAGCTTTAGTAGTTGAGCATATTTGTATTACAGACCAGCTTAGCTGTTGTCCAGCTATCCCAATAGTTCTTGGTTACAACTAATTTTACTCAATGAACAATAAATAGAAACACCGAAGCTTACATAGAAACACTATATTACTGTGTGAGATAATCACAGAAGTTCCTTGCTGTTGTCGTCTTTTGTTTCTCTACACTTGATTTGCCTTTTCCGTGTTGAATTTACACAAGAAATTTTGGTTCAAAATGCTTGCATATTCCCACAGTTGGCCTGTTTCATACGCAGGGAATGTCATTGAATTTTGGCTTAATTTTCTGTCCTTGTTGTGTAATATGTTCAGCAGTGACGTTGCCCTTCTCGCATCGATCTCTCAGCTCTTGTGCCCAGCTTCTACAAATGCTAAATGTTTGCAGTGTGAAAGTCTTGAGTTTAACAGCCTCTTTAATCCCTCTAGTCTCTGTCATCACTCTTGCTGTCCTGTCTTTAACATTGTGTTGGGGGATAAAAAAAAAAAAATCTTCGTCAGCTATTTTTCCACTGTAGGAAATTTAAGGTTTTCAGTAGAGAGGCAACAACATTTGGCACAACTTTACCTTTAAAAAAATGTTAATAGCATCAAATTTAAATCAACACATCCTGCTGTCTAGTTTTCTGACCCTTTTTTAATGAGTTGGCTATTTGGCTTTCTATGAGCTGTGAATTCTGTAGTGTGTGTGTGTGTGTGTGTGTGTGTGTGTGTGTGTGTGTGTGTGTGTGTGTGAGTGAGAGAACATACCTTCCAGCCCCTTTTCCTTGGGTCATTTGTTTTTTTTTTCCCCATCTATTCAGACACTGGTATAGGCTGTTCTCCTGCTATTATCTGATCTAAGGGCATGTACAGAAATGCATTCCTTTCCTGATACATTTGTTTTGACCTCCTTTGTTAGTTTAATATGACATTACCAGGTCTGTATAGACAAAGCAGTGTGATGCATAGACTACATTTTGGCTGATGGGATAAATGATGGAGAGGATTTTCCATGCTTCCGGGCCTTTCTGTGGGGTATTTGTGGTCTGGCTGATGCACACAAACTGCTCATCCCTTCCACATGTGTGTCTGTGCTGTGCGTGCTGTGCATGCTGTTCGCTTTGGTAGGATGCCAGCCAGGGGCGCCTTCACAATTATAAATGGTTTGTAACAGACATAAAAATGTTTGATTGGTTTAGTAGTTCTAGTGGAGTTATGGGGTATTAGGATACTGGGCTCAGATACAGTTCCAGAATTGTGGCGGCATTGCATGTTTTCTCAATGTTCGTAAAATAACGTACACACAATTGTCCTCTACTACTAATGTGATGTATGTAAATTGTACGTTTAAGCTATAAAGCTAATAGATTAGAAAATAAATTAATGGTGGGACAAAGTTTAAAATTTTAAAATGTCCCATTTTTAGTTTGTGCATTTATGAACTAGTTTTGTGTCATTGAGAAACACGGGGAGAGTGCTGTCAGGGGGTAGGGAAGCTTCTGTTAGTGGGCATTGGAGAGGAGGCTGCAGGTGGCCACTTCCTGTTAGAATCAGGCTATTTTATCTTTGGTCTTTTGGATCATGAGAACTCAAAACATGAATACAGGATTTCATTAGATATACAGCTTTTGTTTTTCAGACTATAGTCTGATCTGATCATATGTTCTCTCAAGCTTTGACTCAAATATACAGTATATTGTTCTATGAAAGCCCAGTAGGTGGCAGAATTGGTTATTTGGCACACAAACACTGTAAAAGTGGCTTTACTGTTGGAGACATGGTAACTCAAATTACCCGTTTGCTTAACTGGAAACACAAATGACCTTGTTTATACAGGCCTATAAATTGAGTTATGGATCTGATTTATTTACATGGAGTACATAAATGACACCCGAATGCACATAACGTGTTTAGTGTAACGTGTTACCTAGAACACATAATTCATTCTATACATCAAAATATTATGTAGCTCTGAGATTTTAATTAAATCCAGTTCACTTTCCACAGGGTTATGGCTTTGCTTTCCTAGAAAAAAAGCCTTTGAAACTACAAAAAAGTTTAGCTATTGCAGCTTATTTTACATACATGGTTTAGATGATTAACTGGTCCATGTCTAAAACTGGAGGTGCAGTTTGTTTCCCTGTGTTAGAGTGGAATACATGACACTGTGCTGCTTGGTCTGAAAGAGGAACTACCATCCCCTGGTGCCAGAGAAGTAATGGTAAGGTGTGTGTGTGTGGGGAGGAGTCATTAGCAACTGTTTTAAAGATTCTTCTTAGCCTTTGTAATGCATGTATGCATGTCAGTTTGGGGGTTGTGCTGTAACCTGCCATGTTTTGACAGACATAAATCATCAGTAGTAAGCGGCACTTAACAGCTCTGCTGTCTGCTTTCTGGCCGATTTCCTGTGTGCTCAGACACAAGCCCCCCTCTCTGCTGATGTGGGCAAGGTAGCCGGTTTTGTTTCTCCAGCTGTGTTACATATGCCAAGGAGAGGAATGTGCTTCTGTAGATATTTAAACTGTGTTGTCATATTTTTTTTTCTTGTTCTTCATGTGTACATACAGATGCCAAAGATAGAAAAAAGTGTGCAAATGCTGAGATGTTATCTGCAAGCAGAGAGCTTCATTTAAAAAAATGCTTTGTGCAGCTTGCTGGTATGTGTGTACCAACATGCGACTACCTTTGAACATAACTCATTACAGATGGGTAGCAATGTTAAGTCCTCTTATCTGGGCTTTCAGAACAATTATCTTTTAAATAATGAAACATTTCAAATATTCCTCTACAGGAAGTTCTGTGCTTGAAATCTCAAAATACCATACTTCTGTGATGTGTGCACAATTTCATGCCATTATCAAGCTTGGGGTTTTTAGTATCTTTAAATGGGTATTATTTTAAGCCAAATGTACCTAAAGTGTTTTGTCTTTGTTCCTTTTAAGAACTACAGTTCAATTCTTTATCATTGTATTATTTTTTCCCCCTATATTTAAAACGACTGTCTTTTTTTTTTCCCATTTAGAATTTTTAGGAGATTAAGAAACAAATTTTAGCTGGAAAAAAGGAGGCGGGTACTGAGAACATGATTAGGAAGCGGGAGTGTATGTGCAAGAGTGGATTAAGTTTATATTACATTGTGGGGACCAAATATCCCCCACAGTGTGATTAAAAACCTGTTATTCTGATGATGTGAGGACTATTTTTCAGGTCCCCATCAAGATCTGTGAATGCAATCAGAAAATTAAAAATGCCAGAAGTCTCGTATTTTGTTTGGTTTCTCATGGTTAAGGTTAGGGCTGGGTTGGGGGTTAAGGACACGATGTTGGGAATAGAATTTTATCCATAGAATTGAATGGAGAGTCCCCACAAAGATATAATTACAAACCTGTGTGTGTGTGTGTGTGTGCGTGCGTGTGTGCATGAGTGTGCTTGGTGGCAGCCAGCAGAGTGTGAAAGTGACCCCCGGCAGGAAGGGGAAGAGCAATAAATGGACCTGGTGCTGACAACATCCCCGCAGCCTGGCCTTTCAAGCCTCTGCTGGGTTTTATTTTTTAGGCTTTCCTCTTGTCTGTAGAAAAGACCCTTTTTGTGATTTTATGTTCAGGGGGCTTTTGTGTAGAGATGCAGGCATAAAGAAACTGCAAAGACTGAAAGATCGATTTCTGAATCAAATTTTTTTGACATCTGTGTTTAACAAAGGAGGGCTGTTCCTTTAAAATGAAGCCTGTTGTCTGTCCAGTGAGATGCTGGCCCAGCTGTGCGAGGCCAAGCTAGATGAGCTCTTAGGAGGGACGCCAAGGCTGTAGAGATCCAGCAGAGATCCAGCAAAGCCCCTGAGGTCCCAGGCTGCTCCGCCACCCTGCCTGTGTGTGTTAGAGTGGCTCAGGTCACTGATTGATTCAGTCTCATGAGGCATGTCTTGGATGTATAATAATATAATGGTATTACCGTAATAGTGTAATGGTGTTGTATTCTCTATTAGCACTGGCCAAAGATAGAGTAATTTAGTATCAGAAAACAAGCCATTTTGGCAGCACTGCATGGAGAAGTAAGATACATGGTAAATGGATGAATGATTTTCATAAGCAGCTCTTTGTTGCCTATCATTTAAAATATTTTTTCCTTGTGACAAATTATTTTGTATGATTGTTAAAAGTACAGTGGCTGTTAATGGCCTATTTATATGCTTTTAACTGAATAGTAATTTTCTCAGATTATATGTAATTTTACAAATGGTGCTTGTCATAACTGAAACAGAACAGCTAATATGCTTGTTTTGGTTTGTGGGGGGTATTGTACTTGTGCTGATAGGCAGTGCAAGTATTGTAACAGGGTGTCAAATCGCCGGGTTGGCATGGGCAGACAGCGTCAGGCTCTCAGACACAAGCTGAGCCCTGCGGAGTGCCCAGCGCCTGGCTCAAAGCGACTCTGCTTGTCTCCTTTCATTATCTGTTAATGGTGCCCGGTGTGACAGGCTGCTCTGAAGGGGAGGGGCGCGGGGGGCGGGGAATACTGGCAAATCCTGGATGTGGAATTCCTGTGGGACTGGAGCCATTCTTAGGCACTTACCTTAGTTAACTCAAGCCCCACCCCTGCATTTTACAAGATATTGTCATTTGGCACTGACTTGTTAAGAGAGTTACTTATTGCAGTCGGGATGTACATGTATAGTAAGGAAATATTTTAAAAAGGCAAGGAGGTTTGAAGTGCTTACATTAAAAGAATGCACATAACCATAACATGAGCCCTATTCCTACAGAAAGCACTTTACAGAATGCTTGTTTAATCCTGCTTGGCTTCAGAGAATGTTTCTCAGGCAGCCAGAGAACTTCCTTGTCAAAATGCATTTAGTACATGATGACAAGATGGCAGATGCCATACTGAGAAACTGAACTCATAAACATAACTTATTATGGTAAGGCAGGCTTATAACTCTGCTTGCAGTCATGTATAAATCAGATGGTTGTTAAATTAGTCTGCTGTTCAGGGTAAGGACCAATAAGTGATTCATTCATGCCTCTCACTACAAAGCACCTTTAAGGATGAATTTTATTCATTTGCATGGACCATTTTTTTTTTAAACTCCCGGCCCTTTGTGGGTATTTCTGGGCTGTTTTGGTGATGAATCAACCTACATGGATCGTCTTTATGCAACATCAACCTTTGGTCCTCAAATTCAAGTATGACAGTCTGTTTTTCTAATTTTAAGAACAAAGACACTTTATATAAATAAACTGGTGTTAGAAAGGTCTAGACATCAGATTATATATAATTAACCATCTTTCTAAGTTGTGCTTATAGAAATTTTATAAATGGCAACCTTATATATATACACTTTCAGGGGATTTATAAACAGATATACAGACCAACAATGAGATGGTTACAAGTGCTTCTTCACTGGAAGTTTACTGAGTCAAACTTAATAGTGATATGATGGAAGTCTATTCCTGGCTATTTTCCTTCTATCCTTAATCAAAAATGGCTCACCCAGATGAGTAGGTAGCTGTATGTAACTCTGAGTGGAAACACTACTAGAGCGCAGGGTATTCTCATGCGTGCAAACTGACTTGGACTGTAACACACACAATAATGTGTGGTGGTCAGTTCACCTTGCATTGCAGTATATTTATGTGCAGTGTTTGAAGTAATATATAGTACTCTTGACTATTAGTGTTTCCATTCAGTAAATCAAAATACTGCAAACAACATTGTTTTAGTAATTATTTATGCAAAACGGTTTGTGGAATTTAATTTCTTGGAGATCATGGTTATAATGGAGAGCTGTGGCCCTGTGCTTAGCTCGGCATCCTCACAGATCTGGACAGTTGGTCGTTCTTGCCCCTGGCTCTCTGTGTATGAGCAAGCATTTTGCTTGTTGGACACACCAATGTTTATATATGCAAGCACAAGGCCAAGTTGACCAGAGTGTGTGTGTGTTCCCTGCATTGGCTGAGCTTCATTTTCAGGACATCCCCTGCCTTGTGCCCTGTGCTTCCTAGAATAACTCCAGGCTCTGTATTGAATACGTTGTTATGGTTCGATATGGTTATAATTTCAAATTTATAAAAACTCTCCACTTGCATGTCACTCTAGACAACTAGATGCTAAAATAGAAGCTGTAGAAATCTAGAAATGTTCCCAAAATATTTACAAATGAAAATAATTCCTTTGTAAAATGCGAGGAAAAGAAATGTATATTTGTATGCAGTTCTTGGCATTGAATTTTCATCTTTTGTACCTTTTGCACCTTCGCTGGTGTTTTGTGTTTAGTTGCTAAGGCGTAAATGTTTAGTTTTTGATGAGATATTTGATTTTTTTTTAGAATTTTCATCAAAGAAAGGGAGGTGAATTGTACCAGTCAACAGGCTTTTTGTACTCTGTCAGCTTAGAGGTTATTGAAACAGAGTCTAAGTGAGCGAACAATAGTGCACAGTGGTCCCTGTGCAGGGTGCAGTGTGACATTGTCTGATCTGACCAGTTGCAGGTGGACAGTGTTCACCTGCCCAGTGCTTGCCATGGACACCCCCTGCGTACAGCCTGCCAGGCAACATGCTTTGCAGCACAATAAAAAGGCCCACCAGACTGAAATAACATTGATCCGGGTAGCTGCCACTAATTAAGATGTCAATGAACAAAGACTAGGATGTCGTCTAGCAGGGCGTTACAGCTTCCCGAAGGATTATATTAATTGTGCAAGTACATATTTGAACATCACAACCACTATGGCGCCTCAGCTTGCCATTTAACGATAACGGTCTGAATAATATATGATTTTGGTAGAGGAATTGTTTTTCCTTTAAGTGGATGGAATGGTACGGTATGATCACATAGAATAGGAAATTACGTCTGTAAACTTTTAAATGGTAGTAATAACAGCTATAATATAAAAATTGAAATGACCGTTTTTTAATTTTAATATACCGTAATGGTGTTGACTATCGTGTTTTTTTATGTATAGTCAGTACGACGGATATACCTATTTTGACAACATCATTGCAAATCATCTAGTACGATGAAATGTAACAAACTGATTCGGTTCTTATTAATCACTCGATAGACCTTAAGCATTTAAAAAACCCTTTAGGTGATCATCTGGTTTATAAATAATTTGTATTTTAGACGTTATAGTCATTTTGAAACAGTCGCTAGGTAATTAATTGCATGCCTCATGCAAATGAGGGAGAGATCGCTGCATTTCGTCGATACATGCATCATTTATCCCTTCTCGCTTTCGACATTTATTTTGAAACAAGGGTAAACAAATGTACCTTATTAAACGTGTTTGCTAATCGTTGAGTGATTTCTATATAGGGTTTTAAACGCAACGGTTAGACATCGACATGAAAGCAGCTCTGTTTACAAAATTACACCATAAGAGGGCTTTGTTTGCTCTTATGTTTCATGCTTTTTTTCTGTAGCCGTAACTGCATGCCTTAAGTTATGCTGTAATATACAAGAGCTTCAAACGGGGACTGCGGATCACTTCGTAATGCTGACTGGAATGTTTTCCTTACTGTGGCGTTTTGCTTTATAAAGACCATGCTCTTTTCCCATCAATCACCTACCACCGCCGCGCCGTTGAATCCGCTCCATGTTTTTGTATTCGCCTCATTTTTTGTTTTCGGGTGGGGGGGGATTCTCCTCTAGTGTGTAGATAAAGAAAGACTAGGTCAGCCATGTGGATGTGTCTGTTGGACAGCTAAGGGGAGGGGGGGTGTAACGGAGAGGGGACGTGGTGTGTAAAGCGCTCGAGAGAGGGAGCGCGGCGCAGCGCGTGTGAGAAAAAGGAAGTGGAGTCGCTAAACTGCGAACTCACTGATTTCCTATCCGTAAAGTACAGTAACAACTACTGCATACTCCCGGCGCTGAAACCCGTACTGCTCTTGAAGACAGACTGAGGGTCCCCTGGCGATTTTTTTTCATGAGAATAAATTAACAAAGCGGGGTCGTCTTTTGTTAAGGCAAGTGCCAAATTCGCTCTGCCTGGGCAAAGGGGCTGTTACCGGATGAAGTGCCTGGGTGATATTGTTCTCAGTCTTCCTCATTGGACGTGGCCCAGGCCGAGGAGAAGGTTCGGCAGGGTCATTTTGTCGTAGCCAACGGGGATTTGCGGTTCAACTTTGCACGGCAGTAGTGTTTAATTTTTAAAGGTCATCAGACTGGCGGGTGAGTATTTTAAGTGATTGTGTATAATAAGTGTTAAGTTTGAGGTGGCCTGTGTCTGTAGCAGTGGTTTGGCGTGTGAGTGAGTGTGTGTGTGTATGTGGGTGGGGGGGATTGTTTAATTATACCTTGTTGATAAATTCATCAGTTATGCTTTGTTGTTTAAACACGTTAGTCGAGAATAATTTTAAAATATTATATCCCCGTTATTTCTTTGGCTACTGACTTATCTCAAGCTACTAAGGACAGCCAAAGTAACACAGTGACCGAATATTTCTGGCAAAAGTTTATTACATGTAATAAAATCTGTGCAATAATTCTTACCTTGCAATGTTTTCAACTATGTACTTTCTACTAACCTTTGGCCTTCTGCGCACATTTAACGCATGATAATTTGGAGTGTGGAGATGTCTTAGTTTTTATTGTTTTAACATTAATATGATACAATTAGGATTAGGACCTTGGATTATTAGCCCAAGTATGAGTAAAAATTTTATTGGTACATATGTCTGATACATGACTGTTAGGATATCCATTTTGTGTAAAGAAATTTCAGCAAAGATGTGCGTGCCCTTTATAGAATACAGTTATATAGGATGGGTGTTGCTGAGTATAAGGAGAAATGGGTCTGATCAGCTCTTCAGTAAATAACCCCAAACTGCACTTTCTTCCTTGGCTCTCTGTTTGCTCTTTTAAGTTTCTCATTTGAGCAAGGAGTGGCAGTAAGAAAAGCAATAAATGACCCAGTATCTAATAAACACTTGAAATGTGTGACTGGATGACTAGGAGAGTTTGTACAACACTGGTAAAGCAACCTGAATAAAGTAGATTTTAGTCACAGCAGGGTTTTCCAGGGTCTCTGGTGAGGAGTCTACAGGGAGACCTACTACTAGAGCAGGTGATATTGTAATCTCCAGTGATATGTAGATGTGAATAAATTATCATTTGCTAACTTTCAACATTTTGTATATCCATTTTTAATAATTTTGGAATATTAAGAAGCTTAAAAACACTTGGGAATTGCACATACTTTGACTAGACCTCGTCAGTCATAACTACAGCATTTCATCCTTAAGAATTGCCTTTGTGTTGTGATTGTACATCAACATCCCCATTCCCATAACTGTATGAATGTGAAGGTGTTACTGTACAAAAAATAACTGTTTCAAAAACCAAAACATGAGGATAATATTAAGAAATAAAAATACACCCGGACAACCTAAAGCAAGTTTTGTTTTATGTCTCTGCTCAGACAGCTTCAAATGATCTGTGCAGCCAAATGGCTTTTTTTTCTAGTTTATTTCACAGAAATAACCTGCTGCAGACACGTGGAGGAGCCTTTCTTATTGTTTTTTCTTTAATGATTACAGTTCCCGAATGGGATATGATAAAATAAGACTGGGAAGGGATTGCTTGCGGTTTTATCTATTGTTCTTGTATTGGTGTATGTTCTTGTATGTGGCCTTATGTTATGGGGGTTAAGTTACAGATCATCAGTTTCCAGACTGTCTTACATGAGGAGGGGAAGAAAAAAAGATGTGCAGGTTACAGATGCAGAAGTGTTAATCAAGCTAACCTGCATGAGTGAGCCGCAGTGGGTTTTGTTTTGGTTTGCTAACATTTTCAAAAAGCTCTTTCTGCAAATATTCTCATTTGTTTTTTGTTTGAAATGAAATCTTGTTTTTTTTTTCTTCTGTTTTCCACCCCATAGAATAATTTTTAGTACCCTTGTGTGTTAATTTGCTTTTATTTGTCTTGTTAATACGTACAGCTTTCTGCTTCCTTTTGGCCTAGTTTTTTCTGCCCCCTCTGACTGGGGTTTGACCTCTAGCTTAATGAGTCATATGTGATTAATTTTGTGGAGAAGTGCAGTGCTGCCTGGTTCATTTACAACAGAGTGACCAGAGATAATTGATTGGAAATTGGTGCCTTGTAGCTGAAATGTACCTTTGCAGAGCTTAACACCTCCACCCACACAATTCACTTTAAAATCCATATTGGGTTTTGGGTTTAGGTTATACTTCTGAAAAGCTTGACTTACCAGCCACTCACAAAAAACAGATAAAGCCACTCCTTGAACTCCCAAATGAACAGGTGATGTCAGAAATAACGTGTTAGACAAAGCAGCTCTTTTTTGTATGGGCCACATTATTGGGCTTAGCTGTGCACAGAAACCATTAACAGTCTCGTGCGAATGCTTTCATTTTTTGAACATGTTAGAGAATGGCATAATTTAGATGTGTGTGACCTAAATGCTGAGTATTACTTTAACTTGTTAAAAAGGAACGGTGTTAACTATTTCCAGGTGCTGTTTGTCCAGCTCTGTTTTGAATTTTTTTAAGTAGTCTGAGCAGAGGATGTTTATCATGCCGATAGTATTTTAACAAAGCACATTGAAGGAAACTGCAGAGCCCAACAGACAGCAAGCCGAGTTTTGCATATATGCTTAATAAAGCATAGTTTCTTCACTTTAGACTGCTTGACATGGAGAGTATTACTAAAATATTTACACTAACATGAAGCTACCCATGAGATATTCTGCTGATTTAAGTAAGACCGAACACCGGCTAACACAGCTGGGTGGTTCTTTGACCAAAGCATTATGGGAAGGTGGTCAGTGTGGTTGAACAACTAAGAACAGAGCCGTGCCAGTACCATTTCCTGTCACTTTAGATGGACTAAGATTTTATGTTCCAGCAGAGTTTCCATGCACAGAGACAACTGCTTCCCTTCTCTGTGATTAATGTAACTGTAAGGAGGTACCATGCTTCTCTCTGCTTATCATGTGGTGAAACATCTGAATAATTCTACCTAGTTGCCTCGAAACAGTTTAACTGCTGAAGACACAACAGTGTATAATGTTGATAGCAAATTTGTGGCAGCTTATCACATTGCCAGATAAGTGTGTGTCTGTGTGTGTATATAAACCTTAGTACTCTTTCATCTGAGGTGTTTGTATCTTTAAGGATATCCCTAGCGGTTAACTGCAGTTTGCTCAAAATGAATAATTAAATCAGCAAGCCACTATGTATTAGCGCATGGATTCACGCGTGTTCAAAAAAGGCACCAATGTTTGTGTACCTGGATGTGTTTACGGTTGTGTTTTGGATGATAAGGTTTATAAATGAGAAAAACCACTCACACTGTTAATTGCTCTCTCCTGTGTATCTGTGCTTTTCCTCTTTTATCTGTAAAGCAAGTCTGTGTGTTTGAGTGTTAACAGATGAAACAGAGCCATCATGTCCCTGTGTAGCATGACACATGCATTCCATTCACTTGATAAGAGTTATTATCTCATGGATACTGACAATGGCTGAGTGTTTGTGTTTGTATGCAGAGATGTGCTCCGTCTCACCTTTAATGTATTAAAGGAAGCATTATAGGCTCTATACTGGCATTGTGGTTGCATCTGTGCAAGGATTGTCAATAAATGATCATAGTCTTAAATGTGTCTACATGAAACGCATGCAGTGAAAGTGGTGTTTCAGGCATAACACTATACCCTGTATGTGTGCATTGTATTTTTGTGTGTTTCATCCATCCATCCATCCATTTTCCAGACCGCTTATCCTTACTGGGTCGCGGGGGGGTCCGAAGCCTATCCCGGAAGCAATGGGCACGAGGCAGGGAACAACCCTGGATGGGGGGCCAGCCCATCGCAGGGCACACTCACACTCTGCTCCCCTCTTGTTGTGGCTCTTCTACTACTGCAGTGCAGGGTTTTTGTTCTTGCTGTGCCAACACACATCCATCAATTTCTACTTCGACTTCTGCTGTTTTACTTGTAAATAGCTTGAAGTTCCACTAGCTTATATATTTAAGTGGAGCACTGGAGTAGTACAGTACTCTTTTGAGTTTTGTCTTTTCTAGGATAAGGGAACATAAGAATTTTAAAAAAAATCTTTTCATTGGGAATTCTACATACTTTATTTAGTCTAGTGGGGGAAAACTTTTTTCATCTTCACCCTACCTCTTCCTGGTAAAGATCATGGTGGCAGCATGCCCAGCAGCTCAGACAAAATTTTACTCCCCAAGGGCACAGACTAGCTCATTCTGAGTACTTCCCAGGTATTTCCAAGTGATTTGGGATGTGTTCCCTCTGGCATATCCTGGGTTGTCCCTGGGGCCTCCATCCAGTGGGGTGTGCCTGGAACAGCTCTCTTGGGAGCCACTGAGGTGGCATCCTTTTAAGATGCTCAAATTACCTCAACTGGCTCCTCTTGATCTGAAGGAACAGCAGCTTTATTTTAAGGTCAATCTGGGTCCCTGAACTTCTAACTCTGTCACTGAGAGTGAGCCCGGTAACCCTGCATAGAATTTGGCCACTTGTGTTTGTGACCTTGGTCATTCAGTTGTTAACCAGAGGTGAGGATGGGCATCTCATGAATAGAAAGCTTTGTGATTGCACAGCAGTACAATGAAATTAAGGAAGTAACCCTTAGCTCTCACTTCACCACTGCAGACCTGTTCAGTTCAGAACTGCAGCCTCCGAACCAATTCGTCCCATCAAGCTCGTGTTTCCTTTTAATGTCATTCCCAAAGTACTTAAACTCTGTCATTAAGGGAAACCTCTCCTCCCCCTTCTGAAAGGAGCAATCTTTTCTGGGAGAGCACCGTGACTTGGGATTGGGAGGTGCTGATTCTCACCCCTGCCACTTCACACTCAGCCTTGAATCGCTCAAGTACTTGCTGGAGGTCCAGGTCAGATGGGGATAGAAGCGCTGTTATCTGCAAATAACAGGAGTGTCATCTCTATCCTTTCTCGCTGGATATCCTGTTTGTGAAAATCACAAAATGGAGTGGAGTCGACAGGCCCATGCCAGAGGCCAACACATGTTCTAAATGACTTTGATTTTGTGCCAAGCATGTAGACGCAACTCCTGAATTATATTGAGATGAGATGAATGGCACACAGTAGCAGTCAGGGGTGTACTTCGTAATTCAAGGATTCCTAACAAAATGTTACTTTGGGCCCCCTGTCCAATTTTACATATTTTATGCATTCAGGACCCCGTCAAGTGCTTGACCCCCTGAATCTGCGTGGGTATCCATGCCCCTCCTTGTAGCAGTCTCAGAGACCTTTTAGCAAGCATTACCTAGAAGATATTTTCCTTCATCTTCACAAGTTCTAGAGTTTTGAGCAAGCCCTCTTCTGGGTCATCCTGGGCCATCCTGGCATCATTCCCATGTACCGAATTCAACTTGCCCCTCTCTTCACTCGAGTGTCTAAAACATGTGATATGAAATTTGATGATGCAACCATAGCCAATCACTGCTTGTCCCGAGTGCTCTGGTACCAGGTTTTTCAGCTTGGGTATGTCAAGAACAAGAGAGACTCCACCCGTGTCCTGGTGTGCCAGTGTTCCTTGCCTGTTGTCTGTTGTCAGTATTTTTTTAGTTTCTCCTGCCAGTGCTTGTTCCTTAAATGTACCTGACCTCCACCTATCACCTTGTGCATGGTGTTACCACAAGATGCCCCAGCTTATCAATTTCAGGCTGAGCCCGGCTGGGTTATTTGGGTGGTATGGCCACCAGGCTCAAACCTGCTAACATAACCTCCAAGCCTAGTTCCAGGGGTGGGTCTCTGTGGGTCTTTGGGCTGTTCTTGTGTGGTTTCTCCACACAGATCAAGTTTTAGATTATATAATTCTGTGGTTTGTTGAAGCACACACTGGAATTGAACATTTTTTAAAGCGATTACAGTGATTTGGCTCATGAGAAGTTAATATCATAGGAGCCGTAAATTAACTCTTAGTTCTTTTTTTTTTGCTACATAGCTGTTCACCAATTATTCTGGTCATTTAGCTGATTTTATGAGTCAGTGTAAGGCAGGAATCCCTTGATCTGTATAAAAGAAATTTCAGGCCATTGAGTCGTATTCAAATTCTGCTCTTAGTCTCTGAGACTTGTGTATTGCTGTCTGGCTTATGAACAATTTCTAGAAACACATGAAAACATTATTAATGCATTCGATTTTTGTTTTTATTAACTTTTTACGATTGTTTTATTTTTGAGTTACCAGTATTATATAGCTCCTAGTGCTGGGCAGTATACTGGTTTTATTGTTATGATATGAATTTTTCTTATACCGCAATACTGGTTTAAATAGCCTACACAACGTTCGAAAAGTTCCGCAGCTGGAAACTGTTTAAGGGATGACCTTTTTTACTGCCGCACCGCTAAAAATGTACCGCGAAAGATTAGAAACGGAAGATATAGCTGATGCTGTAGTTGAAAATAATGAGACATTGGGGTTGTCAAAAATCGATACTCAGATACTAATTGATATAAAAAATTTGTATCTGATTAGATACTATTTTTCACCATTATTGATACCAGCAGTACGGTTTTTGCCTCATTCGTCACACTTCACACAGCACCACTACAGCGCAGGCGCACGTACACGCACACACTTGCACAGCCCCTCCCCTCCTCTCAATAGCTGCTGAAAGCATTCACACTGGCTCCTAGTATAATAAACCCAACAAAATTCTGAAAAGCAGATGTCAGGGAGGAGAAATCAGTAACGGGTGGATTCCTCAACATGTTTTTATCTGTATCCTGTCGGTTTTTCACTTTCAAAGCTTTATGTATAGGATGTTTCTGCTGGTTAGAATTACTCTTGGTCTGCTATACTATAGTTCATCCCCCACTATCTCCTTCAGTTCATGATATGACTTGTTGCTTGGAGTGACAGTGGCTGATACCTCCTGCTGCTCTGAACAAGAGCCTTTTCTTCAGATTAATTAGGCCAACAAGTGCTGCTCCAGGCAATGCTGAGGTGGGAATCCCTGCTTGTCTCCTTTTTAAGTATGGAACAGAGCAGAACAGTGAGGTGTATTTTGGAAAGCTGGAAGTCGGCGACTTTGATTAATGAAATCCTAACAGGATCCTATCTGTGTATGTGTGTGTTCTCATCTTTTTACTTGTGCTGAATGCTTATTTTGACAGCTTTGGGTGGAGAATCACTCGGGTATAAACTATTCATTAGAAAAGTGGACCATGTTCTTCACCTTTTGTTGTTAGTTTGTTAGCTTTATATTTACTTGATAACCTGATGATTAGTCTCATTGGACAGTTGGACATTGGACTACTGAAGTGCCACCACCTCTTGGCCACTGTTCTAAATAACTGAAATAATCTATTCGGAAAATGCAGCCATTGTCAACCGCTGCTCTTCCAGGGTGAAGCCAGCTGACATGTTTGGCAATGGAGAGCTGCATTTGTATGTGACAATAGCACAAATCTCCTCCCCCTCTTAAGCTTCTGCTGTTGAAGCTCAAAACTCCCAAATCCTTTTAGCATGGTTCCAAACGTGTCACTTGAGCTACTTTTAAGAAAAAACTGACAGGCAAGGAAACTGGGTTCAAGTGAATCAAGACGCTTGGGTTGTAGACAAGCATCCTATAGTCAATTTCTACATGGAGTGTGGGGAGGGTGAAAGAGATTGAGTTGTGTGTGTATGTTTTATATTGCCACAGACTTCTGTAAATGTTAGGTAACAGCTATCAGTTTTGTCTACAGGGACACCAGCCCGTAAACATGCACGTAAGTCTATAGTTCCTGAGTCTCTGCATTTGGTTAATGGCGAGGCTCATTCAGATGAAGCTTTCTGCTCATGCAGTGATAACATTTGGCTATGTTTGTGATGGTATGTCTTAGGGTTAGGGTTTACCCTAAGGTTAGGGCAAGGCAGGGCAAGACAAGTCAAGATCAGAAACAGACTACACAAGACAACACAATTTAAAATGTGAAGCATGGGCCTAAAATTTGTGTTAGTATAATTTGAACCATAATTTTTTTTCTTTCAAATTTCAATACAAATGATTCTGTGCAAATGTAAATTTATTTCAAATAAGACACCTTATTGGTTGCATTTGAGCTTTGGGTGTAAGACATCCTGCTTCAGTTACAGTACTGTGCTAAGCCTTTGAACCTTATCCATTTTTGAGTGTCCCTTTGACTTCAGGCTTATTACATTTTATGTACACTAGTATGGTTTTATGGTTTTGTTTTCAGGACATTCTGGGCTACTCAGATATGTCATCACTTGACGTGTATCATCCTTCTTTTGAGTGAAAACTACTCGTGCCTATTCAAATTTCTCAATTTTTAGTCTCATCAAATATAAACATTTACAGGCACTACAAATATAATCTTATAAATGTTGAGATTAGACTGTCTATGAGTATCATTGGGGACCTTACTATGGCTTGGTATTATGAAGGAATGCATGGTTAGTGCCAGGCGGAAATACAGCCAGGACCATAAATATTTTCAATTTTTAAGTTCTGTACATTACCACAATAAGTTTTAAAAGAAACAAGTCAGATGCAGTGGACTTTCAGCTTTAATTCAGTGGGTAGAACAAAAACATTGCATAAAAATGTGGGGAACTAAAATAATTTTTTTACACAATCCCCTCCTTTTAGGGGCTCATAAGTAATTGGACAAATTAATATAACTGCAAATAAAATGTTCAATTGTAATACTTAGTTAACTCTTTGCAGTCAATGACTGCCTGAATTCTTGAACTCATGGACATGACCAGGCGCTGGGTTTCCTCCTTTTTAATGCTCTGCCAGGCCTTTACTGCAGCAGCTTTCAGTTGCTGTTTGTTTGAGGGTCT
>JAODJX010000071.1:694683-706769 GCA_026776945.1 Isichthys henryi
GTATTTGCTTTCATGCAGTCTTCTCTTTATGGTAGACTTGGATATTGATACGCCTACCTCCTGGAGAGTGTTGTTCATTTGGTTGGCTGTTACGAAGAGGTTTCTCTTCATCGTGGAAATGATTCTGCGATTATCTACCACTGTTGTCCGTGGACGTCCAGGCCTTTTTGCATTGCTGAGTTCGCCAATGCTTGCTTGCTTGCTTGCTTTCTTTCTCAGGATGTACCAAACTGTGGATTTTGCCTCTCCTGATGTTGTGGCAATTTGTCGAATTGTTGTTTTCTGTTTTCGCAACCTCAGAATCGTCTGTTTTACCTGCATACTGAGTACCTTTGACCACATGTATGTTCACACCTCAATCTTCCAAATGCAAACAAGACACCTCAAATCAACTCCAGACCTTTTATCTGCTTAATTGATAATGAAAGAATGAAGGAATTGCCCCCACCTGTCCATGAAATTGCTTTTAGGTGAATTTTCCAATTACTTTTGGCCCCTTTAAAAAGAGGGCGTCACATGTTAACAAACTGAAACTCCTAAACCCTTCATCCAATTTGAATGTGGATACCTTAAAATGAAACCTAAGAGTCTGCACTTTGTCCCTGCCCATTGTATAACTTCAATTGGAATATATTTCAGTAAACAGGTAAAATATTAAAACTTGTGTGAATGTCCAAATATATATGGACCTAACTGTAAATGTCTATGATTTTTTTTGCATCCATTTGGTAATTTTTAAAAATAATTTGATAGACAGCAGTGCATGGTTTTATATTTTTATATATATCTTTTATTTATTACTTTATAACATCTGAAAGAAATTGAAAAAGATAAGCATTGGTTAGCTTATGATCCAAGGAATAAACACAGACAAGATGGTTTTAGAGTCTGATGATGAATATTTGTCGCTAACATTTTTGTGCCTGTATATGCTATGGTTGGTAAAGGTGTAGTTTGAGAATGAATCTTTTAGTTGACATTTTAGCCTCATACAACAAAAAATACTGTAGCACGTCATCGTGTTTACATGTGGGATGTGGTCCAATTACACGATGGGCGTGTTCTATTTCAATTGTTTTGGAGCACGACTGCTGCATTTTTGTTGTTTCTAGTAACCCCCCCCCACTTTTCAGTGTTTTTCTATCCCTTAATTTATAGGCTTATAATAAATAAATTATAAAATAAATATTTTCGGTAAGAGTTTCTATGAAGCCCATGTTCATACAGCCTAAACTTCTTATCATTCATTATAACATTCATAAAGTATTAGACACAGCTGTAAATGTTTAGAAAAAGACAGAACACATAGCCATCATGCATTATGAATGCTTTATGAAGCTCTCATCTAAAATGCACTATGAATACCTTCATCACACATAATAATGGTTTGTATAACAGTAAAGGATGCCTTGTGCTGCATTATGAAGGTATTTATTGTGCATTATAGATGAGATCTTCATAGAGCATTTGTAATGTATGATACACATAATGGTGTTATGTCTTTTCATGAAGTTATTGTTGTGTTTATAATACTTAATGAATATATTATGCTTTATGAAGGTATGTAAAATATAATGACCGCTTTACGTAGAGTGTTACCAAATTTTTTTTCTCAAGGGTAGTGTGTGGATCATTGCGGAAGACAATATGTGCTTTGTTCTATCTAATGTGAATGATATCAATGTTTTATGCATTATTAGAGGTGCTTTTTTGTGGATAATGTTTAAAATATATGCCTCATTAGACACAGGATTACTCTGGAATATTTTAGCGCACAATGCTACAACTTGGATGACCACATTAAGTAAGTTCTCTTAATTGCTAAGTTATACCTATCTGAAAATATAAGCCTAACATTAATGGTTATGTAACACATTTCACGTTTGTCTGGTTCACAGGATTAAAAAACGGATAAATATTAAACCATTGTGATAAATACATCATTTTCATGAGTGGTCTTGAAACAAGACCTTGAGACCTCTGTCTAAGACCAAGACAAGACCGTTTCAAAGTAGTCGATTCCGAGATGAGACCAAGACCACAAAAAATGGTCTTGAGTACTACAACGTGTGTGTATGTATGTATGTATGTATAATTATTGAAGGCATTAGGGCAAGTAAAGGAACGCTTTATTTTTTTTTTAGAGCTGGGCAATATGGCCTAAAAATAAAAGCTTCATTTTCCTCCACCAACTCCTCAGAAACAGGCTTAAAAAGAAACATTATTCAGTTTTGTTTTTTGTTTTAGCAATACCAACATACAAAATGTTTACGAATAACAAGCCCATTTGCTTAACCCAGGCTTTTCTTAGGCACTGGTCATTGGTTATATGAATCCTCCCTGCAGCTGTAATTTCTTTACAGCAGGGCCCCTTCATACATGTCCCACTCAGATGCATGCTTCTGTTGCAGATGCTGGAATAAGTTTGTCATGCTGCTACCTTTAGTTCCTACTAACGTTGAACAGTGGTTAGTTAGACGTTGACGATCTGCATAACCAAACCACTTCCAAATGACTGATGAAACACTGACAGGTTCAGACATGAGCTCCTCCCTTGTTGTCACGTTGGCTGTTATCTTGCTACTGTGTGTCCATGGGGGTGAGGCAGCACAGCACAACAGAGCTGGTGTTGTGTGCTGGATTTACCAGATTAAAGTGAATCGCCATTTAAATTTTTATGCGTTGTCCTAAAAATTTGAATTAATAAAATCGATTTATCACCCAGCTGTATTTGCAGTTTTGATGTGGGATACATGTTTAAACATTTTAATTAAAATGTCTGTCAGAACTGGCCATGCTGTTGACCTCTGGCTTGGATACCAGTCGGCTGCCATGGAACACGGCATGTTCTGTTTGTGTGGCACATGAGTGCTTTACCAGTCAGATCCCAGTTTATCTAGAGCTGGTTACACTCTGCTGTAGTTTTCCGGATTTTCTCCAGCATTAAGATAACGTGGTCATGGTTTCTTTAAAAGTTGGAATGTATCAGATTTGTAAAAACAGGTATGTGGATAAGATGATCTTTCTGTAGAAAGATTGACTGATTGATCGATTTTAAATTTAATTTCTTAATGTTGTTTTGCTTCATGCCTACAGATTCACTCCTTTAACAGCTTTCCCTGTGAATCATGGAAAAAATAGTGAAGATCGTTAGAGCTTCAGATTAAGACTTTAGAGAGCTCATATAAGCCTCAGTTTACCAAATAATACAAAGGTGGTGTCTTTACATGCACAAAGATATTGTCAGTGAACCACTGCTGAGCATAATTATTAGCCTGCCTTTGATAAGACACTTGTCTTTTATAAAAAATGAAATAGAGTGAGAGCTGCTGCCAGTGGACTGGCTCTTGTAACTGGTTTTGGAAGCCAGAGACCTCGGAAACACTGGGGCAGTGACTAAGAATCGAAGGGATGAGCTTTTTTTTATTTTATTTAAAAAAAAACAAAAAAAAAACTGGTGTTTGTAGTTTGACTTTCTCCATTTGACTCCATTAATTGTGAGCTGTGGTGACACAGCCTACAGACACCTCATTCCAGGAATGAACTGGAGAAGCTCCTCTGCCCGAAAGAACTTCCCTTGACCTCAAGGAAGCCCTTGGCCAATCAGCTACAAGGCATCTCTTCTGTGACTTTCTGCAGTGTGACATTGCTTTGAATTGAATTGCCCGTTCTGCTTTGAATGGGTTGTTTTGTGCTGGTTCGGTCTGAATAATTATTAGTATCACCTTGGTGGTACTTCTGTAATAAAAAACCCCCTTCCCTGGTTTATCCTTGCAGTTTCGTCACCAACATGGAGAATTTCACATATCATCTTTAGCTTTTGACAAGTTATGTTTACTCTTATCCTTTCTGGAGGCTCCCACAGCAAGGCATGCAGACAGTGTGTGGGTCTGATAATTACCCAAGTTTTATGTGGAAAAATCCAGCATCATTTTGGTTAAAATGTAACCAGTGACGTGGTGCATGGTCTGTTGCGCGCTGCTTTGCCTTAATTATGCCTACTTGTTCCCCAGAAAGAGATGCTGCTATAACAATGCATGTTTGGGCACGGAGGAGCAATGATGGGCAGAGGTGCAAAAATATTAATATCACAAGTGAGAGGGAATTATTTTAAATTATTCTCAAAGCACAGCAAACTAATCAGTGCTTGCTTCCCATTACAGTGAGATCTGTTGGTGTGCTTAAGGAAATCTGAAAGATAATTCTTAAATATCTTCAAGGATGTTGCACTTTGTGCTGTTGACATGCTAGTCATTGTGGTGACATCCATTTAAGTATTTTTTCCCTGAGAGTACCGTCAGCTTGAGAATAAGAGAGCTAAGGGCTACTTCGCCACCCATCACTGACTGCAGGTTTCAGCAAACACTGTATCAGGAAACACCATCAATTTTGCACTGACACAGGATCTTCATTTACTGGGCGCTTGCCATTTGTCCCCAGTCTTTCTTAATGTACTTGGGAGGAAGAAATATACAGAAGAAATGGGGAAATAACTGGTATGTTTATAATGAAAATACAAATCTAAGCCAAAGACTATAAACACTGCAGGTGTGTTAACATCTGTCTCTGCTCCAGCCAGTGAAGCGTGGCCATTGATTGATCTTTTTTTCTTCTCAAGCTCTGCCTTTTTATATTGCAGACCACATATTATACCGGCTAGGTTTCAAATTGAAACACTGCACCCCAGCCCCCCCCCCCAAGATGATTGCCTCTCCCGATAAGGTTGAAGAAGAGTGGGTCTTATACATTTCTGCAGAAGAAGGTATTCCTCTTGGGATCTGTGTTGGAGGAGGATTTGTGCAGTTCTGGCTTGCGCTGATTAAACGAACACTTGTAGATAAGCCTTTTGAGTAACAGCCTTTGTTGTGCGAGTTGGGGGGAGGGAATATGCTGGGAGAAAAGGTTTTGGTTCCTAAATGGCTATCACCTTGGCGCGGTCTGCCACTCTGCAGGGATAAATATTTAATGGTGGGGAGGCTGAAATAGAGCCATAGCGACATGATGGAGGGCGGCAGGGCTGCTATTTATACTGTATGTGCATCATGGGCAGGATTGGCTGCTGGGCCGCCCCAGGTGAGAGCACCTGGGATGAGGGCAGGCACCATGAGCCTGTCTGAAATAGTGTCTGCCCCTATTAAACTGGGAATAGGCAAACTGCTGCACTCCCAGGGGCCATTTTAAACTGTACACACAGCATTCAGGCTGTAACCCGATATGGTACTTTTCAGGGGTCCCCTCCAGGCCTCCAGATGTTGGAGAGGCATTTACACAGGTTCATTCTCATCATTTAAAAAATATTTTGTTAAAATAGCACCACTTTATTTTTCCTTTAATGCCAAACTACCATATTTATAAATCATATTGAAAGGAAATTTTAAGGAGGTTGCAGGTAGGAGCTTGATGAAGCTTGGTTTTGTTATGGAGGGAGTTTTCTTTGTAGCTGTTTGATTCCAACTTGAGGCATGCATGTGAGATGCACAGTTAAACATTGCTTTGTGAAACATGCGTTCAGTGAATTTGAGCTTCTTGTAAGACTGCAGTCAAGTTCAAGGCATGTTTTAGAGGAATTTGCATCCTTCTTCTGTAGGCTGTTCTAGGAGGGTGAAGCTTAACTCCCCAGGCCTGGAGTCCTAATGCACGTAAGTGTGTTCTTATTATGGCGTTTTGTTGAGTTGAGTGAAAATGTGACTGTTCAGTGTTTTCTTAACTCAAAATTGCAGGCACATGTGCTCATTTGAGGCTGATTAAATATTCACAGGTTTACAGGGAAAGGAGATTTTGTCTGTCTCTTTTCTGCTATTTATGAAATGCATCTATTCTATTCCTATTTTTGCCAATTTTCCTGTTTTTATGGTTGGTGCATTTACAGGGGGTTTTCCAGTGTGTGTGTGTGTGTGTGTGTGTGTGTGGAACACACAAACCTAGTTATGTTGTCTTACATCAGAAAGCTCAATGAAGATGGCATGCTTGATATGCTGCCTGTTTTGGTGACGTTCTTTATGATGTTGAATTTTCCTGTTTGGCATTTAGTGTGTTTCCACAGCGTCACCCTGGTGTAAGGTGCATGACACAAAAGGCCTTTTGTTTTGGAGTGGAAGTGGAGTTTGGCCAGATTGCTGTGTACTCTGATCATATGCTAAAGAGGAGAGGGGGATTGGAGAGTTGACGTCCTCTGAAATACAATAAAATAATATGTTGTGTTTATTTGTATAGACTTGGCACACATCACAAGCTATAAGCCTGTGTTTATGTATTCGTTTAGAGATTTCTGTAATTAGTGCTATAATTGATTTTTTTTTTTGTTTGATTTTGCAAGGAATTAATATGTATGTCCTTAATCCTGCTGAACTCCGATGATGTTCGAGGTGCTGAACTGATTCTGCCGCTGCTGGCCAAGAAAAGCAGGTTCTGATCGAGGTGGTGAGTGCAGCAACATGCCCAGCACACCACTGGAGTAGTCAAACCTCCTCTGAGGATCTAAAGCCAGGTCAGGCTCCTGTAACAAGGCTCAGTCTGTCTGCAAACACACAAACCATAATAGTCGCACCAGGCGATTAATTAAATCATTTGACTGTTGGGGGTATAAGATGCTGCCACGACAGTGAACATTATCTGGGAAGCTAGTCTACATTCAATACCCACAGCATATCACTGGCTTGACTGTGAGAGCCACTCAGTTTCCTTTAAATGCGATGCTTATAGCTGCTTTGTTGGGCATGAGATGTAAGGCTCTGTTCCCCCCCTTTATTTAGCAGCTGGGTGCCTTGCTCCCTGTAAATACCTCAAAAGGTAGAGCAGGATAGCAAATACTGCAGACTGCACAGAGTGTCTGATCATGACTACTTTATCTTGGGTTAGACTGCCATTCGTTTTGTTGGTAACAGAGTGTATTGCCATTGAGTTTATTCATTTTTATTGGGGCTCAGCTGAATGATTTCTTGGAGGTGATGTCTCTTTAAGCCACACAATCAATTAAATTCAGTTGGGAGCTGTTCTTCTAGGCTCACAATGTTTTGCAGGCAGTAGCTTTTATACCAGCATGGGATTATAAGCGTTAGAAATATGCTGTGTTGTGCAATTTGAAAGTCCTAATTTCCAAGTCTGTATTGAACACTGGCAGTTAGTGCTGGGTTCTATACGCATATTTGGGGGCAACTGATTTTGGCCAATGTCTTTGTGCCGCAAGGGTGTCCTAGTAGGTGCTCATTCTGAGCTCCAGCTTTCCCCATGGTGGCTGGGGGAGGGGGTGTTGCTATGCTACCGGCTGTGTATGTGAGAGGCTTCAGCCGCCAACCGGCGACCTAAATCACCCAGAGGCGTTGATTAGAGGAAGAAGCTCCAGGGGAATGGGAATCGGGGGGGGGGGGGGGGCTAAAAGTAGGAGGGCCATGGGGGGTAATAAATGCCAGAAATGGATTGGCTACCCCCCAGTCTTCAGCTTAATTACCCTGAAGGGATAATGAACCAGGCAGTGAGGCCAGTGTCTTACTTCCTGGCTATGGCATTCTTGACCGATTTGGAACCATAGCTGATCCTGATGATGATAAGATGGGGAAATGTTTAAGAGGGAGTATGTGTACGTCAAGGAAACCCGAACCATCTTTTCATTAGTGATCATATTTCTCCCTTGTCTGTTTGGTTTTTAAAGAAAAATGAATACCATTCTTGGTAAATTATGCTTTTCATCCAGTATAATGTGCTGCATTATATTAAATTTGAATAGTAAAGCCTGTTGGTTATAATTTTTTGCTTCTCTGTCCCCTCTGTTATTCTGGGTTTTGGGCTTCATGCTGCTGTTATTCACCAGTGACAGTAGGTGCACTGAGTGTATTAATAGTTTGTTGGGGTTCCATTCATGGACCTGCTGCTGTTTTCAATTTGCAGTCCTCTGACTGTGTTGGGTCATATTGCTCACTGAAATTCCTGTATCTGTGAAACTGCTCTATCATGGCTGATGCCCTGTCACACCAGCTCCGCTTCTTTGTGTCCTGTATAATTGGCTGGAAGAATGTGAAGTGCACCTTATTTGGGGGGGACGGACGGACGGACGGACCAGAAATCATTTTCAGCACATTGCTTTTGTTGCATGCATACTTTAGGTGGGTGCCCCTACTTTTTCAGTTTGCGAGCAAATTATAAATGACCAAGTCAATGTGATCTACCTACTATAAAAATGCGAAACATATTTATGTATAAAAATATTTAGTATTCTTTATTTATTATTATTTATTATTATTATTCTTTATTATTATTATTAATTTCCCTTTGGCATAAATAAAGCATTTTTTAATTGAACTGGGATTTTAGTTCCCTCACCTTCCTGTTTCTCACGTCACTTTTTTGGAGGGAAGTTAATGTCGTATTTTTTATGAACAGTCCGAAAATGCCGCTCCACATTTTCCTTCTTAGGAAGAGCAATAGTAGACTGACAGATGAAGCAAACGCACTTTGAATATGACATTGTGAAAAAAATTCTCCTCCTTCCATTCTGTATGGAAGTGGTAAGTTTTTTTGCTTCTTACTTGGTCCAGCTCCTCCATTCATTTCTATACCTTTTCTTAAGTTTAGTAGAAATAAATTGGAGGCAACTTGGTCGCTTGCTGGAGTTTTGCAGCAGCTAGCGTGGTTGAACGCGTCATCCGTCCTCTATTTTTTTTTATGCCATGCGATCTACCCACTCTACCTTTGCAATCGACCGGTAGATTGCAATCGATGTATTGGGCACCCCTGCTCTAGGTTAACTGTGACTAGCTCTGAGCATTTTGAGATGCTGCTGTCTTATTAACCACCACCAGGATTTGAGTAGAGTTGAGTGCATGGGTAAGCTTGTGTGCAGCTGAAAGAAAATATTAGTTAGTTTAGCATTAGTTTAAGTTGCATGCCTGTATTTCCTGACTTTTGCTGTGTATTTCTACAACACATTCATACCTGTAAGCTGAGTTCCTATATGACACTGATGCTGAGTGTGCAATTCCTGATGGCCAGAATTAAAGCACTTTCCGCATGCTTATGTTTGGATACCCGCTGTACTAGACTGTACTATATGAAATATTGGAAGGAGGGATTTTTCCACCAAAGGACAGCCTAAATGACACCACCGTATATTTTCTGCATCCTTATTTGACTTCTCCATCTCACTTCAATCCTAATTTCACTAGTTACGATTTTTAAAAAGTAAAATCTTCATTTTCCCATGGAAGCTATGGGGAACTTCATTTAAGTATCTGGTTTCTGTTTTTCTGTTGACTGTTGGCTTTTAGAGAGCATGCTGCGTCATTTTAATCCTGTGTAGCTTTTTTTTTTTTTTTTTTTTTTTTTAAGTAATTTGAAATTGGGCAAATAATTTTTCAGAAATGGTAAAATTGATTTACACTTTGGCTGGGCTTTCAATATGAGTGTGTGAGGTTTGTGTATTTTGGGGGTAATGCAGGATGATTTGTTCAAGCTTCAGTTTTTGTGAGTATATCTTTCATTTTACTGTATTCTGCTCAATCCATTTTTCCTTCACTTACAAGACGCCTAGTTAATGCTGTAGAGAAGTATCTACACAGTGTGATATAGCCAAAATCATACACTGTCCAGATGGTGTGTCTTATGCCATATTGTACTGGTGTTTGTGGTACTCTCTTGTACATGCTAGTTCAAGCACTCTCAATATACTTGTAAACATTTCCTTAGGTTCTGTCTCAAGTATTGTCTTTTCTTAATTTTTAGGGGTGACCTTTTCTAGGCAGTACCTGGGTGATATGATGCAGTGTCCAATTTCGGATTATTGTTCCAATTATTGATCAGAGCTTGTTGTGTTGTCCCAAGACTGACATCACACTGTTGGACATTTCTTTTCTATGAATCAGAATGGCCTCACTAACTCCCTTAGGATGCTCTTTAGTCTTTCAGACTTAGTATGTAACTTAAGCTCGCCCCACTTTGCTTAGAAGGTAGAGATGAACGCTTGGTGGGATGCCAGTCCATCACTGGACACATATACTGGGTGATTTAATGATGCCAGGTGAAATAACTGAATGTGTTTGGAATGTGGGAGGACACTGGACTGTTTGGCAGAAATCCGAGCATCAAATGAAGATCGTGCAACGCACGCACACAGTGCATGCACACCTACGGAGGCAGTATTCAAACATTTGGACCCCCAGTCCTGGAGGCGTGAGTTAACAGTGCTTTCCTATTGGACTCAACCAAAATATTGACCAACCACTGTAAGGGTTCCATGAAGTTATCGACAAATCACACCAAGAAAGCGCTGATATTGTCTTTTTAAACATTTACAAGAGAAGGACTCTTACTAGTGAGAATAGCTATGCTTCTTGCATTATAGCTTACCACTAGGCCGAAACTATGTGTTCTGATTCAGTCAGGATTTGAATGTTTATAGAATGGATGCGTGATTATATATGATTAAGACTAAGCAAAAGTTATTTGCAGGCTGTAAAATGTACAAAAACTGATGAAAATCTAAAAAGGGATAGGCAAGATTATAATCACGAAAAAAATATAAAAACATAAACACTTTAGGACCAGAAGTCATTGTATGCGTGTCTGTTGCTCTTATTTGAGAGTTTGTGGCATGAGTTCATGTTATTTACTTGGTTTAAGATTAAGTGATGAGGTTATATGGTGGTTTAATATACTTTTCTTAAGACCAATAAACTCGCATAATCATCAGTCCATGGACCACTGTTTAATAACTGTTGGTTTTTAGTTTTATTTTCCATATATAATTATGTCAGCTAATTTTATTGAGTGTTTGCTCACAGAATTGGTGTCGGAGATCATTTTGGGGCTGCTACCCCCAAACAAGTGCACTGGCCCACTTTTGTCAGCTTTAAGCAAATTTAGGGCACAGGGGATAAATACTTGTGCAATCATCGCAATCTTTTTTTATTTCATTTTAATATGCTCCTTTCTGCTGTGAGTGAATTTGTAGACTTGCCCAAGGGTGAAAGCAGTCCTTTTGATCACATGCCCAGGAGGAGAACACCCAGCAGCTGGCCTCTGTGGCTTTAGTGTTTAAGCCGATGTCTCCTGTCTCATTTGTCTGGCCCAGGGACACCGGAAAGACAGTAGGCTTCCAATTCAACACTCACAGTGGCGGTTAAGTGCTGCTGTTTCAGAGCTTTTATGCTGCCTGTCTAGATGTTCTGAAATCGACTAAATGAACAATGTAGCTATAATTGAATGCTAAATTTTAGAATCCTAGAGTTGTAGACCGTGACTGGATCCTTTTGTCTTTCCGTGGAGCTTCTGATCTTCCAGGACCTCAATTTGGGGCCCAGAGCATTCATGACAGTAAGTGTTTTATGATTGCTCATGCTTGCAGAGGTGTGTTACCTAACTAGGCTAGCATTTATCCTTAATGTTGATTCCAGAATAAATGAGAACACTTGCTCAAGTGCCACACAATCCGTATGTTTACATGCACAGCTAAGTATAGCTATGGTTATAGCTCAACTACACCATTTCATCAGATGACTGTCCTTGTCTCTGTATACATGCATGGGAGGAGAATCAATTTATTGACCGATATGGCTCCTTTCAGGTTTTTAGTATTGGGTTTTTTCCAGTTGACCTATTACGTCACAGTAGGACTAGGTGATCTTCTCTCTAATTTTTTTCCATATCAGCCAATATCGATATACACTTACTGGCCACTTTATTAGGTACACCTTGCTAGTACCGGGTTGGACCCCCTTTTGCCTTCAGAACTGCCTTAATCCTTTGTGGCATAGATTCAACAAGGTACTGGAAACATTCCTCAGAGATATTGGTCCATATTGACCTGATAGCATCATGCAGTTGCTGCAGATTTGTCGGCTGCACATCCATGATGCGAATTTCCCGTTCCACCACATCCCAAAGGTGCTCTATTCGACTGAGATCTGGTGTCCTGTGGAGGTCATTTGAGTACAGTGAACTCAGTGTCATGTTCAAGAAATCAGTCTGAGATGATTCGAGCTTTATGACATGGTGCATTATCCTGCTGGAAGTAGCCAGCAGAAGATGGGTACACTGTGGTCATAAAGGGATGGACATGGTCAGCAACAATACTCAGGTAGGCTGTGGCGTTGCAA
>JAODJX010000071.1:715949-730349 GCA_026776945.1 Isichthys henryi
GCACACATGTGACCCAGGCGGAGACTCGAACCCGGGTCCCAGAGGTGTGAGGCAACAGTGCTAACCACTGCACTACCCTACCACCCCCAGTGCAGCTCAGGCTGCTGAAATCAGGATTCAGTGACCCACTGCCTGTAACATTTTGCAAAATTAAAGAACATGGACTTTCACCCCAGTTACCAGACACATGAGGACCGACACAGTCCTCATAGCTAGCCCTATCAGTGCCAGTGGTCACATTGAAGTCACTCACGTACAGTGGAGTGTCACCTCATGGGCACCCATCCGCCACCGAGTGAAGTTGCAAATAAAATGTCTCCCTCACTGTGGTCAGAGCGTACACTGAGACAACAGACAAGACACCAAGAGAGTGCCTTAGCCTGAGTCTCATAATACGCTTGTTGAAAGGAGTGACACTGGACACCATTGGGAGGAATCACAGTAACAGCTACTCCCTGAGTGTGGCAGCTATCAGAGTGACCAAACCAAATGTTGCTGTTATCTTCAGAGAGCTGGCCACTCTCCAGATTGTGTACTACCAAGAGTGATGCCTCTGAAATGCAGAGTTTATGAAACTTCTCTGACAGCAGAGGAAGATGGTCATCTTACCGGAGGAACAAGACGTTCCATGCGCCTACCCGAATGAGCCACCACAGATTGGGACCCAGCTGCTGCCACTCAGCCGGCGACACCTCAGCACCACGCCAATTCCAGACCCCAACAGACCAGACCCTGTTGACACTTTCGATTCTCTTAGGGATGAGGCTCTCAAGGACATCCTCTTCATGGTGCATGCAACCTTCCTTTAAGCAGCTGCAGCAGAGATTCCTGCAAAGAGCAGAAAGTTTTTGTTGGGGTTCTTAGAAGTTTTTACGGTGACTGGAGTGCCAATCCTGAAACCAACCCCCATTTTTTTCCCATGCAAGTTGGAGGAGTGCTGCAGGGTCTGATGCAATATAATGTCATAACCAGGACACAAGGTGCACTGATGCCACATTTTCATTGCCAATACAATCCCAGTACCTGAACAGAGGTTATCGGCCAACATTAGTACTGATCTGATGCACGAGCTTTTTTTAAAAACTAGTAAATACAAAAGGAATATATGCCAAAAAAGTACGAGTAATTCAGAAACATAGAAACATAATGTACTGTTTCACCTCGTTTGTACATGGTTTTAAGTGTTTTTGAGGCATTTGCAGTTTAATGTGAGTATCTTCCACGAGAGTGTATGCAAGTGGTGAATGCTTAAAAAGCCCCACAGTTTTTCTTCCACTGGCAACTGCATCACTTACTTTTTGGAATAGCAGCCCTTTGTATATCTCAAGCTGTAGTGAGTGCAAAATAACCAAAGCTAGTGACTTCCAAATCCTTCCATTTCTTTTTTCATATTACTCAAGTTATCTTACACAATTGCGTGTGCTTTGTTTAGTGGGATTTTCCAGTAAACCCTACATCCACCACTCAGTGCAAGAACTCTCAATACTAATTCTTGTTTCAAGCGTAAAATACGTAGTGCAGATTGTCTCCCTCTTATCTGATGTTCTTAGAGTCCTCCTACTGTAAAGGGTATGCACATGACATCACAGCAGGCAGATGTCACTGCACTCACACCCACTGAGTGGCAGCATTAGCGTTCAGCTTGAATGCCACAAAACACATCTAAAATGGTAGAGAGTCGTCATGCAATTGATTGTACAAATTAATTTAGTATGAAATAGCGGCTATCTTTTTCCAGACTGCCGAAGACTAAACAAATATCGGACATGGATCGGTCACACATGGCTGGTACCAGATCCATCTAGTTAGGTATGAATTGGTGCTGATACTGATTCCAAATGTTGGATTGGTGCACCTCCAGTTTAAACCCCATCAAGGGTCCACATTACTTGGCACTGGGGTGTGGGGGGGTTTTGTTTGTTTTTGATAACCTCAGTGAATTTCTGTGCAGTTCACTGTGTGCTGATTGTCGTTACCAGGTGTAATAGGCCAGTTAGGGTGATGTATGGCTCCATTGGGCTTGACCAAATGTTGTACTTGAATGAAGATGTGTTAGGGTATCTGAGTATTTTCCTTTGTGTTCATTGGACTTTTGTGGTAAAAGAGAAACTCAAAATACACAAACTTGAAGCAAGATTTATTGAGACGTAAACCTATGCAGAGAAAATGGTGGAGATGAAAACAGGCTTCGATACTACCCAGTGTCATCTAGTCCTGATGGTTGGGGATAATTTCAGCCGTAAGGTTTATGGAGGACTGGGTTAGTCTTAACCTCCAGGGAAGAACAATTTTTCCATGGTTTGCAGCCACTGAGGTTTGATAGAGTGGATTGCAGTAGGGCTCTGCAGGGGAGATGGAAATGGTAGCTGGCAGTTAGTACTGCTGTTAGCTAATGGCTGACTGCAAGGTGTGAGTTGGACGCTGATCTGTATTCCATGCCAATGAGGCAGTGACCAGATTGAAGGTTTTCCTGAGCTTGGGTTTCAGTTATGGAGAACAGCATGTTTAGATTAATAGGACTAAATGTCTCCTTCTGTTGGTGTGGTGTGCTATTTTCCAGTAATGTGTGTGTAAATGTATACACTCTGTTGATTCATGTTTATGTACGTAGGCATCAAATAAACTACACAGATAATGAGCATGTGGCTTACACTGGATGGACATCCCTTCTTGAAGTTTTCTTGAAAAATTAAAATGGTTTACATCATTGTAGTTTGATATGCTTTATATGCTATTCATCAGGTATCCATTAATGTGCATATTTTGGGATGAAAATTGTTTACCGTGTCTCATATTTGTGAATATTATTTTTATGGTTGTAGTTATACATCACCTTTTATCAAATATACATAAATTGACTTTTTGAAATGGAAAGAGTTGACTCTTTGTTGGGTGTAAACCTAAGTTTGCCAGTAGCTATCACACCTAAATGATCTAAAATCTGTGTCAGACCAAAGAATGTTTTCAAAGGAAACAAGTATGCAATCTGTGAAAATTTAAACTCTCTCTATCTCTCTCTTTCCCATAGCTCTTGTGAAGCTCTTGGGTTGCTGGTGTGGCTGAATTCTCTCTGGACTTGAGTGTTACATTCAGAAGACTGAAGCCCAGACTTACGGTCTACCTTTCACGGAAGCCGAACCGTGAGAGGAGAGAGGAAGGCACTTGGCGGATCATGACGGCTGATAAGGACAGGGAGCGTGAGCGACGGGACAAGGCCCGTGAGGGTGAGAGCGTTCGGCCACGGCGTAGCTGTACATTGGAGGGGGGAGCACGCAACTATGCCGAGAGTGAACACAGTGAGGACGACGACGATGCTGCCGCCACCGCCGCTGCCACTGAGGAGCTGGCCAAGAAGGGCAAGAAGAAGCTACCCAAAAAGAAGTCCCGGTATGAGCGTACAGAGAATGGGGAGATCACCTCTTTCATCACGGAGGATGATGTTGTCTACAGACCTGGTGGTAAGTAATGTATTTTTCAGACCATAAGACACACCGGACCATAAGACGCACCTAGCTTTAGAGGAGGGAAATGAAGAAAGAAAAAGATTCTGAAATAGTGTCCTAAAATAGTATGTCAACCATGTAAAGTGAACAATGGTCAACAGCAGCATTAAGAACCCATCCATCCATCCATTTTCCAAACCGCTTATCCTACTGGGTCGCGGGGGGTCCGGAGCCTATCCCGGAAGCAATGGGCACGACGCAGGGAACAACCCTGGATGGGGGATCAACCCATTACAGGGCACACTCACGCACCATTCACTCTCACACGCACGCATTAAGAACCATTATAATTTTTCTACCACACTGTCATTAACAAATAAAGTCAGTAAAAACCAATAAAAGTATAAAAGTACAGAAAAATAAGGAGACACATCAGTAACAAAATAGGATAGACTTTCATGTGTATGAATGAGCCATTGATACCTGGCCACTTCCTTCCCCCCTTTTATGGCGCTGATGGGGATGTATCTGGATTGTGTTTCACCGTTGTGTTTTTCTGCAAATTACCATGCGAGTGCAATTTGAATACGTGCTAATACAGCTATTTAGAATGTGAATAGCAATCTTCGGGTAACAGCGGTACTACACGCCCCCAATGCAGGTAAAACTAAGTAAGATGACATGGTTTCATTTTTTGCCGATTTAACCTAATTTTTAAAGCTTTAATACTTCCGACAGTGGACGTTTTGAAAAGACAAAAGATTACAGATTTAGCCAGCATTTTTTTTCATGATTCTACATTATGATTTCAGCGAGATATAAACTGAAATAGACGCGAAAAGTACGCTGCATCACTGACGATGCACTCGACCCCAGAGGTCTGCTCTGTGAACAGAGCAATATTTGGACCATATGACACAGTGACTTTTTCTCCCTACCTTTGGGGAGAAAAAGTGCATCATATGGTCCGAAAAATAAGGTAGGTGGAGTGAAGGGCACAGTAAGATGATTGGATGCGCATAGTGTAGTTCTGGGCTACTCAAGTATTTTTCCCTGTGGGCCAAATTCCATTAGCAACACATAGCCAAGGCACCTGCTAATCAGGGGCAACATTTTAAATGTTTTTCGCGATAAAATTTGCCGAAGATATAAAAATTTGCTAGCTAGGAGGGGGAAGGGAATTGCTTATGTGGTCCACATTCAGTTGTGTTTCAATCTCCATGCAAAAAGACATTAAAATGGACAGGACCACAATAAAAACGTTTCCTCAACAAGAAGTAGATTAACTTGACCATTGTGGATCATCTTATTGAATTTCATTACAGAAGTGCGGTTTTGTGATGACTAGACAATTTCAGAACAAATTTCTAAAATAACAAAATGGGTTATGGCTTTCTGGCAGTTTAGATTCCTCTGTGGATGAAGCTCCTGAGGGCTTCCCCTCATGTAAAACTAAATTTGAATGAATGTCATTCTGATTGCTTTCAGGTTTACACTCAATCTTATCACAGCAGGTGATAAAATATCACAATAATAATAATAATAATAATAATAATGAGGGTGCCAGTCTATTTATTATTATCAGTTAATTTCAGAAAGCTATTATTCTGGACGATGCACACTTAGACACCTTGGGTACTTGAGGTAATATAGAATATTCACATGCTCACTGCAGAGTTGTTACTCTATTCTCAAGTATCAGGTATTTGTACAATTATACTCCAGGCTTACACCTTGAGTTTTTATTTTTTATTATTATTTTTTTATTGGTTTAGCTTCCTCAAGCTTTTAGCGGAGGCAAGATTATTTTTGGGGCATCATCCCTTGATGGAATGCCATAAGAGGGTGCATCATAAGGTGCTAGTAGCTAGGGAGCCCCAGACGGCATATGCAGACTGGCCAGCTGGCCACCGTCACTGTTGCCTTCGGTACTTCAGTAAATACATGGAGTTTGTGTTCTCCGTGTGTCACATAGCTTTCCTAGAAGTTTTTGTTTCCTCAAGACATTTAGTTAGGTGAATTAAATCACCCATAGTGTCTGTGTGTCTCAGCCTATCCGTGTGCCTGTGTGTGTTCGGCCCATAGAAATGAATGGATGGTCCCCACAAATATATGAATACAAACATTCATACCTTGGCTCCAGGTGACCGGAATCCTGTACTGAAACTAGATGAACAGATATAATGTGAATTACAATGCATGTTGCACACAATTTGTTGGACAAAACTGTAGCCCCAGAAGAGATTTATAATTTGTCCTAATCTAACAAATGTGGTTCTTTAGTGCTTGCCAACAAGAAAGTGATTTACCATGAAGTTTTCTATTGCCTGGGTTCAAGTAGGAATTGATTTTATACACTATTTAAGAGTAGTTTTATCATGTAATGACAAGCCATTGGCCTCAGGACTCTCTGTAAGCACTGGCATTTGACATGTGCAGAAATAGACTATAGTGTCTCATTTTAAAGACTTGGCACATGTGTCATACAGGGTTCCTCTCTGCTTGTCCATGTGCCATCTCTGCTGAAGGAGGCATGGGTGGCTGTTGGAATTTGTTTGTATTTTGCTCCGAGCAGGGATCAGGCTGTAGTATTCTAAATAATTTATCTTTTTATTTTTTATATAGTACTATGGCCAGTAGGCAAGGCTAGTAGAACACTTCTCAGACTTGTCATGGCAAAAATGGAAGTAAACGGAATGAGGCCATTTTGTATGCTGGCTAGTAAGTGGAACTGATCGGTGCTCTTTTGATCTCAGCCTCCAAGCTATTAGAATATTTTGGTTTCATGCATCTACTGAGATGAGTCTGCTGACAAGCCCAGAGAGGGGCCATAAAAGCATCCATCCGCAGTTCAGACCCAGCTGCCTAGAGCTAACACAGGCCTGTGAATACCGCTTTGCCACCTAAAGACCTTCAGTCTTCCTATCAGCTGGGTATATTGAAACTCCATGATTTACGAGTCAGTATTTATGTTTACCCTGTTGTGTGTCCTGCAGGTTCTTCTGAAACATAAAGCCAGGTTCTGACTTGGTATGGCATTTGAAGCAGAATTTGATTTCATTAGTCATTATTCAAATAATATTCAGTTAAAGCCACCTTCACCTCAGTCATGTAGAAATATGTATGGAATATGGATCAAAATATTTATCTTTCCATATAAAATGAGATATTGCTCGTTGCTGTAAACCTTGTATTCAATGTAACTTGAATAAATTAAATTGAAACCAGTTAAACTGATGAGAGAGCTGAAGTGTAGTAGCATACAATAGTGTTGGTGCCTTGGGCAGTCATGGTGAATGAGGATTTTTTTTTTTTCCAATCAAGGAAATCAAGGGCTTATATTTACACCCTTGTATCTTTCATTAAGCACATTCTTGAGGTGGGTTTTGCACTAAACATGGACATGCAATCTACCTTTTTATCTGGTTACACTTAATAGAAATTTACATTTGGTTTTCTTTAGCAGATGCTTTTATCCAAAGCAGAATTATTTGGTGATTGGGGGTTAAGAGCCTCGCTCAGGGGCCACATGGTGACATCACTCTGCCAATCTTGCCATCACAGGGATAGAATACTGAGCTACTTAGATGCACACCACACGCATTCTCTTATAATCCACAGGAAATACTTTACTGCTATGGTGGCCTTTGTTAAATCAGAATGTGAGATAATTGCTGCCAAAACTGCAGTACTTTTGAAAGTCAAGCTTGTATGTTTTATGTTTACTGCTCATGACTGTTACAGCTGGTTGTCTTTGACTTATTTTCTCTATAATGGAAAGTGACAGCAAGACTACAGAATTTTCCCAGTTTTTTTTTTTTGGTAAAATCTGGAATTTGGAAATCTGCACCTGTAAATATGCTTCATTTGCTACTCTGTTAATTTGGAATTTCAGAATGTAGAATTGTGTATTTCTGTTCAGTGAAAAACAAAAGTGCCTTTTTATGTTAATTATGGAGTTTCTCTAATACATAAATATAGAAAAAAATAACAACACTCCTCTATTCCATACAATGGCGTTAGCTGTTTCAAATATATTTGAGGTTTCATTATTTGTAAATATTCTGACAGGTGCTTTTGACAATAACCTGACCAGTGATAGGTTATATTTCGGTGGTGCAGGTCCATTGAAGGTCCTCTCTATACAAGCCTGTAAATCGCCCTTCATAACTGTGATTCTAACTGTAGGGCACACCGCATGACTTTGTTTCTTGCTCAGTGCTCTTACCTCCCAGGGAGAATGTCATACATCTAAGTACAGTAAGCCACATGTAATCATGACACTTCTTATCCCAATCAGCTCATATATCTGCTTGCTGACATTTATTATTCCTGCATTTATTTAATTGAGACCCTAACCATTTGACTGACCTCTTGTTGTCAGAAGATGTTGGTAGTTTTGTGTATTGAACACTACAGAGTGTGTGTGTGTTTGTTTTGGGGGTGGGGGGGCTGGGTTTGTGTGTACATATTACCTTGTGGGGACCAAATGAAAACCTACTCCTTTGACATTTTTCAGTACTCGGTAAAAGACAAAAACAAAAAAAATTTAACAAAAATGCAAGTCGCATATTATGTTTGGCCGTGCATGCGTGCGTCTGTGTGTGTGTGTGTGTGTGTGTGTGTGTGTGTGTGTGAGTGAGAGAGAGAGAGAGAGAGGCTGGCTGGCAAAGATGATGACATAGTGACTGATGCTCTGTTAATAGATATTCTAGGTGTGATTGACAGAGCCTAGATTTTTCACTTGTGCATGCTTATAAGGAGGCTTTGTAGAAAAAACTATGTAGCGATTTGTGTTGAGTATTTAATTTTTAAGCCTAAAATCGATCTAGGGTAACGATAAAAATATTTGCTTTTAAAATTACAGAAGTGTAAAAATAAGATGGTAATTAAGGTTTTGCACTGTTTGTAAAGCCCTGTTTAGCTAATTTGTGGAGTATGGGGCATGGTCTGGATTGAGCACCCAGGGAAGCCTTTAAAATCTCTGACTGCTTTATTGTCAAACATATTGGAGGTCTGAAGCCGAGCACTCTAAGCACATGCTGCACATCTTAAGATTCCGAGGCTTTCACTGCATATAAGCAAAATGTGATGTTGTGCAAAATGGTTCTGCTCATTGTTTATTTGGGGGAAAAGGTATAATCTGGCAGGTTTTAAGATAATCTGCTACCAAACCAATAGAGCTATTTTTGCAAATAGTTGGTGGTAACAAGGAATATATTCAGCAAAGATGGCAAATGCAATCTTCAGATTCAAAGTTCAAAAGTGCAGTGTTTATACAAAAATGTGCACATTGTAGCTATTCACTGAAAACTGCATGTCTACTCTTTGATGATTGACTTATAGATGGAATACGCCAATTCTCCTCTGTCCACTAATAGCATTTGATATTTAATTGACCAGTGAAAAGATGTTTTATGAAATCTTCTGTTTTATTAATGGTTGATTGTACTAGTTAATGTTTGTATTCCTTATGGTCATTTGTATGGACCACTAATTTTAAAAACTTAATGCTGATAGCTGGATAGCTAGCTAACTACCATCAGTGTTAATTGTGAATATAAAGTTAGATTAATTTGTATTTTGTTGACATATTTGCCCCGCTGACAATCTATGCAAGTCCACCTGAAACCTTTTAAACCGTTCGGTGACAGCTGTGTAAAGATTCAATTCAATTCAATTCAATTTTATTTATATAGTGCTTTTAACAACAGTCATTGTCACAAAGCACTTTACATTTAACCGGCCAGAACCCCACCAAAGATAGGTTTCTATTTGTGATGCTAAAGGTGTCTCATTATGCTGTTTTAGATTTATTTTGTAAAGCGATTTCTGAGAAAATGTGTTTTTTTTCCTGCTCCTGAGTAGGGCTGTGCAATGTGGCGATAAGGTGATATATATCGAATGGCGAAATAAAAAATGGCTATCATTTCATATCATGCTCTATCATTTATTTCATGGTGTTAAATACTGTTCACAGCAACATTTTTTCATCATTTGGATGAGTTTTGCAGGGTTACACGCAACCACATGGCATGTGGCACATGTATGGAAGTTTTTCCTGGACTTTAATTTGTAACTCACAGAAGATAATCCACAAATATGTACCATGATCCACAAATAAATCTATCCACACACATGTATTTTTTAATTTGTATAAAATAATATTCACAAAAATAGTGATTTTTGTTTTTTACACGTGAAACGTGTTTTGTGCACTTGATCACGTCCTGTCTTTTTGTGGATCTCGCTAGATTTGTGACTTCCCTACTATTGATTTGTGGATTTTTGTCCAGTTAATACTCCTACAGAACCATTAGGCCTGGGTGGGGCAATATTTTTTAAAATAGTTACCTGTTTACTCGCAGTAGTTTTTCGATCCCACTGTACTTGCCCACTTGTTATATGCTGCACTATGATAGCATGTATAAACCTAAATAATACAGACATGTCTGCAAAGTGAGCTTTAAGCATTAAACTATGGGGGACAATATACCCCATGTAACTTGTGTATTTATTAATAATGGCATTATTGAGTTCATTCTTCGCATTAACTTAAAGACAACTGGGCTATTGATCGTGACATGCACCCATAAATTTTGAAATATATTACAAAAATTGAAAGATATTACAACCGGAAAACTGGATAGAAAGCTAACTTTACCAGGGTTTTAGAGTTAAGGTTTAAATTCGAACCTGCTTTTTGGAATATTTCAGTACAGATCCTCATATCCCCACATACATCATCAAGCAAGAATACTAGGGAGGTATTCCCAAAAGCGGCTTTGGGTTTAAACCTTAACTATGACGCCACAATAAAGTTAGCTTTATATTCAGTTTTCTGGCTGTAAGATCTTTCAAGAAAAGGAAGCAGTACTCCATGGTTTTCCAGGTTTCTTTATGGGCAAATTTTAATTAATATTTCAATGTTTGCATTTGCACTTCACCTTCAATAGCCCAGCTGTCTTGTTCACAGTAACTGGCGGTGAATGGACATAGTGAAATTATAAAAAAATATATATGTTTAAAAACAAATATGAAAATTACATAGTGTGCATTTCCCCCCACAGTTTAATGCTTAAACCACCCTTAATTGGACATGTCTATATTATTTAGGTTTATACTTATTAGTTCATTCATTCTATCTTTTGTACTTTAAATGAACACAGTACAGTTATTATTAGTAATGGAAAAGTATTGCAAGAGAATATAAAAGTATTACGAGAGAACTCAAAGCTACAGTATTTCAAAAAATATTTTCCCACCCAGACCTCTTAGCGGCCCTGTATACCGTGATCTGTAAAAAAAAATAATAATAATAATAATAAAATAAATAAATAAATAAAAATCCCAAATACACCACCATCCACAAATATGTATTTTTAATTGTGTTCTGTAGTATCATACTCACAAAAATACAGTGATTTGTACAAATGAAAAGGGTTTTGCGCATTTGTGGGTCACTTCGCGTCTATTTATGGATCACTTTACATTTGTGACTTCAGTCATTTTTATTTGAAGATTTTTGTCCAATTCCTACTGCAGCTGATCTGTGGGGGAAAAAATAGTAAATACAAGGTGCAGTGATGTATATCATTATCGGGATATGAGATTTTGGTCATATCGCACAGCCCTTAGACTCTTGATATAATGGGTAGATATAGTTTGGAGATATGTTTTTCATTGGGCAACGACGATGTGCAGTAAGATCTCCCTTAGTAATGCCCCCTTGTTCACTGCTGTTTCAGTATAGCGTGCTTTTGCTAATGCTTGGTAAAATGTGGATTTCCCGGAATGGTTCGGCTCCAGTAATTAACCATAGTACTGAGCTTTAGTGAGCTTAGTACAAAATACTCATGTTCAGTTATTGAATAGTGTGCATCATTTGAAAAGTAGAGCAGATGTTATGGAAATAATATCCCGCTACCAAGAATTCCTTTGTGAGCAAAAAGGGTGAACAACAATAGGCCCTTAGTGGCCTCATCATCGAGATGTCATAAACCCCCTCATTTAACGTGTTTAGCACACTTTCCTTTGCTCTGTGTTCTAGGAATGTATCCTGAGCATTAACAGGAGTCTTAACACTGAAATGGCAAGGGAGACTTACAACTCAAAAGTAAATTAAAGCCAGTACAAATGGTCTGTTTTGGTAGCTCCGCAGGTCATTAAAGCTCATTTTTTCCTTGGTAGAAGAATCCTCTCATCCACTTCAGCTGTGCTGTTGTTACCTCATTCAGAGTCTCATTTATTCTGTCATCCTTGTGTCTCCCTCTGTGAGAAGCCATATCACTCCCCCTCCTGTCTAATGAGTAGGCCAGATTAGGGGTGGATATTTTCATTTGCTTTTCCTTGTAAACAGCTCCCCATGCTATCCCATCTGCCTCTTGGTGGATCACTTTCACATGCATTGCTGCTCTGCCACCAGTTTTCTTGTACTGCCTCTAAATAGATGTTTTGTTCTTCCTCAAAAAATAGAGTCTGTAGAACAAATAAATGAACGTGTATAACAAGTGAAACTGTTTGTAGGAGCCTGTTCTGCCTTTTATGGCCACTAGTGCTTTATGTAGCAGTGAGCTCTGGTTGAATTGGTTGTGAATTCCCCAGGCAGTGTGTGACAGGCTCATGTTCAGAGTGGGTGTGGACCCAGCCACTAACTGCAGTGCCTCCCAGGAAGAACTGCTGGGGTGGAATGTCTCTTTGTTAAGGGGGTGGGCTATGCATGTCAGCAGAATAGCTGTGAGAACTACAGTGGGCCAAGTTGAATATAACCCTCTGCCATCTAAAAGCCCGAAATACCTGGATTCAGGATGTTATATATTAATAAGGTTTGACTTTTTGTCTGTAATGCAGACAAGTTGTTTCCAATAGGTGAAATGCAGTCGGTTACATGTGTGTCACGGTGTTTGTATGGCCTTGTGTTGCAGACCCAGGGATGGATATCCCCCCACCATGCACGCTGATGTGATGTTTTCTCCTCATGAGCATATAAAACTCATGTTAACATTCTGTCATTTTGTTCAGGGTTTAATTCTATGTGATGAGACTCCAGGCCTCTGCTGACCTTGTTATAGATCAGGCAGGTTCAGCTTGGATAGAAACCCGGCTCTCTCTGCAGGACGGCACTCATAGCCCTGCCCTGCTGGTTTCTGTATGCTTATCCCTCTCCAGTCCTGGCTTGAAGGTAAAGGTCTACAACCCTGCTGTACCAGCAGTCAGTTTGATTTAGTGAGAGCTGTAGGCTGCTTTTGCCTCATTTGGATTCAATGCAGCAGGGCTGGTAGACGACAGTGGAAAGGTTGTGACATTTGGCTGCATTAGCGGGGGGAAGGGGGGGATTTACACTGATCAAGTGGATGAGTACATTTGGAATATATTACATCACTACTGTGCTAAAATGTCTCTGTGCTTGGATAAGCCTGTGTAAATGATATGCCTTCACTCCCATGAAAGTGCATTAGAAAAGGCAAAGATTAATGATAATGCATGCATGTTTAGCACTGGAGAAAAGATTATAGCTTTTCTGTTAATAGACTGGCATCAGTCAGGTGGACCATCAAACCCTAAGTTCTTTGCATTCATATACAGCTGGGTTTTAAGGCATTGGGGCAATTTGTTGCCCATAACTCCTGTTCTAATACTTTTGCTGTCACTTCTCTCTCCTGCCAGACTGTGTGTATATAGAGAGCCGAAGGCCCAACGTTCCCTACTTCATCTGTAGCATTCAGGACTTCAAGCTGGTGAGTACTTTCTTCTGCCTGCCCGTATTTCACAGCCCCTGCGTGGGCAGGATGCTGTCGCTCTCGTTGCAGCCTCAGCCCCAGCCCCCACCGCTCCTGCTGCTCGTCTGTGTTGTTAAAAGGGGGATCAAACAGCCTTTGATGTGTGATAATTGACCACATTTGTGTGCGACTTGCAAAAAAAACGCTTGGGAGAAACAAATCGCACACCACCGAAACTAACAACTTGCCTAAATGAACCCGTTTGTCAGGCATCACTTTGTCAGGAGTGACCTTCATTTAATACCAGACTCACTAGGTATCCTAAATAAAATCTGACAAATTTAAAATGGACCAAATCAATCAGATTTCTTTAGGTACTAAACGCAACCCCCTCAGGCTGGCTAATGGTCTTCAAAGAACAAATTATTTTCCCATCACAAATTCTGATGCCACTGACAACTACCCACCCATGATCCATGAAATGACTAGATTTTGGCTTCTGTTAACATATTTTGCTTTTACAAACGACCAATGTGGGGAAATTTACCCAGCGAAAGTGTAGAACACCTGGGTCATTTCTATTTCCACAACATACGTTTATGATTGAAGAAGTAGTTTAAATATATAATGCTCTAACACTCATGCTCACAAAAGGCAATCAAGATTTTTTAAGGGATGGAAAATGGTGGATATCAGAAGGGGAAGACTGAACAGGGACAGTGACAGTGAGGGGTGACAGTATTTTATAACACTGGCGGAATAATGCCTGTGTGTAAGACACAGTAACCCACAAAAAATTTGTGTCAGATTTCAGTCATGAATAAATAAAGAGCTGAGAATATAACATTGACCCAAATGAGAGGGTAATGCATGTCATTACCATGAGGAACGGCCCTGCAGATTAGAATGCCTGGCACAGGCTGATCGCTGTGAAGAATGACCTGTGTGTGTGTGCGCGTGTGGTGTGTGTGTGTGTGTGTGTGTGTGTGTGTGTGTGAGAGTGTGTGTGTGTGTGCGCGCGTGTGAGTGTGTGTGTGTGTGAGTGTGTGTGTGCGCGCGTGTGAGTGTGTGTGTGTGTGTGAGAGTGGGTGGGTGTGGGCGCGCGTGTGAGTGTGTGTGTGTGTGAGTGTGTGTGTGCGCGCGTGTGAGTGTGTGCGTGCGCGCGTGTGTGTGTGTGTGTGTGCGCGTGTGAGTGTGTGTGTGTGTGTGTGCGCGCGTGTGAGTGTGTGTGTCTGCGC
>JAODJX010000071.1:730388-751355 GCA_026776945.1 Isichthys henryi
GCCCTGTTAAATGTTTCCATGGCATGCTTCAAGGTGCAATCTATTCTGTTTTTTGATCCTAGAAATAATGTGAGCAATATAACATTTATTTTAGCTGCATTTTGGACTGTAGACCCTCATTCTCCCAGAAACTTTGGGGAAACAAACATTTGCACATTGTGGTGCCAGACACTTTCTTAGAGTAACATGTGATATGTATGTTTTACCTCAAGACTTGGTAATACATTACTTGAAGCTGTTATTTGTAATGCACTATAGATACTTTCATAATGCATTATAATGGCCAGTATAAGAATTTAATAAAGCATTACAGCATCTTCTGTTGACAGTCCATAAGGCATTATAGTGTTGATTGTAATACTTCATAAGCTCTAATGAAGCTCACCTATAATGCACTGTAATGTTCGATATAAGATTTAAGGATACTTTGTACTGCAAGATGACACTATCTATAGTGCAGGGGTCTCCAACTCCAGTCCTGGAGGGCCGGAGTCCTGTGTAGCTTAGTTCTTTCCCCGCTCCTATTTGTATAAATATTTATAACTATCTTTATAATGCTTAATGAATGCATTATAATGTGTTAAGAATGTGTTCATAGATTCTGGCAGACATGTTACCCAAGACTTTTTAGATAAGTGACGTACAGCTGGCTAACTTGAGGCTGTATGTGATGCATATAATTTACGTTTCCCAGTTTAGCTTAATAGTATTAATTGGCCTGCTTCTTTGGCAGCTCCTTTTCCGCTTAGTGTTGTCAAGAGCACAGGGAGCAAGCAAAACTGAGACTGCTGAGAATGCCTTTAATTTAAATATCCCGATTTAAAGAGATTGGAGAACACAATTTGACACGACAGAATGAATTGAGATGTCTTGCTCTGCAGTAGTGATTAGACATGCTGCTGGTGTGTCCCACCTTGACTAAGTCCCTGCTTCCTACCCTCAAATCCAGCCTGCTGATTTACAGGAGTGTGCTTAACATCAAGCCTGAGGGGGAGGTCTGACTGAATCGGCAGTCATAAATACTGTAGAGCATGCTGGTTTCCAGGGAGCTGGTGTCCATGGTGATGATGTGCTTCTTGGCTCCAATCTGCAGTTTTACCTTTGATTGTCATTTAGCTTCATTAGCATCCACCCCACCCCTGATTTCTACTTCTGTACCATGAAGTCCACTAGCTTTCTGATGAGGTTAAGAGTGTGTTTATAATCATAATTGGGTAGACATTTTGCTCCACAGCAAGCTTTGAAATTCACAACTTTTACGTTTCATATATAAATATGTGGATATATTTCAAAACATTTCAGCTAAAGTACCTGTCTCAAGGCCCTCTTACGCATGTATCAGTACTGTTCTGCCCTTAACTGCTATAGTACCTGCTGATATGCTGCTGAGCCCACTTGGGACTCCATCTCAGAACCATCATTTTTACTCAGAATAGCTGCCTTGGTCCTTGGGGGACTCATCCCACTCAGCTCTAAATTGAATCCACTTTAGAATGTGCTCTGTCTGCTGGTTACACAACATTTAGATGAACATATGGAAAACACCTTTAACTGTGATCGATTGTCCTGTTCAGCCTGTGCTATATATATATGTCTGACCCTGGAGGTTTGACACTTAATGTCAAAACAAGCTCTGCTGTTGCTCCTGATTCTTTCATTTCAAAAGCATAATCTTGTCAATGGAGCGATTAAGAGGGAAGAAAAATAGACAAAGAAATGCTTGGCAGGGGCATCACCTGAAATTAATTCTAGTCTTTTCCAGTTTTAGGAATGCCAGGTGACATTACAGTGAAAGTGTGTTCCTGTTTTTGCACAGACTCAGAAGGCAGAGTAAAGCTCCTTTTAAAGGAAGCAGATTTAATAAGACAAAAGCCAGACTTACCTAACACGCTGGCTTCTGTCTGCATAAAAATGCAAATGAATTGAGCGTAATTCCCTTCGATGGTTTGGGTGCTTATCCCAGGGCTTGAGAGCTCAGTTGGAGCCTTAATGAAAAAAAAATGATTTGATAAATTCTGAACCGTATGTGTGTTACCATGTGACACCGGAGCCCAGCCTGGCTGTTTGGATGTGGGGTCCTGGCGTCAGTATGGTAACTATGTGTATCTCTTAAACCTTTTCAAAGACACCTTCTCAGAAAACTCAATAGACTTTCTGGTTAATAATACATTTCTGTGGCATGATTATATAGTATTATAAAATTGCAAAAGAAGGTACATTTAGTGTTGCTCGACACTAAACAAAGGATTATCCAAGGCTGCACCAAATTATGGCTCTGTGAAACACCAAGGCTCCTAACAGTCACGCAGGCTGGCTATAGGGCTGAAAATCTTATGGTGTCTGTTTCTAATAACAATACATTTAGTGTGTGGACATTGTCCTTATTATGTTCCCATTCTCCTGTCTCAGATGTGCACACGCTGATTGCATTATCTTAATTATCTTCACCCCCTTCCCCCACACAAACGTGACAGTGAAACTCCATTACCAGCTGACATTTATGAACTCATTTCCTGGACAGAGGGGCAGTGGATAGAGACCACAGGGCTGAAGTAACACATCAAATATCCCTGATCCCAATCCACAGGGAGTACAGGTGCAGAGAGAATTGGAAAGGTTCCTTGAAATTGTTTTTTGACATAATTTAGAGCATATAATGAGTACAGGGTGCTTACCCTTTACAGGTAATATTACATGATAGGAGTAGCCAAATAAATTGTCATAAATTCAAAAAAATGGGTTTGTGATGTGCCTTCAAGTAGGAGCTTCAACCCTCAGTTTCACTTCCTAGGTGGTGCACCAGTATTTATACATAAAACAGAACTACTTTATGTAATGGGAAAGGAGATGAGCCCTGTTTCAACTGCAACATCTTATTAATTAAAGGACCATTATCTAGGTGTTTGGTCTGGCTGCTGCTGTCCCACTGGGAATATTTATTATTTTTACTGGACCTTTACAATAAGCAGTTGGAGTTATATTGACAAAAAGGTTTGTATGTGGCACATGTTACGCCATATATTTCAGCTATTCCTTTTGTCAAATTATTAAATGAAAAGTCTTTCCACAACCAAGACATCGGGTTTCAAAGTTACTTTCCCCTTTCTCTTCCTGCAGTCCCTGTGCATTATTACTGTTTTTCAGCTTTCTAATAGGTATCTCATGCTAGCCTGTGGACGTGCTCTTCAGCTAACCACCGAACCAAGATTGCTCAAACCAGGCAGCTGTTCATATGCCAGGAAACGTGTGCCTGGCAAAATATGCTAGATTGGCCTTTCTAGCATTTGCAGTATTTCCAACTGTACTCTTAAGTAAAATTTCATTATTTTTATATGACTTGTGATAGAATGCTTAGGGTTAACTACTTCTGGTATTTTAATCTTCCCAAAAACTCCAGCCACGTTAGATATATAGATTTTGCCTGATTTGTTATTTGTGAGTTATTCGCGTTTTATGGGACAGATTCATACAGTCCCTTGTGACTGCATTTCTGTATATATGGTTTGATTGCTTTTATTCTCAATATTAATTTCTTGCAGGATCTCCATTCTAAAACATGCTGCATATTCTGAAAGAAAAGCCAGCCTCTGTCTGCTTTGGGACCTCTGTGGTGTTCTCCAGTTCAGCATGACAGCTGTTTGTACAGCTTGCATTTAAGTGTTCGATTAAAAGGCAGTAATCTAACCACATTCCCAAGAGATTGTCTTACTGGCTGTTGTGTATTCTGCAGTTTATGTATTATTTTCATGAATGCAGGTTAAAATTCATGTGTTATACAATTATTGATATTGATACATAGCAGGAAAATACTCATTTTTCATGATACTTGAGAAATTCTGTTTCTCTCTCATGCGCTGGACATATGTGCTGTATCCGATCGTCCATGAGCAGCCTGACTGGGACAGGCCAGCGACTTTTCCCCAGTACCGTGTGCTTCCGAGCGTCCATGAGCAGCCTGACTGGGACAGGCCAGCGACTTTTGCCCAGCACAGTCTGCTTCCGGGCGGCCATGAGCAGCCTGACTGGGACAGGCCAACGGCTTTTCCCCAGTACCGTGTGCTTCCGAGCGTCCATGAGCAGCCTGACTGGGACAGGCGAGTGGCTTTTCCTCAGCACTGTGTGCTTCTGAGCGGCCATGAGCAGCCTGACTGGGACGGGCGAGTGGCTTTTCCTCAGCACTGTGTTTTACAAACAGGTCATGAACAGCCTGATGTGGACAGGCGACTGCAGCACTACCTTCACTGTATCACTCAGGATACTTAGCTGTGTATCAGCAGAAATGCACCGTTCAAGTAATCATGATCGTGCTGTCACAGTCTGTTGCAACAGTGGGAATTTTTCCTAGAGCAGTATTTTTGTTGTGTAGGAGGAGAGATTCACAGAGTGGTAGCAAACTTTCTTCCCAGTCGATAATAGACAAAGAGAAAATGCTACTACATGCAGTACTTGACAGAGAAAACATCGGTGGCTTGTTAAAATTGACCTCAGGCCCTCTTGTATCCCCCCCGTTTGGCCTGGAGAGGCTTATCTAAGGACGGGGCATGAGGGGAAATAGAACATTTACTAAAATGAGTAGATAATGGATGCAGGGCAACTAGAGCAATGCTAAAATGTTATTTTCATCTGGCATCATTACACCTGCTGTGTTTCTCCCAGGAGACCCACTCTTACACCATGTTGGGCTGCTTGTAACTGATGTCAGGAATGAGTTTTCTGTTTTATCTAAAGAATCACCTTCTCTATAACCATTATTGGACATTTAGCAGTAGCGATATCCAAATCAAGCTGTAAGAACAGATGCTGGTCAGCCCCCAGCTGAATGCACTGAATGTCTCTAAATGGCAGTCAGTGTAACGGCTTGTACCTCCGAAGAGGGTATTTCACTTCATAAACTGTCCAGCAGTGTCCTTGGGTAAAAAGTGCTAATTAGTGTCTGCTATAGGGATTATAATGGTTGGGTTCATTATGGTAGTTATGACTATGATGACAAGCTCCTTAGTAAAATAAGAGAAAAATGAAACCTCTCACATCTGCCTGCCTGCCTTCTCAAGTCTACATGGGAGGGGTTACAGCGAGCTGAAAGGATCCACTCTGGGATCAACACTGACACATTGCCTCTTTTCTTTCGCATGAATGGATCTTTACTCTAGGTGTACGTGGGTGGCATTCTTCTGTTCACTAATGCGCCCCAGACATATCTGAGCACTTGCACTGCCAGAAGAGCTGTATGATGTGGGGCATCTTATACTATCCTCTTGTCATGCTCCTTTATCTGCTCTGAATGTAGTGCTTGGTAAAAGTAGCATTATTGTGGAATGGAATGAATGCAGGCAAGTAATGCTAATCTTCATGCCTGTGAAAAGCTTTACCTGTGGCACCAGCATTTGCACTGGGAGTACGAAGAAAAGGTGATGAGATTCTTGAGTGTTCCAGGTTCTGGTGCTCCTAGGGTCACTCAGCTGCTCAGGTTTGTGCGGGAAAGAGGACCGGAGAGCAAGATGGGCTTCATTCTGAGCATGAGAGGTTCTCATTCTCCTGCAAAAGCCTATGTATTGTTGAAGCTCTGTGACTCTCTCGCTGACTGCATGTATGATTGTTCTCTTGGGTAAGACAGTAGCAGTCTGTTATTCTACAGCTTCTGTTGGCTGAAGCCTTATTTTGATCCCTGCTGTAATTTTTAGGTGTGGAATGGGTGTGACTCAGGCAATGAGATAATGTTGGTAGTGGAATGGGCCCTGCTCATATTGCTCCAGTCATTGTTTTCTCAGGTATGTTCTAGGTCAAGCTGGCTGCTACTCATACGTCAGTTGAAACATACAGCCTTTGAACTGGTCTAGTAGCTTCTTGTCTATAACGGAATTGAGTACTTTTTACTTCCTTATTCATATATAGTGATTATAACACTGTTCTCTTTGGTAGGACATAAATACATATCTATAAGCACTTCTATGTGGTCTGAGCTCATATTCTCACAGACTGTGATTATCCTTGAGTAAGCTGTCCAGACTGCACAGAACAGAGTCCAAATACTAACTGTTGACCCTCACTTGTTGGGGTGGGGAGATACATCTACCCCCAGTCCAGTCCCAGGACACAGCTTTTATTTTGGTTGTTTTAGCAGTGCTGTCGTTGCTGGCTAAAGCAGTTAGTGGAGTATCTGATTCATCCACTCAGAGCTAATTCAGCACCCAAAACCCTTGTGTGTGTTCACTGTGTGCATGTGTGTGTTCACTGCACATGTCTGTGTTCACTGCACATGTCTGTGTTCACTGCATGTGCACCCTGTGTCAAGTCCATGTGGAGGAATGATGTCAAGGGTATCAGGTTTTTGTGCTCCTCACCTTACCTGGGTGTTATGCCTCCATGACCCTAAACACACTCTCTCTGCATTGGGTTCTGTTGGGAATGGGCTGTGTAGGTCATCCGTCTGTGTCTCTGTTCTAACTTAAGCAGCCTAGCTCATATAATCTGTGTAGCTAAGATTGTGATCAGTTGGAATGTGAGAGAATCCTTTAAGGATCTCATCTGTCTTCAGATTCCATAGTGAATACAATAGAATGATTGTGTGACTTGTTGTGGCACATCAGAAAGCTTTTTCTTATCTTGGCAGTTGACAAAAAATGATCCCACAAGTTCCATTATCATAGCTGTGACTCATGACCACCCTCCATCCTCAGTTGCCCCTCCTCCAGTGAGGAACAATCGGGCCCAAATTTTTTAAGGACAAAATGTTTAAACAAACACTGGTTTACCATTACTGTGGTGTAAGCCTGCAAGAATCAGTATGGCCTAATGAGTTTTTATTCCTATATAACTATCACAAATGCACAATACATGCCTGTTGGTGTTTCTGTGTTTGGCATTCACTTGACCTTCATTTGCCTGCCCCCTTCACTATTGTGAGGAGAACTGAGTATGTGTGCTGTTTGCCCGTAACCTTGTTTAAAGCTCAGGGTGAAGGCCCAGCAGGAGGCACTTATGGAGCTTTTCCACTGGCATACAGGAACCAAGCCTTGCTTCAAAGAGAGACTAATTACAGGGCGATTCCAGCTTTCTTCGATTTTCCGCTGCAGAAGTTTCGGCTGGGTAAATTCATTGATTGGTTTGGTGAGCGACAGTGGTACAGTGTTATCTCCCCGCATTTCGACCAGTTAGGTGGTGGTGGTGACACAGCACATGTTTTTGACCCTGCTAGTATGCAGGGTCATGTCAGCGTAGGTATGGTTCAGGTATGGCTTGGATAATTTGCAATGGAAAACTGTCAATTTGCGGTACGGCTTGGTTCTTGGTGGCACCATTATACTGGGGCCCTCTGGCTTGTCACCAGTGGGTCTCCCGGTCAGGCTTCCTTACCAAACAGTTCCATCTAGTACTACCACTTACACAGTACATACTTGTGCTGTATACTGTTAATGCTGAAATGGGTAATCCATTTGTAACTTCTACATGATTTTGAGTCACCTGTTTGGACATGCCTGTGTTTCACTCAGGAGAAAAAGTTCCAATCTTGTCCCTCATCATGGCTCAAATCCAGTTTTCGTTGCCCTTTCAGTTTTCTTTGCCACATTCAACCCTGGCTCTGTAGAAGAGCTGCTTTTGTGAGAGCTTCTTGAGTTGGATTGACCCAAGCATTGTAATCCTGGGCAAAGTCTGCAACCATTCATAGGTGAAAAGCTGAAAAATAAACATATTTCCTGTTAATGTGCTTTAACAGTGGAGAGTGGAGTCTGATTTTCACTCAGGACCACTTATTGTGGTATTTGGAACAAGTCTGGGCCAAATTTGTGTTTGTATGAAAGCAGTCACTTGACCATTGGATGAGACTGCAGCCAGATCACCCAGTGTTAGAGAGAGATGATGGCTGTACGTGAAGGTGGGAGGGCACAGAGAGCAGCCACTTGGCTTTGTGTTGTTTCCTTAGCTTAGGTAAGCAACAGGATGATGGGTGGGTCTATTCACCTCTTTGCACTAATACACTGAATATTGTTCTGCAGTCTGTGTGGGGCTGCACGATTAATCGCTTTTGAGTTGTAACCTTGACTCATACCACTATGCGATCTCATTCTCTGGCTGCACAATTAATCGCTTTTGAATCACGACGTTGATTCATACCCCTATGCAAACTCATTCTCTGGCGGCAGTTAATCGCTTTTAGATCATGACTTCGATTAATCCTTAATCTCTATGCAGTCTCATTCTTACGTGACAATCATTTTGCTATTTGCTTGTTTGCATTGATGCATTGCATCAAACCGAGTGTTCCTCTTTTCTCTAAGCTGTATCATCGCTTGGCAGGCCTCCTAACATCAGATCACGTTTTATATGGAGCAGAGCAAGTTTAAGTTTCTTTAGCATTTTTTGCATTTGGAAATGAGTTTAAGAACCAGCAGCATCCCCTTTCTGTTCTGCAAAATTTTGACCGATGCGTTGAAAAATATTTTGCCTGATTGCTAGAAGTTGCTGCCGGTAAAACTTTCTGGTGCAAATGGAATGACATTACATTGTTATTTAATCTGTGCAAAACGAAAGATTGATCTGAGGGCCAGATTTGATAATGAATGAGAGGTTCTCAGGGATGGACATAACTGGTATGCATTCAGCTTTAAAAATGATACATGCGACAATCGATAGTTTGTAAAAGCGCAAAAGCGTACTTATTTTATGTGCATTTGCGCTGCTTTAACCTGCAAATGAAGTAGAGTTAGCATGTAAAGTAAAATAAAATGCATTATATTTTGTTTGCATAGTAGTGCAAATGCACATAAAATAAGTATGCATTTGCGCTTTTACAAGCAATCGATTATCGCATGTATCGTTTTTAAAGATGAATGTGTACTTGCGTACCAGTTATGTCCATCCCTGATTATAAACATGTCACAGGCTTGTGACCTCTTCCAAGTGGTGACTGAGCTGACAAAATCCTTCGTTTACCAATATGAAAAAAACCTCTTAAAGACAATGTATAACGCCATATAATAATAAAGATAGTACATAATGAATCCATTCATCCATTTTCTGTACACAGTTGTCCTTTGCAGGATCATGGGGTTTCAGAACCTATTGCAGGAGCTTGTGGCGCATAGCAGGGAGTAACTCAGGATGAGAAACCAACCCGTCGCAGGGCACACTCACAAACACAGTCACACCCACGGGCAATCTGGTAACTCCAATTCACCTCAGCATGTTTTTGGACTGTGGGGGGAAACCAGAGTATCTGGAGGAAACCCCACGGTGTGACTGAGAGGACATAAATAGTGCAGGGGTGGAGATTCAAACCCGGTCCCAGAGATGTGAGGCAACAGTGCCAACCACTGTGCCGCTGCATGATAAATAATAATATGTAATGATAATTTAAAAATGTGTGTGGTTTTAGTAGTGGGCAGGTCTGTCGGGTGTTGGACAGATACATAGTGTGGGGTTTTTCCCTCTACAATCCAGTAACAACTCTTTAAAAAGTGTATTTCACATTTGCATAATGGCTTCTCTTTTGTTAATTACACTGAATGGTGGAAAAAATTATATATAATAGTAACTTAAATTGGTTTGCTAGGTATCACAAGCACCCATGTAAATGTGTTACATATCCACGCTGCTTCTGCTGGTATTGGTGTGTAACCACAGTTTGATATCAGTTTCTCTGACAAGTAAGGCTGAATATCTTTTTGTTGTGTTTATGTAATCGTCCTGCGGTGACATTTGACATTAATATGAAAATCATGGCTGTATATTAGCCTTTTTTATTAGCCTTCTATTATTATTGTTCTGAAGATGAAAAATTATGTCCTGTGTATAACAAGACAGCTTTTCTGTATGTGTCTGTAGGTGTTTTTTTTTATTATACTGCCTTCTGCTTTTATAGCCTGCTGCCTCATGATCCTAGATATTGTAATTGGTCCCTGTTCCTCACCCTTTGCAGATTAAACAACTTTATTGTGCTTGTTTTTGTCTTGCTGACTTAAAGCGGTCTGGTTTTTTTTTTTGTGCCCAAAAACCACATTTCAGCCCCTGCCATAACGTAAGCTTATTCTGCTAAGCTGTGTGTGTGTGTGTGTGTGTGTGTGTGTGTGTGTGTGTGTGTGTGTTGAGAAATGCCAGACCTTTAGAAAAGCAGCCGTATCGACTTTCAGACTAGCACACTGAAACCATGGAGGAAAACATGAACCCCCCCACCTCGCTCCCCACATACCATAGGGCTTTAAGCTGCTGCTGCTGAGTATAGCCAGCACATGGCTTCCAGATTCCTGCCTGTGCCAGTGACTCGCAAAAACGCATGGTGTGATGTTCTGAGTCCAGCTAGAATTGCATCATTTTCTACTATCCTTGTATATACGTGTTGTTGCTATACATCCTCCATGTAAAATGCAGAAATGTATTGGAGATCCTCCATAATCCGCTTCTGCTTCCGCGGATTCTCTTCTGAGGGCAGTTTAGCCCAGCCTACTTCGTTCAGTCCCGTCTCTAATGGGTTGTAACTGCTTACATTCACCCTCCCTTTGTGCAATATCACTTCTCAGTAATTTGATTCAGTGCAATGATCTGCTCTGTGCAACATGCAAACATCATTATGAAATAATAAGGGAATTGTCATTTTGTCTTTTCAGTTGCTCAGTAAGGGGGTCAAAGGTTTCATGTTCGTTTTTTTATTCATTGGAGAGTGGTGTTGGTGGGCTGAAAGATACAATACACAGAAACTAGCCGGGTTCAGGCCGGTTATATGTAAAGTGCTTTGTGACAATGACTGTTGTTAAAAGCGCTATATAAATAAAATTGAATTGAAACTACTGGCCGAGTGTGTTAATGTTGGTGGTCTTTTTTCTTCTCTCTGGGGAAATATGCAAACTCAGTCTGTACCTAAAGAAATCTGCGCTCAGATCAGTGTTTACATTGTGCGCTTCAGGCTCCAGCTGCAGCATGAGGAGAAAGCAGAAGGGACATTTTGTTGATCAGCAAATTAATGTGAAAACCAATTTAATGGGATCGTTCTAATATATTAGCTGTGACAGACAGAGCTAGCTGCAGCAGACACACCTGCAGATGCCCGCAGTGGACATGGGGTGCTTTATTCCTTTAAAAAAAGTAAAAATAAAATTTTATTAAATGTGCATGCACACGTTTGTGTGACAGAACAACACAGCGTACCAAATATAATGCAATATGTATGTAAGTGATTTTAATATGAATTTCCATCACATGAATAGGTAGGTTTCCTAGCACAAGGATGCTGTGCACTGTTTCATACAAGTTCTGAAGTTACAACCAAACGAAAGGGGTCCTGTCTCAGTGTTGTTAGCTTTAGCTGCCATGACGTCCAGCCTTTGTAAGAGAAAGTTGCACTTCATCACCTCCCAGGCAGTGCCTCAACTGCAGTGTATAAAGCTCATAGGAGGAAATGAGCATTTGCCAAGTGCAGTTGAGCCCTCTTTACAGTTTTCGACATACAGGTTTATGTAGCAACATTATGCTGCTTGACTGTTTTCATGATGCAAATCAGATTCCCTTTTTAGTGACAGTGGGCCCTACGTGAAGGGTCAGATCTACAGGCACGTCAAACTCAAACTGGGCTGTGATTTCTGCCCCTTGGGGGTGGAGCTCTGAAACCAAACTTTGACTTTAATATGCTGTTAAGGGTCTGAATGATATATATATATATTTTTTTTTTTTTGGGGGGGGGGGGGGGGGGATTTATTATTTAAAAGTTTTTAACCATTTCTTTAACCTGGACCTATTTCAAAAGCACTTATAATAATTTGTCCCTGACTCAGTGCTGCCACATTCTGTCAATATTGAGAAACTGCAGGCAACCGTATGCCTCATGCACTAACCATAGTGTTTAGCACAATGTCATATGTCTAAGTGTTTTATTCACCCCTGGTGTGATGCATTTTTTGCCTGGCTGTTAGGTACAGTGTTGTTTAACAGACGTCTTTTGTAATGCATTTATCTAGCTCCCCTCTAGGAAAAGGTCTGTCAATAAATACTCTTAAAGTCTGAGCATGTGACCCTTTCATCTGGCAGACAGAATCAGGCGAGAGCAAATATGTGTGATTAAAGGATGAACAGACTGCTGTGGGAGAGACTGTCTGGTTTATTGAGGAATGAACGATCCTCAATCCCTTTTTAATTGCCAGTGGCCAACATCATTCTGTGTTAGCAAGGAGAAATACAAACTAAAGGACCCGCAGGAAGGCCACTGCCAAACACAGACCTGCTCTTACTGTGTACGTCTTTTCGGCTGTTTGCAGAGCAAGCGGGACCACTTACTGATGAATGTGAAGTGGTACTACAGGCAGTCCGAGGTGCCAGACTCTGTCTACCAGCACCTGGTGCAGGATCGCAACAACGAGAATGGTGAGGTGGCGCTGACTGGGTGCTGACCGGGTGCTGAGTGAGCGTGTGGCCTCCACCATGAGGCATGGTCGAGAGGGTGGGCTGCTATCTGAATTATAAGCGGGGTTACATCCACCCCCCCCCCCCCCGGTGAGTGCAGAGGCACTGAGCGGAAAAGGTTCACCTAATAACATAAACAAGAACATAGGACTGCGCTTTAGCTGTCTATGTGGATTCATATGTCTCTCTGACTCCTGATCTACTGTAGTGCAATGGCGGTGACAATCTGACACACCAGAATTCAAAAATGAATTAATACCAAATGTAACATTACTTTAACACTAGTGCTGTTTACTTTTATAAGTCTCCTGCAGGTTGTGAACTTATTTTTCGGCAGCACAGAGATGCACGTGTTGGTGTGTGTGCCTTCATGTTATCTTGAGTATATACTGGTGTGTATGAGTATATTAGTACTTGTATAGTCCAAAGTTAGCACTTAATCCATGTGAATGAGTATAGCGAGATTGTTGGCTGGTCAGTGTGTTAGTGTATTATGATGGATTAGCATGTGTGCTAGTTAACTCCAGTTACTTGCTCTGTTTGCTGTAGATTCTGGACGGGAGCTGGTCATTACAGACCCTGTTGTGAAGAGTCGGGAGCTCTTCATCTCTGACTACGTGGACACCTACCATGCTGCTGCCCTCAGGTAACACAGTCCACCTAAATCACCTCGTCTGGTCTGGTCTGTGCCACAAACACCACACCTTTTTATTCAGCACCTGTTCTTTGTAGGAATTAAGACTTCAGGCACTACAGCTTGCATTAAAATTTTAAGCTGAGGATATAAGATATTTCATAGTTTTCCTGAAAAATAAAAAGTACAACAAGCAGTACACAGGACTTTATTACTTTACACATTGAACATTTTTGAAAACAACTATGCATTTAACTAGTATTAAGATGGTCCATATGCCTTGGAGATGTTGAATATCTTACCCCAACCCTGTGATTTTCACATACCTTTTACTGAGTGAAATGAAGGAAGGTACAGATGCTCGGAGTTTAATGGCTGCAGTTGGAGACACAAATACTGGTAGTGGTGTTCATGCAAAGTGTCTCGGTTTGACTCCCTTTATTACTTTATTTTGTTATTATTGTGGCCTTGGTATACTGTAACTTGTGGCAATTTCACTAAAGTTAGATGCTTTAAAATGGAAGTATCACTCGTGAGCAAAGGAGTAGTGTAGTCTGTCATTGCTCTTTCCTTATTAGTAAGCAAAATGTTTTGAACTTTGATTGTATGACCTACCAACCAGTTCCCAGCCAGCCCATAACATTGCCCCCTTAAAATAATCATTCACAAAGACAAATATAAGGTATAGTGTGTCACTTTGCACACATGACAATTTGTCTTTTTTTTTTTTTCTTCTTTCAGAGGGAAATGTAATATCACCCACTTTTCTGATATTTTTGCTGCAAGGGAGTTTAGAGCCCACATAGACTCCTTCTTCTACATCTTGGGTTACAACCCAGAGACAAGGTAAGGCTATTTCCATACATCCTCCTATAGCTGTAACTGTACTCCAGATCAGTTTCCCATAGTTGTTTTTAGAGGTTTAGAAGATAACTGCCTCCTAACAATTTACACAAGCTCAGCAATACAATAATTAATTTGCAGCCTAGGGTGTATTCCTGTACATTGGAACAGATCAGACAAAACCATCATAAAATCAAAATTGTGCCGGCTGCTGGAAGTTGGGATTCCCCTTTGAGTCTGGTTCCTCCCAAGTTTTCTTCCTTCTAGTGAGTTTTTCCTTGCCACTGTCGCCTCAGGCTTGCTCACTTGGGGCATTGGGTGGGGATAACGTAAAGGGCTTTGAGACAATGTAATGTGAAAATATGCAATACAAATGAAATTGAATTGAACTAAAACATTTTTTGCACACCCTTGGTGGCAGATTAAATGGGATATGAGAGAAATTGACACTGTTTGTAGCATAGCATCTAGCATAGCGTCTGTAATACTTCAGTTGTTACAGCATTAGTCTACTGGAATCCCATTTTAAAAACAGAAAGCAGAGATGTGACACTGCAGCTCCATGGTTTGTTGCTGCTTGTGAGTTGCAGGAATTGTCATCAGGGTAGGGCCAGTAGTGTAACCACTCACCACAGTGCCACATGCTATCTTTGAAGCACTACTGGATCAACACACTCTGTAGGGCTACCATAAAATTTTTTCTATAGATAAATCTATCAATTGGTCAGTTAATCTAAGCGATTGTCCTCCAGAAAATCAACTTTATCAATCGATTATTTAATCAGCTATCTAAAAATCAACTAATTAATTTTATTTTATGTCTTTTATGACTGTATGTCATTGCAGGGTTTAGATAATGGACACTTTATGGCATTATATGGACATTATTTTCGCCCACAATTCAATAAGAAAAATATTAATGAGGTGCGTATTGTGATGCCCAAATGGTAGTAGTCTGTATAAATTTGCCGTATCCTCATGCTTAATTTCGGTTAGTGGAGCAAGCCACATGCAACACAAGCGATAAGCGCTGAAGTCGTGATGAAGGAAGGGACAGATCAGCAGTCACAACATCTTTTGCACATTTTGCACAGGAGGAAGAGATACTGTGTTTAAAATGTTGGTTGTGTGGCAGAACTGTTTGCAGATTAAAATCCCACACGTTTTTTTTTGTAAATATGGCTTTCGTTTTTATTTCAGTTCATGAATTATTTTCTTTTACTTAGAGTCCAGTTTTAGTTTACGATAACGATACTGGTCGCAACAAGCCAAACCCGCACACACACACACAGGCACCTTCAATCAATGTAGAATAAGTCCAAATTTTTGCCTAAACATTTTCACAAAAACTTATTCAATGGAAATTCTAAGGTAGTAGGCAGACAACTTCATGGTTTTAATAATGAATGTATTTAGCAGCTACAAGGACAAAAGATATTAAAACGCTCTCCATTCTAATGCTAATATAATAGACATGAATAGACAGCACTTACAGTGGTTTTGCGTACTGTGCCGGTCCATCATCCAGAATAGCTCCTGTGCATTTTCTCTTCAGGTGCTCATGCATAGTGCCCGTGCTGCCATGGTGTACTATCGCACTTGGCACAGTGTAAAACCACCTTCTTGTTTTGTGATAATTTGAACTACTCCCATAATTGCATGGTGAAATTAAAGGAAAACATCTGTTATAATGAATGAAAGCGTTTTAGAAATCATAACTGTGATTTTATCAAAATAATTTAAAAAATATGCAGCGATTTAAAATATTGATGTTGACCCATTTTCAGCATTGCCATCATCAATTATATCAACAAACTGTGGCAGCCCTACCTCTCTGTACATGCTAAAATACCTCGCAAATACATGCATTACTAAGCAGTGGTGACAGTCAAATGAGATGGCTTACCCTGCCATGGCTGATCAATCAGAGCTGCATATTGCCATGTAGTGGATTGATTAAAATTGCCAACTTGATAATGAATGAGTTTCCAAAGATTTTATATCATAGAATCACCAGATTCTTCTGACCTTCTCAGCTTCTGATACAATAACTATTCTGCACAAAACCAGAAACAATTATTGCATCACACCATGTAGCCCTTTTTCAAAATTGGCTGAAGTTTCTACTTCTACAAAGAAGTGTTTTGTAAAGTCACTTTAGAATTTTAAATACTTGTGAACTAGGAATAATCAATATGTTTTTATTAGTATTTCTCACTGTGGTACCTGTTAAATCCAGTGGCAAATAGTCTCTCGGACAGACAGAATAAAGACTCCCAACCATAGTACATTGTACATTTTATGTTTAGTAGTACATAGTCGAATATGGGGTGACACGGTGGCGCAGCAGTTATCACTTATCTCATGCCAGGAATCCAGGCTTAATGGGATATCCCCCAGGTTCTCTGGTTTCTCCCCACAGCCCAAAAACATGCTAAAGTTGTCAAATTGTCTAGGGGTGCATGTGTCCTGTGATGGGTTGGCACGCTATCTTGGGTTATTCTCTGCCTTGCACCCATAGCTTCTGAGATAGGCTCCGAACTCCGTGACCCTGCAGCACAGCTACTTTACATGGAAGAGATCAGTATATTTCATGATCATACCTGTTTTTGTAAATCAATCCATCCATCCTTTTAAAACCACTTATCTAACTATAGGGTCATGGTGAGCCTACAGCCTAAAGCTTCATGATATGGGCAAATTTTCACATATGGCAATGAGATTTTTTGGCAATAAATGTTATTTATAAAGCAATAAAAAGAGTTAAAAATTTACCTAAAGTACAGCCAAAAAGAATTTATCTCCCAGTAGAGTTTGTCACATAAGTTGGTGGTGTTCCTGAGAGTTGTCAACACAAAAGTGCCGACAAATCACCAGCTTTTGTTCAATATCGTCTCTGTGGAATACAGAATATTTCCATACAGCAGAAGATGAATACCTTTTTGTGACGAGCTCTTGTTCTCTTTTATCCTTCACTCATTTCTGTAAAATTTCTCACAAACTCACCACACGGTCTATGACTGAGTCCCAAGATGAAAGTGTCTCGGAGAAAGCATATAGAGCTCATGCAGAAGCAGAGGTGGTAAACTTTAAACAGTTTTTTTTTTCTACACAATTCCCATTTAAAGATCTATTATCATTACAAGTGCAGCTCTTGCTAAATTTTGCTTTCTATGACAAAACTTGTAGGTCTCCATTTGATGAAGTTTTTTCATGGGCAATTCCCCCCCTTCATTGGTTCTTATCATGCAGACCCAGCCAAAATTTCAGAATACTGGAATAGCTTTTGAAAATACCATAAAATATACTGATGTTAATGTCTGGAGATTAGGCCCAAGTCTAATCTCAACCCAGATGACTGTCATGGTTATTGAAAAGTTACAGTTCCATGTGCATAACATGTGATGTCGACGTTAAAATCGCACATCCTGCGGGCCTACTAAAGCCTATCACACAGCATGAGGCAGATGATTTGGATGTTTGTAGCCGTAATCCTTCCCATATCAGAATCACTTTCATTCACCAACCAAATTGACAGGGAGGTACAAAACATGTCTGGTCAAATGTATTACAAATCAAACAACATACAGGTGCATTAACTGTGCACAGTTACGGGCAAATCAATTGAATGGGAACTATACAGAAAATTGCTGTGTAGAGGCTGCACAAGTATACATCTGTGCAGGCAATTGCAAAACCTGATATGAAAATGTGAAAGTATAGAGTCAAGTGTCAAAGAAAAGATAAGTGGTTATATGGTAGCTATATGGCCTGAATACCAGGGAAAGGCAGATGAAGTACAAGGTGTGGATTCAAGCCTAGGAGTAGGAGGTAGAGGGAGTGGCCTGTTTATCATTGCTGTAGTTTGGGGAAAGATTAGGTCCTGTGTGTGTGTGTGTGTGTGTACATGAACTGTATAATGTGTAAAAACTGCTAATTTGCCAGTTAAGGAAAACATATTGAATGCAGAATTAACTTAAAACACCTCAGTAATGCTGAAATTCCATGGGTTCTGTGGGACAGTAATGAGAAAAGCTGTATATTTTAAGTCAGAGAACCAGATTCTCACTCAGTTGGATTCAAATCATTTTCTAAGTTTCCAATTGTAAAAATGTGCAGAAGAAAATGGAGTATATAGTTTTGAATTTAAGTGGTTCAACGTATTAAATGAACGGATAGTTGCAGTAGATTTCTTGGAAATTTTCATCTTTGATTAACTAAAGATATTTAATGTCGAAAGACGCCATACGTCTATCTCAGTGTATGGTCAAACGCTGGAAAATATGCCATAAATCCGTGAGAGAAAAGGAAAATGAGAAAACCCGAAGGATTAGCTTATGCTGGATAGTGTGAATTATGTCAGAGGATGCTTGAGAGGCGCGGGGGGAGGGGGTTAGCGTGTCTGTGGTTCAGGTTCCCCGTCCGCTCTCTCCATCTCGCGCACTTGTCTGGCATATCGAGCCACCGTAGAAAGCAGCGCTAGCTGGCCTTGTTTACACAGTACCCAGCGGAGAGGCGGACCGCGCGCGCTCCCACTCTTTCCGTGCGCGAGGTCGCGGCACATGCTCAGTTGTCTGTCGGAACGGGAACTTTGCGCCGTGCGCGTGGAGCCTGAGGTCACAGCACAAGCTCAGTGAAAAATCTCCGGAGAGGCTGCACGCGCCTCCATTTTGAGCGCTTTACAAATAGGTGAGGAAGGGGGCGAGTGCATTCCGGCCACATCGACGACACGCAGTGTCAACTTTAAAACGGCAGTGCTTCCTTTCCGACATGGACGACCTGTTCAATCCGAGGAGGTAGGTTAATACTTTTGCGCTCACCTGTTAAGAAATGAGGTAATCGCACCGTTCTCCCTGTCTCTGATCTTTGCTGTTCGTTGCAGTATATTCAGTTTGATATGTTAAAATATTCAGCGTTTTGTTGCATGTCATTTACGATTACGCCTGCTGTAGCTTGCGTGCTAGATAGCCATCATCAGAAAACTAACGAACAATTACTGTAACTGGTTAGCGTCACAGCTATTTCAGCGAGGCTAGCAAATTGTAGCGTTTTGCCGTATATGTATAAACGGTGGCTGTGCATGGCCTTGCATTTCTCTACAGCTGTCAGCGTTTTTGTTTGCCAGACTTTACCTTCGTCGTCTGTTTTAAGATAAATGAAACTGGTCAGTGTTGGACTCCATTTTGCAGTACTTGATATTCTGTTTACAGTCGCGGTGACATGGCGCAGGCAGACGCTATGCAGACTGGTTCTCACTGAAGTCTTGAATTCGCAATTGTCCTAACCGTAGCTTGGAGGAAATCTTCCGCTAACTGGTATTTCTATTAATGAGAATCTGGGCCTGTCCCTCCGTTTAGGTAGGTAATGTTTGGCCTTATTATTAGTCGTGAAATGATTGGACGGCACTGATGGAAGGGGCGGGAGAATCTTGATTGGAGTCCCTGTTGGATATTTCCGATGCTTGTTACGCTTGCCGTTGTTTTAATCAGGTTAGTGCCCAGTGTTAAGTATTGGAAACGTTAATGACTTTGTTATTAACAACAACAATAATGATGATAAATTTTGAATTTTGTATTATTTACTGAATCATTTTAATTATGCATTTTATAAACGACCGTCTACGTACCCTTGTAGACAATAATGCATGGTTTTACACAGCTCATATTAATATTGAATAATGACTGCGGACATTTCCAGAAATTAAGTAGGTCAATGAACACAAAAATTCACACTTTAGTGATTATTCCTGCTAGTTATGTTATTCATCTCTTCTGTTATTATGTAGTAGTTACATAAATAAAGCAAATAATGTAAAGACAGTATTAGAGAGATGAGTGCAATGAAGCACAATTCTCACTAACTGTATGGTGTTTAATCAAATACTTGATTATGGATGTCATACATATTGAAAATTACTATTTAAGATAATCATTATGAGTGCATGCATATTTAAATAAAACCAACCTGGACAAAGATTGTAATCTTGTATTTAAAACGTTTTTATTGCAAGTTTCAAATCCAATATTTTTTTCTATGTTGGGGGAATTGGATGAACTGATACAGGTGTAAGAAAGCAGGAGGCTGAATAATGTGCTCTGAAGACTATGCTAGTCAAAAGTGTTTTCTCTTTTGTCATTAGTGAAATGAATACAACCGCCATAACTTCATTTATACAGAGGTTGTTGATCTTTTTGTTGCTGAAGTAATTTCTTTTTTTTTTGTAAGCAGTGATGCTTGTACATTTGAATTCTATGGACTATGGAGTAAATGACGAAACATATAATTACAATTTGCTATCTAGGATGGAAGAAAGTCCTTCCAGAAATTATTTTATGGACAATAGGCTTCTTTTATGTCCTTGGTAGGCATATATATTACAGTGCAGAAAAATGTAAGCTTTCCCGTGAACTTCAGCTTTTTGCCATTACTACTTCAGTTAGCTAACTGCTGTGCCACTCGCCTCATAAAGCTCTGAGCATTTTACTTGTTTCTCTTCTCCATAAGGACAGCCATGCTTCGCTGCAGGCTGTATTTCTCTGGGTGGGATCACAGTGACAGTTTCTGGGCTGCTTTATGCCTGCCTGCATGAAAATCTTCAGTGTTGTCATGGCAACACGGGTTGTTTTCTGTGGAAACCTCTTGTCATTTTCTTTAATCCATTGCAGCTGGAGATCGGAACACTATTAAATTTGTTGTTGCTATGGTTACCACCATTTGCCATGGTTTTGCTGCCTGTTCCCTGTTTCGAATTCAGTGTACTAACTCTGCTTGATTAATAGTACACTTAGCTGAAAAAGAATCACCATGAACTATTTCCTTAGTACACTTTTGGACAGTATCAGTACTGTTTTATTTTCCCTTTTAAAATAAATTAATGTAATTAAAAGTATGGCTAAATTTTGATTAAGAAAGTGTACCCTCTTCTATGATTTTACATATCGGGCAATACATGACAATCGTGTTCCTCACCACCTTCAAACATTAAAGAAACTGAGCAAGAGAGAAGACTACTTTCTTACTGTACCATGTATTCAGCAAAAATCCAAAATTTGGAAGATGCGAGGAAAAAGGTACATCCGTACTGAAATCATACAAATTATATA
>JAODJX010000071.1:751360-773060 GCA_026776945.1 Isichthys henryi
CATACAAATTAGATATATCAGGAAGTGTGATCACAATCATTGGCTACTGGCAGATAAAAATTGAAAAATCGCCCAGGTTAGATTTAATAAGTTTGAATGTTTTATTTTGATATCAAGTAAAGATACAAAAATGTCAGTTGTCTAATGGTCTAACAATTTTTTGCATATGGCTAGGAAAAATATTTTCACATTTTTTTCCCCATATCAGCCTATTAGTAATTATCACAATAAAATTCAAGTAATGCTTTCTTTACCTTAAGATTCCATTTTCACTTAAATTTCTTTAGGATTTCCCTTAAACCGATTGAGAAATTGAATGGACTGCAAACGGTGAAATCTAATTTTAATAAATCATGCGAAAAGTTTCGTAACGCCCCAAATATAGGCCGTAACACTAGAAAAACGATGGCAGTATGTTTTTTTTCGCGGACTGCCTTGCTGCTCATTCCAGGGAATGAGTTTGATATTACTGGTAAGTTTGCCATCCATCCCCTATTGAAAAATAAACCACTGTCCTGTTTTGAACCAATATAGGATTTGTCCTGTATTTCTTCTGATTGAAATGTTTGCATGTATTTCCAGCAATATTTTTGGTAGAACACTGAAAAATTGTTGTATTTCAGATATTAAAAAGAGTAAGAAATTCCCTATCTTTGTGAAAACATCATTTAAATGTAACATTTTTATACAGAGAAGATGAATCACTAGCATTTTGGGTCAGTTTTTACACTTTCCTCCAGTCAGTGCACTTACCTGCTGGTACCCGCATCTATAAAAGCAGAACTTTTGATAGTTGTATGCTCTGAAGCCTTCAGGTTTCTGTTCACACTATGTTATGGAGGAACTATTGAACAGTGAGGCATTTGCTTCTGTTCATCAATCTGTAAAGGTTATAAAGTCATATGTGAACAACTTGGATTTTGCCATTGTACAGTTTGGAGTATGAATGAATGATGCATTCATATGGCGCTTTTCAAATGGAGAACATGCAGTGAATTTGCCGGTCTTACTGGGATTAGGTATTCCAAAAAATTTACCCCAAGGTTAATGTCGTCCTCAGATAAATCGTAAGTAACCCAAAAACCTTACATAAGGATCTTCAGGCCTCAGTTTACATCTTAAATGTTATGGTTTTTGACTCTGATCTCAAAGACTCAAAGGCGTGATTTTCTTGGAATGGTAGCCGGGGGAAAGCCACTTCTCTCCAAAATGAACTTGGCAGTTTAGGTTAGCAGAGTCAAATCTAATGAACCATTGGAATAATCCCCTATTGATAGATGAAAGAGATGTTTTGTTATAATCCAAATGAACCAAGTACTACATATCACCACAAACACCCTGTATCATCCATTGAGTGCTGTGGTGGTGGTGGTATAATGTTTTGGGCTTGTTTTGTCCTCATAGAACATGGGCCCTTTAAAGTCATCAACCATTAACTTTTTATACCAGAATATTAATATTCTAGAGCCATGAGGCCTGTCTGTCCAAGAGTCATGCTGCATTGCAAAGGTCCCAAACACAACAGCAAATCTACCACTGAAAAGCTGAAGAGCATTAGGGCTGGGCAGCATGTACAATATAGCATATTTTTTATTTTAAAAATTGAAAGAAAAAAGAATGTCATCCAGAATGACAAAGGTTAAACCCTGCCGACTGGGACAGCTGGTTGGGGCCACGCTGGGCTTTGCTAATCATTATTTTTTTAGTTAGCTGGATGTAATTTTAATTTAAAAACATTGCAGTCCATCAAATCTTATGGCAGTGGTTCATAAACTTACGATAAGTTCTAGCCACGTACCACCATTATGACGATTTTTACCTACATTGATACCTTCACTTATTATACAAGGAGTTAGAAAATAATGTATTCTTTCTTAATTGCATCGAAGCGTGGGCTTGTATATCGAACTATTGGTTTGCAACTGAAGGGAAGAGAAAAGTAGTGTGCACAGGACATATTCAAGCAGTAGTGGATGGGATGGGGCTGTCAGAATTGAAGTTGTGGAGTAGATGTGGGGTAGCAAACTTATGTTCAATAAAAATTCAGTTGATTTTAATTTTACGATGGTTTTCCATAAAAGGAAGCCTTTATTGTGGACTAGAGGTACAGAAACATCAGAAGTAGGTGTGTGGCAAGTCTTTTTTTTTGTAGCCTGTTCAATCACAATGTTAGCTACTTCAGATGTACTGCCTTTAATGCATTAATCAATTTATGCATACGCCTGTTTGAAAATGGTGGTGCAAGCTGATGTTCAAAAAGCTGTCTTGAAGCAGGTAATCATTTGTTCTTTCACATTCCAATCTCAGAACACAATTATTGTCACTGGAAAGCATGCATTTCAAAAAAAGCGCTCCAAGATGCTATAATTTGTTATAATACATTTGTTATAAAGTGTTGTAAATAGTTTTTTTTTGTCATATTTAGAGCTGCTACGATTACTTGATTAAACTATCAACAGTCTCTCTCACATTGGTTATTGGTATTGCCATGAGTTGTAAACAGATACATAGTTGAAAAATCACTTGGTTTTGCTCAATATCGTCACTAAAGAATTATTGCAAAATAATTATGTATGGCGGATTTCTTTTCATGACCAGTTCTTGTTCACTCCTCTGCACTCGTTTTTTGTTCAATTTCTCACAAGCACGCCACGCAATCTATAAATCAGTCCAACAGCAAGGACAAAAGTGATATGATTGTCTTGGAGATCGCTTTCAGTGCTCATGACAAAGGAAGCAGCGGTAAACTTCAGACTGATTTTTTTAAGCCTATACTAGATATTTCTGTTTCAGCAGTATCATAAAAATTTGCTAAGCTTGCTAAGTCTGGATTCCTATGACTAAGAAGAAAGGTTTTAACACAATTTATTGATGGTTTGAACTTAGCACACTATCAGGGTCCCTGCAGTGTGATGATTGCATATGCATGAAATGCGATTCTGATATTAATATCGCACACCATGCAAGCCTAGCAGTACAGCGGCGCACTGGGTAGTGCAGTTGCCACATCTCTGATTTGTGTGTGGAGTTCACATGTTCATCCTGTGTCTGTATGCCTTTTCAGCATTAAAACATTAAACATTTTAGTCACTCAATTCACTTATGTTATGCATGTCTGAGTTCTCACCCTGCAATGTTTGGTTGGTTCTTGCCTCATGGAAATTACATGGTTTATTATATTATATGCAGATGATTACTTGAATCGTCTGATTAATAGATTAATAGGGTAAATTACTCAATTATTGATATAATTGATAGTGACAGCCCTAGTCATGTTATGACCAGCCAATTAAATTTTTTTTAAAAAGTGAATCAAACTTGTATTTTGAGTCAGCTAAAACTTGAATGTCATTGATGCATTCATCCATCCATTTTCCAAACCTATCACAGGGCACACTCACACATGCACTCCTATAGGCAATTTAGTAACTCCAATTAGCCTCAACATGTCTTTGGACTGTGGAAACCAAAGCACCCGGAGGAAACCCCACAACAACATGGGGAGAACATGTAAACTCCACACATATGTAACCCCGGCGGAGACTCGAACCCGGGTCCCAGAGGTGTGAGGCAACAGTGCTAACCACTGCACCACCATGCCGCCCCATTGATGCCTTCATTAAATTAAAATTCCACGTGCTGTCTTTTATTGACTGAAAATTCCTACTGACAAATTCATTGAAAAATATCATATAGCTGCCTGATATGTAACTGCACCTTCATTGAGAGAATTTGGAAATGGGTGGAAGCAATCAAAATATTGGTTGGAGCGTGCTGGATCTTAACTGCACAGCTCTAGACTGAACTGAAAGCCAAATCTTTATGTCTGTTTGTATAGTCTGCTTTCCCGACAATCGCTTTTTATCATCGTATTTTTAATTAGGCCAACTTTCCCGCAGTAATCGGTCACTAGATAAATTGTTGGTTACTGATAATTCCGTCTTATTTCCCAGCCCTACTGTGCATAAACAAATTCTCACAAAAATGAACTGAAAAATCAAAAAGAAGGAACAATAAAATGTGGTTTATTTTTGTTGTTTTTATTATTATTAAATGACTCCTTTGCCACTGCTGCAAAAGTTGTGTAAATACTACATATCACAGTATTTGTACTCCCTGTCCAGGAAATACCTATGATTTTTGGACCAGTCCACTGCCACTGCAGACCCTTATTAACACTAACTCAAAAAGTTTTTGACAGATTTTTACAGTTACAGATATTCTATGGATGAAGATTTGGAAGTAGTTTCATTTTGAGAAAAATGAGACAAAATTTATGCAACGCTGCTTAGTGGCAGTATAAGGAAAAGTGACTGCAGAAGACAGCTGAACTTGTAAATGTGATAACGCAGAAAGTATTTGATAGATCATTAAAAATATATATTATATGATGACACCTTACACCAGAGGTTATTTTGAGACAAACTGAATCAAAATTGAGACAGCAGAACTAGATGGCAGCAAAAAGGAAAAAGAATGCAAACCATAGACACTTGTGAACACGGTAACTCTAAAAGTACAGACGTTCCTCCACTTATGAACGTTCAACGTAAGAACTTTCAGACATACGAACGAAGAGGATTATAAATCTAAATTGTATTCATTGGGCTCCCGTTTCCTGTCCACAACATCAGTTTTTTTTCCTGTGTGCCAATTCTGCCTAGTACGAATTCTGCCCACTAGTCCCACCACGCAGCAGCGTATCGTGCGTACTTCCAGCATCCTAGTTCTTTGTACTTGCGTATACCATTAAAATGATGTTGGATAATGACTTGCGAACATTTCAAGTTACGAACAGCCATTCGGAACGTATCTCATTCGCAAGTAGAGGAGTGTCTGTATATGATTTTTTTATTTTTTGAATTTCTCTTAAACATCACATATGTGGTGGTCTAGGACCTGTTTAATTTTGAGAAAAACTGCACCAGATCATAGCAGTGCCACATGGTGACATCAATGAGAAGGGCAGCCTCAGATGCCGATCTGGTGAGGTTAAATTGAGACAAGTCACACTAGACTGGACTTTCAATAAAGACTTTTTTGGATAGGTGGGGAGAGTGTGTAAGGGGCTAGAGACTGTAGAGATTGAATGTTTGGAAGGAGAAGAGATTCAGTCGGGGTTTTCTGGAATACATTTTTGTTCTGACTTCATCTAGTTGTCTATTATCTAGGGTATATTTCTAATAAAAATATGTTTATGTGTAATCACTGGTATCTACATTTAGTGAGTTAAGTGGAGATGAAGACTACATGGTGGTGTTGCACAGGATTCTGGTACTGAAATGGTACCACGGTACCGTATTTTTGAAAGCTCTTTGGTGTTACATTTCTTTAGTATTGGTACTAATTACACTATTACCGACATTGATAATGGTATGTATTGCTAATACTAAACATCCAGTCAGAACCATGAACTCAACATGTCCAAACCACTGCCAAAACTCAATTATAACCGATGTCAGAATTACACGCATCATACTGTAGAGCACAGTGATTCTCAAACCATGGGTTGTGAGCCATAGTTCTGAAAGGGTCTTGAGATAGAACTGGAAATGTAAGCCTTTTAAAACCAGCAAGCTCCTATTCTGATCCATGGTCAGATTTCCTAGCCCCAATCCTAGAATTAACCTATATAAACAGGTATTGGGTCTGCAACTTCTAAGTGCAAATCTAGTGAACACTCAATCATTCCAAGAAGCCAAACCACAGATTCTAAATTTAAAATTCACCGGGACCTCCAATCACATATGTTTGATAGGCATTGACTGGTGTAAATTGCAGTGTGCACTGCACACTTGATCATAGCGTTTATCTAGACTTCTGTTTGATAAAGGGTCACGACTGAGCTGGCATGGTAAAAATTGGATCATGCATCAAAGGACTTCTGATACAGCATATAGTTCCAATGAACTAGCAAATTTTGCTATCCACTGAAAGTGCTCTGTATAAAAAGATGTGAGGCTACTAAAATATCAGCTAGGTAAATACGATCTCCCTAGGTTTAAGTCAGTAATAATTGTAAGGGATCTTATAATACAGCAAGATAATATATCAGCCTCCGCCCCGCTTGCACGATTTTAAATAACAATACGGTGGAAGTGCACAACAGTCGGAGGCATATATACCATGTGGTAAACAATATAACATTTAATAAACGGATCATTTGAAGGGTAAACAAGCCACCGGGTAAACAACCCTCCATGTAAGTGAACAAATCTGAGGGATCAATACGATGCTTGGCTGTATTAGGGTATGTGGTTTTGTGGAGTTAGATTTAGTTTATTAAAATTAAGAGTAACAATTTAAATGCATTTGAGAAAAATGTCTCCTGAAAATCAGTGACATAAGTTTGTAATTTACCATGAACAATACTTAGCAATGCTTTAACTTTTAAGTGGTTAGCTTTAACTTGAACTTTGTCTGTTTGTATTGTCTTTAAAATGGTTAGGCCTACTGTATTTTATGGAATGACTGTGTTGAAGGTTATGTTAAGCTGTGTGTTGATGCAACTGCCTCTTTTTCAGGCGCTTGAATAGCACACAAGGGGAGATTCGAGTTGGCCCTAGTCACCAGGTAGGTCAGCCATTCTACTGTCCCTCTCCTTTGATATGTAGGCAATTTTAATTAAATTGAAAATGTATCCATTTAAGGATTTTTGTAGTTGGGCTTTTTATTTCTTAAAGTTTTTCTCACTGGTGCCATTAGCTGTGATTCCATTCTCGTTTTGTGCCAATTCTACACACATTTCCCATATCTTGACAAATTAAATTACGAATAGGGTGTCTTTCCGCTAATAAGTATTATTGGCATGATATCTAACATTTATCAGTGCCATAGTGATGATGATGAGAAGGGCAGCCTCAGACATTGTCTTTTTAGCGCACGGTTGTCAAACTCCAGTCCTGGACGGCTGGAGCCCTGCATATTTTTGGGTTTCCCCTCATTTAACACACCTGATTCAACTCCTTGTGCTAATTACCACATAGCTCTTGAGCTGAATCATTTGTGGTGGAACAGGGAAACAACTAAGCTACACAGGGCTTTGACTGTTAAAGGACACCCCTGGGTTAGCGCAATAACTCAAAGTATTTGACAGATTTTTTCAAACTTTGCAAACACATTGTATAATTGAATATCTGAATTTCACCAGAACTGAAACAATACTGCTTAGTGACTAAGTGAAGGATGACTGCAGAAAACACATGATGAGTGTGATAACTCAAAAAGTATTTAATGGATCTTATTACCATGTCACGAAAACATTATATGCATGAAGATCTACACCTCAGTTTATGTTGAGACAGTTTGCACCAAAATAGAAACCACGCAGCATAGTGTGTGTCACAGGGAAGGACAGCAACAGATGTAGATCTGGTGAACCTGATTACACCCACAAATTTAGACTGCTAATAAAAATTAATTTGGAGTGGTGGGGAGAGGGCGTAGGGGGCTTAGAGATTGTAGATTTTGGAGAGTCTATGGTGGAGTAGGGATTTGATGGAGTGGTGGTGAGGGATTTTGTAATCTGTTAGTGAAGCTGTTATACTGTTTGACTTTTATAACTAGGTGCAATTTGGGCTTTCATGTTATAAAATTTTGTTTTCCCATTCGCCATCTTAATATTAAAGCAGGCTTAATGAATGTTTGAGTAGCAAATCTCATTTAGCATAAAAACGATTACTTTTATTGATGGGATGTGTGCCTGTAAGTACACTTCAGGGAACAGCATAGTAAACGGTAGAAAGTGTCTTAAAAGGTGCGGCGTGGTGAGAGGCCCTGACCCTGATTCTCTTTTGTTCCTTCAGGCCAAGCTGCCTGAGCTGCAGCCATTTCCTTCCCCAGGTGGGCAGGTAGTGACTGAGAATGAGGAGTTGGTGTGGATGCCCGGGGTCAACGACTGTGACCTGCTTATGTACCTGCGGGCCGCCAGGTATGTGACCACACCCATAACCTGTAATGGGAGCCATTGATTTGCTCTCATCCCTTGTGTCGATACGTTAATGTCAATCCTTTGCCCTCTCTGTGTGTCTGACGTTCAGGGAGGTCTGACATACTGCTCTTTTTGCTCAGGAGCATGGCGGCATTTGCAGGCATGTGTGATGGAGGCTCGACAGAGGATGGCTGTCTGGCTGCTTCACGAGATGACACAACACTAAATGCATTAAACACTGTAAGTTTCCATCTTACTGGTCAACTTACCTGTTGTGTTGCAGTTTTTTTTCCCCAATTTATTGTATTTAAATTTTTTCCCCTTCCAAACTTTCGATCAGTGACCAAACTAAAGCTATGGGTATCTGTTAGGTGTTTTACAGTGTGTGCTCCTATCCTCCTTTGGACAACCAAGCCACTTTCTCTTTACTTATTTTGCACCTTTAGGGAACATGAATTATCAGCTTTTTAAAAACCCTTTTTTATCAAACCAAAGCAAACTGAGCCACAACAGGAACTATATATTCGCATAATAGTTCTCAGCCCTGCCACAGATTTATTGTTAATTGTAGTGAGCAGCAGAAGAGTAGAAATTAATGTGTTTGACTGTTGAAACATAACAAACGGCACGAAATGCACTAATGGAATCCTGACATTGACACAGAAGACAGTTGTATACATAGGTATAGTGTGGCACATGCTCCGTGAATGTCTGGCCTGCAGGGAGTCTGCTATAGCTTCTGATGGCCTGTTGGAGTCAGTACTCAGATGGCTGGACTCTTGAGTGTTGTTATAGCTGAATAAATACCCTATTTCTGCCCTACCCTAGGGTCAGTTTTCATCATCATATTTTTAATTAGGCCAATGTATTTTTAACTTTAAAGCTTTATGAAAATTTTTATAAACACACCATGAACCCTGGTTGTTTGTGTGTCATTTATTTCTGCAAATTTTCTCTGTACTTAAGAGACTGTTATAAACAAACCTGCTCATGTACACACACACACACACACACACACATGCACCCGCACACACAATGAATCTCTCGTTCTCACTGGGCAGGAAGCAGCACCACATATAGAGCCTCTGTGGTTTGTTTACCCTTCAAATGATCTGTTTATTAAATGTTATATTGTTTACCACTGTGGGTGACTACCTTTCATCTTAGTGGTGCAGTTTTCCAACTCGGCATAATTCATTGGTGCCTCCCAAAGGCACTTAGTGGCTGAATTTCCTGCAGGTGTGTCAGTTTTGATAGCGTGGGTGTGTGCTGTTTTCCAGCAGTGCAGAGATCAGTTATCTTTGCTGTGTGTGTGCGTGTGTGTGTCTTGCAGTGAATAGCTGATAGGCACCATGAAAATCTGTGTGCATATTGGAAGTATTTTATTTACATAGGCTGAAACACTGTTGTGGAAAGAGAGAGGGGAAAATGGAAAGAAATGAGTTGCATAGGATGACATCGGAACGGTGCTGGAGGTGAAATGAGATTGCCAGCCCTCTACACTCCTGAGAGAGAGTAATTTTCTCCCAGATAGCTTGTGCGGGGGCTGACATTTGCATGGATATTGGTTTGGTTCGAGTCTAGGCTTCCCTCTGCTGTTTAGGTGGTTGGAGGCTCACCAGATAAGTGGGTGGTGGGCAGGTTGGTGGGGGTGCACTTGAGGAAGGTCTCCCCAGGAGGAGCCGAGTACAAGCTGTCAGGCGAGCAGTGCTGTTGCTTTGTGAGCTCTTTGGAAGCTCTGATTCTGTTTCGTTAAAATTCACTCCCCCCATAAGTTTTGTTAGCTCCCACCCAGCTCAGATGAAAATTATACTTCGTCATCTGGCAAATCTATTTCTGGAGCTGTGTGATGTGGGCACTGGGCCCAGAAGTGGTGGCTCTTAAGGCTGCATACTCTTTTTACTGGAATTCATTTCAATCCTCCATGCTAATGCAGGCGCTTAATACTTGTGAGACACATTGCTAGTACAGTGCAGTGCTAAATATGTGCTCTGTAGGTAAGATTCTCCCCTAAAATTTAGGAATTTTAGAAAAACATGCTAATACGTAAATGAAGGTCCTGAGTGTACCTCGAGAATAAATGTCTTATGACCTCTTCACCCAGTAAAGGTTGTGATGTCATTTTATTTGTTTGCTGTCTGAAATGTAAACCATCCCGAAAGGAAACACCTTCCCTAAATAAACGGGTGCATGTGTTCTAACAAAAGTCCCGTAAACATCAACGTAATTTGAAACAGAACTATGACCCACATAATGAAAAAGCATGGTAGTGCCCATCCTGGTATTCGTAGTACCTATAGTTATATTGTTTCTGATCAAATATGATAGTAGCACTGTGTTTTATTAATTATATTTTTAAGAATTCCTTTTAAGAATTGCTCCTGGACCTTGGAATTTGAGCTTTAGATATGAGTGTGTTGATTTTTCTTGTTTTTCTGCCGAATTTGGAACAGTACTATATATTTTAATGAACTTGTTCACACATCCATAAACAGAAGTGAAAAAACTCATTTAGCTGACAAGGTGTTGTTTTCTGGCATCACGTTGACCTGCACTGTTGTCTTGTATTCTCTTTTTCTGTGCTGTACACAATCATTCTTTACCTTCGTATTCATCTTTGATGCCCTCAAGAAAAGGACAGTATGTGATCGCTGCCCTCATGCTCTCCCCCCTCCAACAGCTACACGAGAGCAGCTACGATGCCGGCAAAGCTCTGCAGCGCCTGGTCAAGAAACCTGTACCGAAGCTGATAGAGAAGTGCTGGTCTGAAGATGAAGTGGTAAGAAGGGCTTCCCGTTCCGCTAGTTGTGCTTTGGGGTGACACTTTCTGCAAATTCGGGTTAAGTCCATCAAAAGTATATTCTGCCTCTGTGCCCATGATTCAAAGGTTGTCGGTTCAAGCCCGGCCTTGCCAGAATAATCGCATGTCTGTGGACCCTTCAGCAAGGCCCTTAACCCCCAGCAACCTTTTGCTATGACCCCCAAGCTTTATGGAGAGCAAGATGGGGCAAAGCCCCAGCAGGAATGAAGTATCATTATACTATTCTATAATATACTAAAATAGCAGGTCACCTGTGGCTGTATCTGAGACACCAGATTCCCATGCTTTATCCGTAAAGCTATGAGGCAAAGGCTTTTATCTTTGACTGTAGCTTGGGATTCTGCAGCGGTGAGTATATACTCTGATCTAAGACCTTCATAGTGACCTTCTAAACAGGTTTTAAGCTGTATGATTTTGGTTTGTTACACCCACTCCTCTAACAATAGCATACTCCCTTCCTGCTTGTGCTATGGCCATGCATTAGTGAAATAACTAGTACAGTGCTTTGGGAGGGCCTTCTTGCAAAGTGATAGCTTTTAATTACACTTCCTAAGCCTAGTCACACAGAATCAGTCCCCTAGGCCAAGTGGCAGCCAAATCAATTAAGTCATTCTTTTATTGTCTCTGTGCATTTTTACTGTCATGCTGGAGTGTGACAGTCCTACAGCCACTTCCGACATAAACCTTAGAATTCTGCTCTCTGCTTTCAAAGTCTCCTGCAAGCACTGGTAGTGTTCTCATTTGAGATTGAGAGTGTGTGATCGGAAGAGAAAGCAGAAGGAATGCCCTATAAAGGGTTGTGTGCAACCAAATGACATGGCACAAAAACTAACTTCAGTGGTGAGTATGGAGAGTTGGCCTGACCTGTTGTCCCCATTGCCATCCTCTTGAAATACAAATAATTCATATGCTGCCTCATGGGCCAGAATCAACTGTGTGGTGACCCTTGACCTCTCCCAAGTGGCTTTAGAATGTCAGTGTGATGCCACCCAGTGGTAAACCACTGGTCTGATGTGGTGCAGCCTTTCTGGCTCACAGGCTTTCATTCAGCCAATCAGTTTCAACCAATAATTTTAAGGCTCTGACTTAGGATGACGTCAGAAGTGAATATTATTGAAATGTTTGGCATTATCCATTTGCTGTATTTGTTATAATTGTCAACTCCTGTATTTACTGTTAAAGCATCGTTATACAAATGCCAGATCATAGCTAGTTTGTGTGCTATCCACTACACTCACAATGCCATTTTTTGTAAATTGTAAGGCATGTTATTGAATAGCTTCTGTAATTAGTTTTTGCAGTTTAACTTATGTGGTGTGTGTGTCCAGTTATTCTTTTAGGAAGTAAAGCAGTACTGAATCCAAGGTTATGCCTGGCAGTAAATAACCATTCAAGTATAATTTTCATATGCTTGAACGCAGGTTAAATGTGCTGTTGGATCCTTTGATTATGTTTTGTGACATAATTTCGCATCTAGATAAAAGGTGTTTTTTGCCTTCACTTTAGTTTTCAACTGACTTAACTCATTAGTTGTTATATGGACTTTTTTCGCTATTTCTACTTCAGTAATTCAAAAACAAAGGAAGAAGAAAAGCTATGAATGTTGCTGCTTGTGATCTGTGTGTTTTACTTGATTAAAGTAGTCAGGGAGTCCAGGACACTAGTTCACTATTGTGCACAAGGGAGTGACTGGTGAAGGCAAACACATTCTGGGATTTGTTTGCTTGTGTGTGCTTTATCTGGCCGGCATTATCTGTGCTTTGTTGTTGAACAGGCTTTTACGGTCTCCACCAGCCCTGCAGCCTTTAACTATTAACTCCTGAGAGGGGAGCGGCTGCACAGCGGAGAGTGGCCTTTCATGTTCTCTCTGTCTCCTGCTCCCGTTATGTTTCTCTGTCTCCCGCCACACAATGGTGCCCTGTTAGAGAGAGAGGGGCAGGGACCTGAGCCAGCTCTCTGGAGCGGTTTCTGCCTGAATGGAGCCTGTTGTTTCTGCAGGGCGCCTGGTGATCTGGTAACACTCCTACCCCCGCTCCCACCCCACCTCCACACCTCAGTTGTTGCCTGGCAACGGAGGGCCAGAATGAGGGGAGAGCCGGCAGGGCCATTGGTGGGTGATTTATTAGCTGGGCTGGGAGCAAGGTGAGTCCAGGCAGCTGAAATGGAGCCTTTAACTGGAGCTGACATGGAAGGGGGGAGTGCAGAAGGGAGAGTGCTCAAACAGAAACAGGCAGCCAGTGTAAATATTACTGTGCTGAAGCACAATTAAGGTTGCATAATTGCAGCAGCTGAACTCACAGGTGTAATTGATCACATGCCCCCCTGGCCCCCCAAGCTAAAGCCCCTGTGGTTTTTGTCACAAATCTCGGCAGGGTATAGCAGTACAAATGTCAGCTCTTATTATAATTATTTCAATAGCGTTTGTATTTTCAGAGTATCCCTCCCCCTCCCACTATTTATGGATCTTTTCTGTGTTGTGCGCCACATCCCCAGGAAGCCCTTGCTGTCTTAGGCTGGCACCTCCTTGTAACACTTATTATTTAGCGATTATTCAATGTCCAGTTATTTACCACTTAGCTCCGAAAGAGAGACATTATTTCTTGGGCTGCACTCCTCCTGTCTGTGACTAAAAGAGCCCGTGCTGTACTTCATTGTTTTGAACCTAAAATGTACTGTGAGGTATATTCCTTGTTAGCATTGGTCTTGGTCTAAAGAGAAGAGTCTCTGCTTTGACATGGCAGTGCAGTGGAAAGCTCCACCTGCTGGTCAGTGATGTGTACCTTGTGCACTTTATTTTGCTGGGAACTAAATTATGCTAAATGTCATCTTGACAAGTCTATACCGCTCCTTGGGTGTTTGTTTGTTTGTTTGTTTGTCAGTGCCCTGCTTTCCATACTGTACATTTTGTTCTGCTTTGCTAGAAAACTGCTCCTCCTGCCTTGGCTTGTGTTGGATGTGGCTCCGTTGTGGTAGTTATGGGAACTCCCCGCCCTGAAGGGCTGAGCCAACTTGTGATGTGGTGTCGGTGAGTGAGGGGGCGGCTGTGGCAGCAGGATCACGCCTTTAGGCGCCCAGGAGCTCTGTGTCAGGTTTTCCTGCTCACCCAGCTCCTTTCACTCTGGCCAAGACCTTTTTTCCATACATTGTTCCAGCCTTCCTCTGGTCCTTGCATACACGCACATGTGTCTGTGTGTGTGTGTGTGTGTGTGTGTGTGTTCTTACGTTCATACATATATGTGTGTACGTATGTATGTCGGTGTGTGTGTAGGCACACTCAGTATTTAATGAAACAAGACTCAAGGGTAGTTGTCAATCTGACAAAAATGCATCTTGAAGGTTGCACTGGAAAAGCAAATAACTGATAGGCGCTGATAAGTATGTGATTAGGATTGAGAATGGAGCCAGTTCCCTGTTCTGTGTTGGAGAATCATACGTGAGGCTGCTGTGGAGTTCTGTGTGTGCATGCAAACGCACAGAGCCGACTCACTGTACAATCCAGGCCAGGGTTTCCTGCCTGCCGCTCACAGGAGCTCAGCGCACAGAAAGATCACATGTAGGGCCTTCCCCTTTGTAGTGCGGGTGCACAGCCTGACAAGCCATTCCGTGCTTGTAAAGAAGCCTCCCACCCTGCTCGAGTATTTTTAATGAAACAAGACTCAAGGGTAGTTGTCAATCTGACAAAAATGCATCTTGAGGGTTGCACTGGAAAAGCAAATAACTGATAGGCGCTGATAAGTATGTGATTAGGAGTGAGAATGGAGCCAGTTCCCTGTTCTGTGTTGGGGAATCATACGTGAGGCTGCTGTGGAGTTCTGTGTGTGCATGCAAACGCACAGAGCCGACTCACTGTACAATCCAGGCCAGGGTTTCCTGCCTGCCGCTCACAGGAGCTCAGCGCACAGAAAGATCACATGTAGGGCCTTCCCCTTTGTAGTGCGGGTGCACAGCCTGACAAGCCATTCCGTGCTTGTAAAGAAGCCTCCCACCCTGCTCGACTCTGTGGATTTGTGCCTCCAGTCTTCATTTACCGGTGCCCAGACGTTTCAGCTGGATTCACCTTGGACTTGGCCACGTTTTAGCAGTTTTTTGGTGGAAGCATTTTACTGAGCTTGTGAAGAACGGAGCTGCCTCAGGAACAAGAAAGTAAATCTTCTGGCTGTCTGCCTGGCTGCTTGTGTTCCGTACCTTCAGTTGTTACCCCTCGCTATGGGGTTTCAAGGAATAGGTAGTTAAAAAAAAAAATCAGCTTTCTTTATTTGTTTACTGGTTTATGATGCTTATTTCTAATTATTTTCTTTCAGTTTTGAAAATGCAAAGTTGGCGTGCCGTTTTGCTCCTTGTTTACTGTCTTGCTCTCCCGTTCACTTCCCCTCCTCCTCGCTCTGCTTGGCCATGTTGCCACAGCTGCTTTTTAAAGCTGTCCGTGTGTTTTATTAAATCTCTTCCGTTTGACCCTTTTGCTCGAGTTATGTATATATGTATTCAAGGGTAATATTCTGCATGCCAAAATGATTAGATGACTTACACATTAGAGCCTATCAAAGTTATTTTTCTGACTTTGAACGTACAGGTTCTGTAGCACTGAGGTTTTCATTTTTGTCGTGCTCGTTTTGAGGCAGTTACGGCACTATTTGCAGTTATATTGCGGCTTGGGTTTTATCAAACAATATCTTCCTGCTTCTGTTGTCATTTCCTTTTTTTCCTCCACACACACGAGTTTGAACCCAATGATTTTTTTTCTTCACTTTTTTTCAGTAAGATTGAAAGTATCTGTTAACCTCAAGAATAATTAGAAAATAGTTGGTTGCTGTAATGCTGCTGTTTTTTCCCCGTTGTGGTAATTTTTTCTTCTTTTCATGGTGGGGTGGGCGATACAGAAGCGGTTCATTAAAGGTCTCCGCCAGTACGGCAAGAACTTCTTCAGGATCCGAAAGGAGCTGCTACCCAACAAGGAAACGGTAAGGCAATTACAGCTTAATCCTTAATCGGATCTAATACAGACACTAATACAGACACAAACACCGATAGTGGCTTTTATGCATCTAGTCGTCATTTTCGTATGAGTGATGGATTGATTCGCATGGTTATGCTGCATTTCAAAACTTCAGTTTGCCGTTATTTATTGAAACTAAAATATTTGGTCTAGATATACAAATGTTATACATCTAAATAAAACAAATCTGTATTTAATATTTTGATATAGAGGTGGTTGTCCGCTGTATTTTTAGACACTCTTGTTCTGTGATTAAAGAATCAGTGGGAAAAAATATTTTTTGTTTTTACAAAATGTTGATGTGTATTATTACTTTTTTATATTTGTCTTTTTGCTCTCTTCTTAGAGTGGGTAGTAAACCATTCGCTTCTAGTGTCCTGTTTTTTTTAAGTTCTTCCTGTTGACTGAACTAGCATACCCTGCGCACATCTGATCAGAGATCTAGGCCGGACTTCTCAGTCGAGCAAGTGCAGTTCATGTTGTAAACGGTAAATGTTGTCAGCAGGAATAGTATCAATGTCCCTGTGGTTAATGGTGTATTAGTCACAATTCTTTGCAGTATATGAGAGGTCAAAAAGGGTGTTTGGTTTGCATACAGGAAAGCACTTCTAACAGCCAATATATATTTAACTTTCCGATTGTGCAATTTGCTGTTCACTGTATAAATGAATGTCGGCTTTTCTATTTTAGTTTTTATACGAAGTTAAAAGTGTACAACTACAACAGTCTAGTAAAGGAATTAAAATTCGCATGACTTATGTAATTAGTGAGTTAGCTGGAGTTTTATTGCAGTGCTTTTGTACCAACGTAGCCTGCTAATATTTTTCATGCCACATGGATAGACTGACAGTAATATATTTCTTAGTTTGCTGTATTGCTGCATTTTTACTGTGTTCTAAAAAACATTTTGTGATTTTAACCATATTGCAAGAATGTGCATTTATCTTCATGGAGGGCATAGTTCTATTCCATTCTGGTTCTTTTATGCATGTAACTTTTCCCAAAGTTTTTTTTGCATTTTTATTGCAGAAGTAGGTGAACTGCCCATAAAACTTAATGGTTATTGGAACTGAACACCTACACCAAGTATTATTCTTAAGGTGTATTTTAACTTGTTCGTACTATAGATATTTTTCGATTTGATTTATAGATACTGTGCTAAATGGGCCCTTGGTGACACACTGGTGTGTGATTCCCTCATTGGTGCGAGAATTACATGAAGAGTCCTTTAATTTCCACATATAGTAAGAAATAAAAGGAACACTGCCCAGCCTGTCATGTTGTGGGGGTGTCTTCCTCCCCACACACACCATACTGGTGTTATGGAATCTCACATATGTTTGGCCAGCACTGGCTGTGACGTGACCTGTGTGTGCGCCTCCATAATCACTTATCACATGGTAATGGCATCACATTTAAGGTGTTCATGGCAGATGTTAGCACTCTAATGTCCTTTATGTAATGGTTTTCTTTGGTTACTGCCTGGCAGTGATTTAATCTGTTTTTTTTTTTTTAATTTTTTTAAAAAACTTAAAACCATTGTTCTTATTTTTTTATATTACTTTTACAGTCTCTGGATTTTTGGTGTCTTATTAAAATGGAAGCGGTTTTCCTAAATTATGATTAGGCAGTAATTTATGGATTCATGGCACACAGTTGGTCTGATGATTGTGTACAAAAAGATATTTGGTAATCTGTTATCGGTTTAATATTTATTTATTTTGTTGGAGCACTTTACCTGTCGTATAATTAGACTGATAATCCATGTGCGTCACAGACAAGTCAGTTTTCAATATAATTATTCAGGTTTCTAGTTAATTCATAGTATTAGAAGAACATGAAAAATCGTTTCAGCATAGTCATCAGCAGTAATAACATTTGTCGGTACTACTTTGTGTCACGGCAATAGCACCAGCTCTATTAGTATGTCCTCTGTTGTTTTATAAATATCACAGTATTACTTATGGAAATTTCTCATATCGCAGTGTGATATTGCACAGCCCGACATATACAAGAAAAAATACTATGTACTTCATGAAAATGGCTGTTAATGGATTGTTAGAGATGTATTGTGGGGACAGCAGTGCTGACAAGGAGAGTTTATAGCAGCCCAGGTGAGTAAACCTGTACACTGTATAAATGTACTGGTGTAACAGTAATTTTGCAGTTGGCCTTTTGGTTGTATATTTTGGTGCATCCAGAGACTGTAAAGTGCATTTATAGGTGTTGCAAGTATTGAATTTAACCACCAATTTTAACTACAGCTGCTGGCTAAAGACTAATTCATATTTCTGAATTGAGTCTACACTGTGCTACACTGTACCTATACAACTGGCCCACACTCTTGCAAGCATTTATACTTGTTTGCTGGCGTGTCTGTGTCGCTCAGCAATTACACCGCAAATCGCTAGGTGATGCATAGTTTTGGCTGCTGCATTTGTCTTCTCACCCTCCTATGTATGCAGTCACACAAGTAAAACAGAAAAAACAAACATTTAAATAAATATACAAGGCTATGGTGCAGGCTCCACGGATATGCCATAAATACAGTGTTGATTTGACGCAGAAGTATAAATCACCCTTAAGAAATAATTGACAAGTTCCTGTTGTTGAATTAAGTCTCGTCTTTGTTAGGAAGTGGAGAAATGTCATTCTGTACTGCAAATTGAATATAAATGCAGAAGCAGGGAAATAAGAGTTGGATTTGAGGAAGGGACTGAACTGGGGGCCAGGGGATAGGCACTTTTTAGTGGGAAAAACCTTAAAAAATAATATCTCCCTTTTCTGTAATATTGAACTGCCTATTGTGCCAAGATTGGTCTCTCTGAGGTAATGCCAGTCATTTCTCTGGAGTAAACTTATTTTGAAATAATAATAATTGATACTTTAATTGATAAATTAATCCCCACGGGGAAATTCTCTTTACTCCTCCCCCAGCTTGTTCTCTGTACGTGAGAGGAAGCTGACCGCAAAGGGCAGCCACCTGTTGTGGCGCCCAGGGAGCTGGGGGTTAAGGGCCTTGCTCAAGAACCTGCAAATATGATGAGGCTGGGCTCGAACCGGCAACCTTCTCATCATAGACACAGAGGCTTAACCTCATGCTGCCCCTTAGCCAAATGTTGTCCCAAATATATGACTTTCCCCCCTCCTTTTTTAAATATTTCTGTAACTCCAAAGGAAGGAGGAAGAACACCACCACCATTAGGGTGTTCATCTCTTCAGTAACACATGCTTACCTCATAGTTGTGTGCTGGCGTTCATCAGAGACATCCAGCATGTAGGCTCTGCTAAAGGAGTGCAGTCTTGGGGAAGACCGGAGGCGAGGTGGCCTCAGGCAATGCTGTGCGTCCTCCTGTCAGCAATAGCAATACTATGTAAACGCTTCAGACCGAACTGGTTTTCAGGAATGTGTGTTTCTGGATTATGTTTATATTACATTGTGAGGAGAAAACGTTCCCCTAAATGTAATTAAAAACCTTGTGCTACATTGTGGGGACTATTTTTGTTATTTTTTTTTTTTGGTTACTTATGGTTAAGGTTAGGGCTGGGTTGGGGTTAAGGTTGTCATGTTGGGATTTGGGTTTTCCCCTTAGAAATGGAGAGTCCTCACAAAGATATAATTAGAAACCTGTGCATGCATGCGTGCGTGTTGGTTAGGTGTTTGTTTCTACTAATTCCTGTGCTTTTAGAGGTCAAGTGAAGCATAGCATTGTACAATCTGAATGCTCCAATGTAGCAGTTTAATTCAACGATGGGCCATTTTTCACTCCTGAACAAGAGGGTGTACAGGCTTTGAAATCCACTCTGGTTTTACTTCATACTCTTTGATTAGCTGCTGACTTCCTGAAATTCAACAGTTTATTTTGTGTCAAACATTAGCTGAGCTACCGTCATTTCTTTGTGTGGTCAAAACCAATTACTGCTGTGGAATGTAAGTGCTGGTGACACAGTGGCTCAGTGTGGCCTGACACCTCTAGGCGTAGAGTTTGCATGTTCTCCCTGTTTGCACTGATTTCCTGTGGTACAGTTTCCTCTTGCAGTCTAAATACATTCATTTAGGCTAATTGGCGTCTCTAAATTATCCATAATGTACAATTGTGTGTGTGACTTTCTGTGCCTTGCAGTGGATTGATGTCTCACCCTCACAGTGACCGTGATCAGGAAAAGTGGTTAGAGAATGGATGGATGGAATATATGTAAAGGGGACAACACTGCCAGTTTTATGTTATTATACTAAAATATTTTATTCTGTCCACATAATATCTTAAAAACCTTCAAAAATATTGGAATGTTAATGACTGGAGAAGTAAATGAGTTGCAATGATTAATAAACAGGATATGCAAGTTTGCATTACATGTATTCCTGAACCGTAAGTTTAACAAATCTTTAGCTGAGCTGATTCATTCCATTTTCTCTGTTTTGAATCAGACTATTAGCACCTTAATTGAAAGTAATTAAGAACTCGGCAGGAATGAAAATCAGCATTACCATCTGGCCTGTGAGGGATGCACTTGCCCCACCCTGGGTTATGTTTGCTGTCTGCTTTGCCCTTCATGGGTGAAACATGTTTTGTCCATCCCATCATGCCTTGATAATGTCTCTATAACCTATTGATGTGATTCTGTGTAATTTGGCACTGGTTGCTGGTGGGCAGTGGCACACACTGAAATGGTTCTAGGTGGGATGCAGTTTTCCCACATAATTTAATTCCTGATTTCTGATATGGTTTTCAGTGCTTCCTTAAATATGCAGAGGCCCATTTTTATTCTTCAATAAATCACTCTCTGGGTGATCAAGCCTACAGAACATGATCCTGTTGCAAATATTTTGGCTTTGGCCAAGCGAACACCATAAGCGGTAGAAGCCCTTTTGGCTGTAACCATTAGAATGGTTTATATTTCTCTTCATAGGCTACAGCTGCTGAACTGCCAATCTGCCTCAGCAGCAAACATGCATCTTTAGCTATCCTGTGTGGCTTGTTTTGCTGTTGTCTCACTTCGATGGGGTGATTTGATGCCAGCAGGCAAAAAGGTAGATTACTGCTCCACGTGATCACTATTGATTCTTCTGCTGCTGCTGCAGTTGAGGGATTTTTGATTCGCCCTCTTCCATTAACAATGAATATCTATTTAACCTCCTTCACAAACCAGTCTCCTGCATGGATCTCAGGGAACATACACACATATTCTCACCCTTCCATCCTATCCAGTAGTTTTGGATTAAAAATTTTAGATACTCCTTTAAGGTCTTAAGCACTTTCAGACTCGCTGTCCCAAATATTGCTTTTTTTGAACCCAAGGATAAAGTAATGTTAGCAATCCTCTGTCTGCTTCATCTTTCCAATCTGCTTTTGACGTTCAGTTTTTCTGGTAAATGACTTGAACTGCTGTTCTAAATTCTCTAATGCAATAACATACAGGCAGACCGCAATCAGGAATACACACCCACTCGTGTTTTCAGGCTTCTGGCTGTTCGGGCTTTTCTCTCTCTTTTTTCTGTCATAAATCAGTCTAAGCCTCTTCATGGTAAATGTATTTGTAAAAATTTGCAATGCTGCAAATTGTAACTCTGACCCAGTTTCAACCCTCAGTTCTAAGGGGTGTTCATACTTATCTAGGTCTATAAGTGTGTTCCTGTTTTTTGAAAGTGTAAACAGGCATGTATCCTTTGTAGTAGTCTCGGTTACCATGTCTGCATGAAAATTAAAACGGATTCATTCATTCATTCGTTCGTCCTGGATTTCATTTTAGGCTTCAAGGCAACATTGTGAAAGCTTGTATGTATTTTTTTATTTTAGCTTATACATATTCAGGGATGATGGTGCAGTGGTTAGCACTGTTGCCTCACACCTCTGTGACCCAGGTTCAAGTCTCCGCCTGGGTTACATGTGTGTGGAGTTTGCATGTTCTCTCCATGTCGTCGTGGGGTTTCCTCCGGGTACTCCAGTTTCCCCCC
>JAODJX010000071.1:780141-806560 GCA_026776945.1 Isichthys henryi
AACCCCTGCCTCCGACACCCATATCCATGCCCCACATCAAGCCGCCTCCCACCACACCCATCTCGCACATGTCCAGCTCACAGTCACACAAACACCCCCCTCACCTCTCAGCACCTGCCTTCCCCCAGATGCCCTCCAATCTGCCCCCCCCGCCAGCCCTGAAGCCGTTGAGCTCCCTGTCCATCCACCATCCACCTCCAGCTCACCCTCCACCTCTGCAGCTGATGCCCCAAGGCCAGCCGCTGGTGCCGCCTGTGCTCTCCCAGTCCCAGAGCCATGCTCTGCCGCCAACAGCGCCACCCTCCTCTTCGCAGTCGGCTTTGCCTCTGCACCCATTCCTGCCTACGGGCTCCCCATCACCTCCCCCCTCCATATCTATGCCACTGCCTCCATCTGTGGGCGTGTCTTGCCCTGGACCCTTGAATGTCCCAGCTGTGCAGATTAAGGAGGAGCCCCTGGATGAACAAGAGGAACCTGACAGCCCGCTCCCCCCGCAGAGAAGCCCCTCTCCGGAACCGACAGTGGTGAACACCCCCAGCCACGCCAGCCAGTCAGCACGGTACGGCGGGCGCCCCATGTGTCCGTGCATCTCTGCAGCGTGTGCTTGCAGGCTCACACACCATGAGCTCTATCCTTAGGCCACTCCAAACCCATGTGCATGCTGATTGTCACCTTGACTATCGAGTCCTAGGTCCACGTTATATGCATTTCAGATGCAAAAAAGAGCTGCAGCTTACCTGAACAGCCTTCATGCCTGCTCTCCTTAGCCTCACATCATTATTCCAGGCTTTGTCTCCTGTGGCCCCATAAATATTTCAATGCACCTGCTGTAGGGCACCGTTCATGTAAGGCCTCTGTACTCATAACATTGTCGGTATGGGTTAAATTGCAGTGATGAGCAGGGTGACGGTAATTCCACAGCCGCTGATTTGGCTGATCTGTACCAGCTTATTCCTATTGATGATGAATGGTTTGAGATGAGTCTATTGGATTGTCGGTTCAGTGTCTACTCACTTTTTTGGTAGTACCTTAAGTGTCTTGGTCTCATCAGAGCTGCTGGGATTTTGTAATCAAAGGTTAAGGTTGTGTGAAGCAACTTCGTCAGCTCTGCTGACTCTGGCATGACTCTGCCTGTCTCCGCTTGGCTCTTATCAGTGTTACGTAAGAATTGGATCCTCTGAAAAACAGACGTTGGTGCACTAGTACTATATATTTGCCCTAGTCATGCATCCAGTGTTATTGCAGCTTAGTTATGTCATTCACGCATTATTTGAAAATTCACTGTAATTAGCTTATTTTGCTAATGTGTTCACAGCTTCTATAAGCACCTGGATCGGGGCTACAACTCATGTGCTCGGACAGATCTTTACTTCACCCCCCTGGCGGCCTCCAAGCTGGCCAAGAAGCGTGAAGAGGCCCTGGAGAAGGCCAAGAGGGAAGCCGAGCAGAAGGCCAGGGAGGAGAAGGAGCGGGAGCGAGAGCGGGAAAAGGAACGAGAGCGGGAGCGAGAGCGGGATGCCGAGAGGGCTGCCGTAAGTGTTTCTGCATGACTTTACTAATGGTGCCGTGTTCCCTGTCTTCACTGTGCATGAGCAAAGACAAGATGCCTTTAACAACTTGTTGTTGATGTGGGCAGCCTGGCCTGGTAAGTTTGGTCTGCTAGTGTGTGTGTTGTATTGTATTATCCAGATAATTATATTCCCAACAAAGGGAAGAGCGAATCCAGACGATATTTGACATTGCGAATGAGATAAGTCAAAAACATTTGATCTTATTACTGTTTCACTAATACATTATATGGATGATCTGTGCCTCCTTTTGAGATGAACTGCCCCAAAAACCAAGCGGCAGCAAAGGAAGGAAGTGACAGCCACAGAAGCTGCTTGGTCTTATGTACACAGTAATTCTAAAAGTGTTGTGTGAATGTTTTTCAAACTGGAAGTGATCACTTGTTGAGGCAAATTACCCCAAAACTGGCGTGTTGTATAGTGATGATAAAGGAATGGACAGCCTCAGACATTTGATCTTGTTACTGCGATAACTAAGTATTTCACAGATCTTTTTCAAATTTTGCTATGTATGTGTGAAGATTTGAACTTGTTTAGAATTTGGAGTGAATCACGCCAAAACTGAAGCAGTGCCATTTAGTGACAGCAAAGGGAATGATGACTGCAGAAGATGCGTGTCCTTGTGAACAGGATAACTCTATTTAATATTACCCTATTTACTCTACTTGATCTGTAATGGATCCTATTATCCCTTAAAAAAAAATCTATCCCTGATAGACCAGAAACAGTCACCCCGAAATTGTAACCGGTAGGAGCAGAGGGCAGAAAGCGAGAAATTTTTTTGTTGTAAGATTGAATTTAGTGGAAATACTCAGATGCCTAATGGCCATGTGAATGTGCAAGCTATTATATTATAGGTGTCAGAATTATTAGCAGGTCACATTCTTTTCATTCTACTCCTATATTATCTTATTCATGATTGTTTATAATGGCCAAACAGGTTCACTTGTAAAATATACTTGGAGTGCAGCTGTTTTCGCTGCACCATGTCTCACAGCTAGTTTCAGAATGCTTAAGCTAATTAAGATGTATCAGAGATTCACATGGCACCTGAATAATGCTGTTATGTGGGTCACTCTGGCCCCAAGGTTCAAGCAGGCAGATGTAATTAAGGCGTGTCTTTGCAGAAAGCCTCGAGCTCTTCTCATGAGTCCCCGATGGCTGGCCCCGCCCACCTGCGTCCATCCTTTGAGCCAACGCCTACCACCATCGCGGCGGTGCCGCCCTACATTGGGCCAGACACGCCGGCACTGCGCACGCTCAGCGAGTATGCCGCCAGGCCACACGTCATGTCGCCCACCAACCGCAACCACCCCTTCTTTGTGTCGCTGAACCCGGCTGACCCACTGCTGGCCTACCACATGCCGGGCCTGTACGGCACCGACCCGGCTGTGCGGGAGCTGCGGGAGCGGGAGATCCGGGAGCGTGAGTTGCGGGAGAGGATGAAGCCCGGCTTCGAGGTGAAGCCTCCCGAGCTTGAGGGCCTGCACCCCGGTGCCAACCCCATGGAGCACTTTGCGCGGCACGGCGCGCTGGCGCTGCCACACATGGCTGGGCCGCACCCCTTTGGGCCGTTCCACCCGGGCCTCAGTTCCGTGGAACGGGAGCGACTGGTGTTGGCCAGCCCACAGCTGCGGCCCGACATGAGCTACCCGGAGCGGTTGGCGGCCGAGCGGCTGCACGCCGAGCGCATGGCCTCTGTGGCCAACGACCCCATCGCCCGGCTGCAGATGTTCAATGTGACTCCGCACCATCACCAGCACTCGCACATCCACTCGCACCTGCACCTGCACCAGCAGGACCCTCTGCACCAAGGTGAGCATGTCAGCCAACTTCCATGCTGTTTATGCGCTTATGCTGATGAATCAGTCTGATCTGCTCTGTATGTCTGGCTGTTGTGAGCTGATGTCAGTGAGCGTGATGTCGGCTTTTCTGCACCGGCTCGCATGCATCTGCTTGTGCTGTTTGCTTTGATGATTCCCTGGTATCCCTACAAACAAAGCTGACACCCAGAAGGTGGTGGTGGTGAATGTCTTGTGTGTCCCCCAGGCTCTGGGGCCCACCCACTGGTGGACCCTCTTGCCGGACCCCACCTGGCTCGTTTCCCCTACCCTCCTGGAGCCATTCCGAACCCCTTGCTAGGCCAGCCACCACATGAACATGAGATGTTGCGCCATCCAGTGTTTGGTAAGTGAACTGCAGCTATTATTTAATTTGTCTTGCATTCTCTGTCATTCTCCTTGATGACTGAAATGAATATCTTTATTTGGTTTAAAATAGTGCTACATTCACAGCAGGTTTTAGCATGCTTTATCATCTTTAAATGCACTTATTGTTAAGGTAGCCATCGCTGTGCCCGCAGGTGCACCATACGCCCGGGAGCTACCAGGGGCTCTGCCACCGCCAATGTCTGCCGCACACCAGCTGCAGGCCATGCATGCCCAGTCTGCTGAGCTGCAGCGGCTAGCTATGGAGCAGCAGTGGCTGCACGGTCATCATCACATGCATGGAGGGCCATTCCCCGGACAGGAGGACTACTACAGGTCAGGCATGACACGGAACGCTCAGGTTAACTAGCTTAGCTAGAGCTGTATTTCTCGAACCAGTCCTCTGCGACCTCCAGATTGTCCACATGTAAGCTTTTACCAAATTCCCTGGGAGCTGGCGGAGAGAAAAATGTGGACAGTCTGGGAGTCCCTATGGCCTGGTTTGAGAAACACTGAGCTAGAGCTGGCCTGTAGTTTATCAGTAGTGTATTCAGTGTGAAATGCTAAATTTAATTGTGTTCATAAGTTATACACCTCCTGTTAATATCTTATTATGCTTTTTGGTTTTTTTTGCAGCCGTCTGAAGAAAGAGAGTGACAAGCAGCTTTAACCTGTGCAGGGGAAGGTGAATGAGGGTACATTGTCACAAGGCCCAGGAAGTAGTTCAAAGATTTTGGGAGGTGCTGTGGGACAGTCACCATAAAGAACAATTTTTTAGAAAGAGCAAATCTGGCTGAACAGCTGAAGATGTGCATCTGAAGAGGTTTTTTTTTAATTATTATTAGTTGTTTCCTGTTCTGGACTGTTTTACTTTATTTTTTAAAAGAAACTTTATTTGGTATACTGCATTGAAGTAGCCACGACGTGCTGAAGATTTTGACTTCCCTGCATGAAATACTCTGAGGCTTTCCTGGCGTTTCTGTAGGTGCTAGAATACAAGACACTTTGTCACTGTGCTTAACGAGAAATAGGCAAACCACAGCCAGGCTCTTACGTTGGGTGTGTGAAATGCTGTCTTAAACTCCAGTTATTTTATTACATTGTAGGAAGCTCCTCTAATTTTAAAGAAAGTGCAGCATGTTATTTTGAGTCTGTAAATAATATATAAATATATATAAATATATATATTAAAATATATAGTTATTGATTATTATTTTTAGGTGTGGATTCCTAACTGAGGTGTTAAATCGCCTGTATTTCTGTTCTGAAGAAGTATCCCTTCGTTTCAGGGAGAGCACAGTGGCATTCGATGCTCCCTAGATTGGTCTTATTTCCCAAAATGAGGGCAGCTGAGAGACTGCAGTACAGGAGTGTTGTTTTTATTCGGAACCACGCCTGGGTGCAAATGACTCTGTCCCCCTCCCCCATGCTTGCAGTCAACAGTGAATGCAGGCATTTCCTCTGTCTCTCAGTAAGCTGTACAGACAAGCAGCCCCCATAAAAGCGGCCCCTAGCAATGAGCTCGGAGAAGGAGGGCAGGACTTCACCCCAGCGGATTTGCATGCTAGGCTGGCAAACAGTTGCACTTTTACAATCAGAACATTTCCCTTGACCAAAGTATGGAGCTATTTCGGAATAAAGACCTACGAGACACAATTGCTGTTATATTGCTGTCATATAGGATAGTAAACAACAGAATTACTGCTATAAATGTTTTCTCATGTGGAGGGAAAAAGGAAAAGTACTGAACACTTCTCAATGTTTTTCAAAAGGATCTTTACCTCAGATATGGATGATTCCATTTTCACTGCTACACTATTTTATTGTGAGTTTACTTGTTTTTAAAACAATCTTGGTAATTGGTGCTAAGCGCTCTTCCTCTGTAGCCGTTTTTCGTGTTGCTTGCTGAGGTTCTTGCCAGGCTCATGAGCTGGGCGGCAGGGTTTCTCAACGCAGTCTCCTGGGTCACTGACGATGGTGACTCATCAGTTTGGGGTGGGACCTGAGCAATGGTGGCAGACTTGGGACAGGAGATCAACAAGGTCGCTTAAGGTCCTTTCTGCATTCCATAGTCTGCAGGATCTCTTCCTTTGGCATCAGGGGTTTGTGTGTATGTCTGTGTGTGCGTGCGTGTCTTCTCGCAAATGTTCATTATATTAGATGGAATGTTCACTTATCAAACCACTTATGATTTTTATATTCTGAACATATACCCGTTTTATTTGATGTTCTTGCAATATCATAACTTCTTTAAACAGAAATTCTGTCTCAATATGAATTGCTAACAGTTGTGGGGAGATTATGCAATTGTGTTTTTTTATGATTAACTGCTCACTTCTAAATAGACACTAGTCTGCCACACTATGCTAAACATTGGTTTCCACCCTGTTACAAAAATCAGTTACACAAAGATTCTTTTTTTTTCTTCCCTAAAGTGTGAATTCTGGGAGTTGGCTGCTTCCTGAATCTTGTTGTGTACCTGTCTCAGTCTAGTGCCATGAGCCCCCCCACCCCTCCCCTCTTTTGTCTCAAACCTTTGATGTTAAGTGTTGTCAATGGTTTAGCTTGTTGTTTCAAAGCAGCAGTAGCAGAATGTACTGAATTCTGACTGCTAAAATTGGGATTATATATACCGATATCGTAAAACTTATTGTATATATTAGTTTGCCAGGGGATGACACAATATAAACAAAAAGTAGACATAAGAAAATTGTGAGTCCTGTGTTTTCTCCATATGAGTATTTTGTATTTTTTTTTTTTTTTTTTTTGAATATTTTGTGGAATTAAAATTAACTGTTAAACCAAAACAATGTTGAATGGAAGTTATTAAATTTGAATGGGATGAGTGGGTGCTGCTTAGTTTTGGGGTCACTGAGTGACATTAAGTTTGTATGTGTAGATTAGTGTAGGACTGTTGTTCTGACAGAAGGTGTCAGAATAATGCAGTTGTATGTTCTTGGTATTTCAAAACCAAAATACATTGGTATTAAAAACAAACTATAACTGTACAAAGGTATTTATGAAATCTTTTAACCCCCAGGTTAAAGTAATTGCAGAAAGTAAACTTTTGTAGAAAGTGTGAGTGCATTTATTATCCTTTAGATGCTTTTACTTCAGTTGAGACTTTTGCTGCGTAAACTGTCAGTCAGATGCTTTGCAGATGCCAGTCATGTCCGTTTTGTAGCAGAGAGGAGAGAAGCACTTATTAATGGTGCATTGCAGAAGGTAACAGGAATTAGTGAGGACAATTCACATGACATTTTAGCAGTATGAGTCAGTACCTGCCTTCTGCATTAGTAAGTCCTGAAGCTTTCCCACCTGGCTTCTGACCAAGTGACGGCTCCCTACGGAAATTTAAACTTTCTCTCTTTTTGGATTTTTTTGCCATTCTTTTTCTTGTGAATTCTGTTAAAACCTAATTGGTAAATAAGCAGTGCCTGTAGACCTAAATTTCTTGCTAAATTTAATTCCTTTAGTCCTGTAAATTTGGGTAATGGTTCTTTTGCACAGTCCTACAAAAAGACACTTTATAGAAGTGTTGGTTTTCTCAAGTGTAAGATCTGCTATGGAAAAAAAAATTCTGTAGTAATCGCATAAAATCACATAAAATAGTTTTTTTTCTATTCCTGTACTGACAAAATATCAACTTGATTAGAAGTTTTCTCTCTGGTTAAGTAGTTACATCACATAATATGCTTAGCATTAATATTCATACAAGATTCCAAAAAGACCCAAAATTGGCAAAAATCATGCTTTGATTTTTTTTTTTTGTTTGTTTCCCCAAAAAAATCTACAATCAGAATGATTGTTTTCAGGTCACACCACAATTCATAATTGTATTTTAATCTGACACTTCACAACTTTAGGAGAGTATTTGTACTATTTAAGCAAGTTCAAAAGGTTTTCTAGTTTTGATATTATAGGCGTCTCTGCTGTGTTTTAACTGTTGTGCTGACTACTAGCAGTTTTATTACTTCATTAGGGTGGTGAAAAGGTACTTGTTTCAGTGGCCCTTGAGAATCCTTGAACCATGACTCACTACCACTTTTTTTTTTAACCACATTAATGTTTTTATACTCACTAAATCATGTTTATAATCACCATATATACAGCACTGGCATTTCATGTAGGTTCATTTCTTAGATTTACACTGAACCAGAATGTTTTGGCTAATGTGTGCCTTGGAAATATTTCGTGTTCCTTGACACTCTGAAAACTGCAGATGTCCTGTTGATGTATGGCCTCCTTGGTATATGGCTGCATAAGTTGGGATGGCTAATGAATCACGTGGCTCGTGGCTCCAGATTGAAAATTTACCTGTAGGAATGGGGGTAGGGGTGATAATGGGCTGAGCTTTTTATATGACAGCAGCTTTTTGGTTGTAGAAACTGATATTATGACATGAGCTGTAAGTTCATTTCCTGTAAGAGCTCTGTTATACTGGAGCTGCACATAATTACCTGCAATGAATCAAGATCACTGGTCCTCCATGACACTGGAAGGGATAAAAGATGCCAGAACCACTAGAGTTAATCTCACGACGGCGCATCCAAATCATTCTGATAAGAGAAATATATATATAAACATCAAAGCAAATATGGAACATTTCTTTTTGAGCTTAGGGTTATGTTGTCTGCAGAAGAATTTGCAATAAATACACAAAAACCACAAGGGAAGATGTCTGACTGGCACCTTGTGTCGGTACATCAACTGAAAGAGAGTGGGGGGAACTTTGGTGGTTCCGGATTTGGCTCCCAAAAGAGACAGTTTCAGTTTGTCACGTAAATAATGGTAGAAACAAAAATGTAGTGTGTTGTGATGCTGCCCCCCAATAGAGATACGACCCCTGGAAAAACTCAGGATAAACCCGAGTGCTGTTGAAACCTCACCCAGCAGAGGCAATTAAACTCGCTCTGATTAATTAGTATATTGCAGTAGCAGAGAAAGTGATTCTGTGCAGGGGTAATGAGCGTGGGCAGATGAATAGAGCCAGTCAGCTGCTCCAGACCATGTTTTAGAGTAGAATGCCTTTATTGTCATTGTATAGACAGGTAACAGAACAATATTCAGTCTTCATATATCCAATCTTGCTGATGAGGTGGAAGCAATGCTTTGGGTTAGAGGTTTTTCCAGCTGTTTTTGGAGTGTAAGGACCTTGCTCAAGCAATGTTATTAAAACCCTTTGGGCACAGATGTCTCACCTGAGGACCTACACACAGCTGTGTCAATCTGATTAAAGTTCATTGGGCAAATAATTGCATTCATTATCTTAAGCACACAATTCTTTGAATTATTTCACATTACGAACTCTCATGGCAACATACAGACTATTAATCACCTGAATGCTGTTCTCACTGTAAACCATGGTATATATTATCAGAGCTTTTAGTCTCAGGGCAAATAATTGATGCAGCCTGACACAGCTGGAAAAAGCCCTTCGGCACTGTGCATAAGGCAATCAAAGGTGCATTCCCGGAGTGCCCTCCTTTTTAAGCAGCAGCAGAATGCAACACACGTTTTTGTAGCCAAGGCGTAATTGACACCTAACCTTCCAGATGTGGTGCCCGTGACCACCGTTGTATTAGAACATCAGGAAATCGTTTCATTTCAGTGCTTATGTCAGACGTTGCCATGAGTCCCAAACTCCATTGTTCCTGATATGATGGGCGCTCTGGTTTTCCTTCAGCAGTTTCACCTGAATAGTAATGTATCAAATAGCTTTATTTTAGCTGCACCCCTAAGAACCTCTGGACACTCAGGGATGCTTGTTTTGAAGAAATGGTACTCTTGTGAAACACTCCACTGCTGCAGTGATATATCCTCAGTTGGGTCCCTATGATGGTAATATAATGCTGAGCTGTTTCAGTTGCTGGAGTCAGCTTTGCTATTACCTGCATTGTAGACTTAAATCGGTTGAACTCTAACCCATGAGAAAGGAGCAAGAGAAATCCAATGAAAAGTGTCCCTATCCCACTGACAAGTTCATCTCAAAGCTCAAACAGACCGTCGACCTCCACAGTCTCCAGCTGGGTCGCAGCAGGGAGAACAGCCTAACCTTGTTCATAATGAATGCGCCAAGATGGATGACCCTGCCACTGCACACATACGCACTGCCCCCTGATGGGGCGGATTCGGCCACAGCATATATAGATCGACTTTTGTTTTCCTCACCCCCCTGCAACACAATTAATCTTCTGTTGTTACTTGCGGTCACTGCACTGGGAGGAGCCGGAGCCATTGTCAGATAAACATGCGGCATGATAAATACATGATAAATACATGATGATGTGAGCCTGTGTCTTGGTGGTGAGCACATTGAGGAGTAATTTATCATCAAAGAAAAACACCATCTCTGTGACAGTCAAGTATTATGCTCACACAAATTATGCTGTAGAAATACCTTGAAATCTCTCTGTTTCTGCCATAAGCAAAGAATCATGCAAGTGCAGTTTCACAATAGTTCAAATAAAACGCTACATTTACCTGAAGGCTTTTATATATAGTAATGCATCATTTTGATTTCTTTCTCACATTTGCTATATATTTTATCTACACATACTCTAGAATTCATGCTTGAATTTCAAACAGTGAACATCTCACACGGGATGGCATGGTGGTGCAGTGGTTAGCACTGTTGCCTCACACCTCTGGGACCCGGGTTCGAGTTTCCGCCTGGGTCACATATGTGTGTAGTTTGCATGTTCTCCCCATGTCGCCGTGGGGTTTCCTCCGGGTACTCCGGTTTCCCTCCACAGTCCAAAAACATGCTGAGGCTAATTGGAGTTACTAAATTGTCCATAGGTGTGCATGTGTGAGTGAGTAGTGTGTGAGTGTGCCCTGCGATGGGCTGCCCCCCCATCCTGGGTTGTTCCCTGCCTCTTGCCCATTGCTTCCGGGTTAGACCCCCCGCGACCCAATAGGATAAGTGGTTTGGAAAATGGATGGATGGATGGAACATCTCACACTTGAACAAAACAATTTCATTACCATACATCTCAAAAACCAAGAAGTCTGAGTGCAGAGTGGTGGCTCTGAGGCCAGGGATCTCTCATTGTGAGTGGAAGGTTGATGCCGGGATTGTGTCTTCTTGGTTGGGCCCTTGAGCAAGGCGCTTAACCTGCAACTGCTTTGTTGTGGGTATGATGTATGGATGCTACATCCAGCCATACAAGGAGATCTTCCAACTTTTGGGGGTTGGTGGCAGGATTGGCACTACAGCCACTGGAAAAAACTTTACTGTTCCACTCCAAACAAACTAGTATGGCATTGAGGCTGCACAGCTGTGTTTAGGTTCTCATCCCTGAGGTGGGTTTCGTGTGGTAGGTGTGGCAATGCACTGTATCAGGTCCTTACCTCTCTTATTTACCTCCCTTATTTTTAATGGTTTTTATATTTATTTACGTTTGTTTATCAGAGATGCTATCTAGATAACATCAGACAGACTTGATGGTGGAAAATGCATTACATAAAAACTGCTTCCTTATTAACAGAAATTCTTTGGTTAGGACTACTAACCTTTCTATCCTAACGACATAATTAACTTACACCGAGCTTTTGCACATTTTGACAAAGTGTATACACTGCCCCCTGGTGTCCGAAGTGTAATTATAGCAGGTTTGACTCTGGTTACTAGCAATAGTAGGGATGATCCGTCCGATACACTTGTTCATTTTATTCTCATCTATATCGTACCTAAGGCTATATACCTTTTTAAGAAAAAGATGATATGCAAATATAAACAGCTAATTGCTTTACTGAGTCCCCTAGTAAACTTGATATTAGAAGGAGGATACAAACCCTTCCAAAGCAGCCCTACATTTGGGAAGTTAAAACAGAATGATTTCCTTGTATGCATCGCTTATGGCACCGTAAATGGCAAAAGCGTGATGGGCCAGCACTAGGGTGCATGGTGGTGCTGTACAGGAGGTCGTTGGGGTTAGTTTTACTGCCTTTGTCTTGAGAGGTTGGGGCCCATGTGTCCCCACGGGCTCCCTCTAGTGGAGATATGGTGTCATCCCAATGCTAAACTGTAGATAAAATGTTTCTATTTGTGCCTGTACTTTTTTTTTTTGCATGCTTTTAGCACTTTTTTTTCAATATCATTTCTGAAATATAATGAAAACCCTATTAAAGTAACCTTTTGTGAAGAACTGAAAATTGATATTAAGTTAATTATCAGTTAGGCACACTAATTTCTGCATTACAATATGGACCTATCAGTTGTGACATTAGTTGATTTAAATTAGTATGTTTAGGATCTTAATATCCATTGGTAGGCACTGCTTTCATAAAAGAACAGTACACTGATGATGTTTATACGGACGCTCCTCTACTTGTGAACGAGATATGTTCCGAACGGCCGTTCATAACTTGAAATGTTCGTAAGTCGTTATTCAACACCATTTTAAGGGTATACGGAAGTACAAAGAACTAGGATGTTAGGAGTACGCACGCTACGCTACTGCGCGGTGGGAGTAGCGGCCAGAAGTCGTACTACCCGGAATTGACGCACAGAAAAAAAAAATTATGTTGCGGACAGGAAACGGGAGCCCAATGAACACAATTTGGACTTACAGTCCTGTTCGTTTATATGTCTGAAAGTTCGTAAGTAGAGTTTTTTAGAGACAGTTGAGAATACACTGCGATGCTTTGGCTGCCTCTTCTCATCTACATTTACTATTTCTAGTATTGTGAAGCATCCCTGAGTTTGAGAAAGGTGATAAATAATAAACTCATTTTTACATGATACTGATTCCAATTTTTTCTTCAATTTGGGAGGTAAAGATTTTTAAATGTCCTTCAGAACCAGACCTGACTCCATCCAGTGCACTCTGGGGTCAAGTGTATGGCTATTCCAACTTCAGAAAATTGGCACTTAGCAAGTTTTAATACCCTTTTGGTGACAATTAAAAATAACCTTGTGACTAAACTTTTTCCATGGTGATTTTCCTCAGTTTGAATCTGAATCAGATGTTTCGATTTGTCTGCGATCTGAGAGAACAGCAGCAAGGACTAGTGGCACATCCAAAACACACATGGGCTGTGCATGCAGGTGCCAACAATTCAGAACTGGAATACAACGCCTGTTGATAACTCTTGCTGTTTTCTATTTTTGATCTCTGGACTAAAGATATATTTTAAGCAATACAGACAGCCTAAGAGGTAATAGAGGATTGGAAATAAAACCATATACCCAGGCTTCTGAGCCCTTTAAATTTGTGAAAGTCATACATGTATCAGTTGGTCACAGTAACTGTTATTTGTTCAAACCTGTGTTAGGGCAAAAGCGAAGAAGAAAATTGACAGGTTAGACTTCAGTGTGAATTTGCTCAGACCTTGTAACTTACATTCATTTTTTACTGACCAGAGGTACAAACAACACCTATGACTGGAGGAGAGAAAAGAAACAATAAATCAGTATCATAGCAGGGACTAAGAAAAATATATTTGTTGACTTTCACAACCAGAGTGCAAAACTGGGGTGTCCATCTACCATCCCTGGGATTTTACCTGCTGGTCCCGGCATCCTCAGATAGCAGAGCACAAGAAGCAGGTAACCAACGGGTCCTGGGGCTGCTTACTGGATGGTGTACAGAAAAGGCAGACTCAAGTCCAGGGGCCTGGAAAACCTGAAACAGGAAGTAGGACCAAGGAAACAGGAAGTGGGGCTGAAACACAAAAACAGGATAACCACAACAAATCTAATAAGGTACCAGTTGACCAGCACACCAGCTGCTGAAGTCTAGCAACTCACCACCATGAAACAAGGAATAACATGCCAGCCAAACAAGAACAAGAAACTCAAGATGCTGGCCATCCAGAACCATAGACCTAGAAACAAGACTCTGGCAGAGATAGCCACGTGCCCACTGACCAAAACCCAGGAGTAAAACGAAAGCAAACTGAATCTAGCCTCACAACTATGACTAAACAAAGCTCTAAGCTTTTGACCCCCGAGTAAACTGCTAAGAATTACTGAGCAGGTATCAACACTCACTGCTTGGTCTAAAAAAGATCACAAAGACTTGAATGAATGAAGAATGAAGGATGGATGTGACAGTTAGCTCTGCTACTGAGGTATGACTAATGTGCATGAAATCATGGTAACATAAATGCAGCATTAGCTGCATAATTTAAGACAAGCATGACTGAAAATGGCACTGGACTAAAACAGCTGGTATTTAGCCTTTATTTACATCTTGAGTCCTTACGTCTTCTGGTAGACTGTTCTGGAAATTACAGTATGCTGCAACCATTACGTGCTTCATTCAGGGAATTTTAGGGAGGTCTGCACCCTGCTATCTGTGAGTGGATTATACATTATTGTACATATTATGCATTATACATATTAATAAGCTTGTAAAATAAGTGGGGACTTGACCTTTTCATCTCTATATGAATGGAAGAAGTTATATAATGTTAAAAACATGAGAACAGATGTATTGTGATCATATCAGTGTTCTTTTCACATTCCAGTTTTGGTTACAATTGTAGCAGCAGTATTTTAACTTGTGATAGTATATGAGTTGTGCTACCTGAAAGATAAACATTTGAAATGGGCAGTGGTGGTTTAATGGTTACTCATAATAGAAAGATTGCAGGTTCGAATCCCCGACCAGCAAAGCACCACTGAGGTACCCTGAGCAAGGTACTGCCCCCAAGCACTGGGCACTGAATTAGCTGCCCCCTGCTATATCACATTGTCACATATGGGTTAAATGCAGAGAACACATTTCGTTGTGGTAGGTCAACAATGACAATTAATCACTAAAAAGGTTCCTAACGAATTTAAGGGCAGAGTGTCATGCTTGATTGAAATTTTGATTTGTATGATGTCTGCATATAAATGCAAATCAGTTTGTTTATGTATGATTTTCCTGAGTGTCAGCATATTACGAACAACAGTTGACCAAACACTGGCGTAATGATGATGATGCTGTGCTGTTGTTAAATTTCCGAGCCTCTTTAGAACATTCATCCAAGTTAAAAGGAAACCACCAGAGCACAAGCCCAGTTGACCCAACACACGGTTACCAGGAAAGACTACAGAAAAAGGGGTTTTTCCAAAAAGTTTAAATCACATTTTTCTCTACAAAACAAAATACGTCAAATAGCAAACCAGCAGGAAATGCTGTTGTACCTTGGGCTACTCCCAGAAAACAGTCATTGATGTCCTTCTGGGCTATTCACCTAGTTGATAGACTGCATGGTATTAAACGCACTGGAAGAATATACTCACTGTTTCTTAGTTTGTCCAGATGCGGGTGTGCTTTGTGGAGTAGGTGTGGGACAGCATCCTCCACATCAATGTGGGCAAGGAAAGCCTACTGAAGGGGGTCAGGGGGTCGATGTAATCCTTCACATAGGTGCTGAGGACTTTTAGAAGCAGCCTTTCGAAGGCCTTGTTGATATGTTATGTAAGAGCCACTGGGAACGTTGCTTCTTCCATTCTTGGGCAATGGACTATGCTTGTGTTTTCCTGTAGTTGTTGGGACTGATTGATCAGGAACTGAAGAAGCTCCTGCTGGCCTGTAGAGGTTCTCGTTTCAGCAAACACTAAGTAATGTTCAATTTTCATTCAGTTTTTTCAGTGAGGCCAAAAGTTATGGCAAGCTCCTGATTTTAAAGAAAAATCTGCAGCTAATCTTGTTGTCTATTGTAACTCCTCCATCATAAAGGACAGTTCTATAGGATAATATGACAAAAATAAGATTAGATTTATCACACAAATGTTGCTTCTGGCTGGTTTTTGGTCATTCCCAGTGTCTCCTGTTTCACTTTATTCTTGTGTACTGCTGTCTTAGCAATTTTGAACCTGGAAGCAGCCAGCTGCTCAGCATAGTCTTCTGCTATCAGAACCATGATTAAACTAGGATTTAAAAATGCATATTTGTGTAAAAATATAGAGTGGTCTCTCCACGGTTGTGTATGGATAAATCATGTACATTTTTGCTCCCTCACAAATATATTCATCAGCAGCTGAATGATCTGAAGTACTCAGGTAAGAATTAAAAGCACTAACATGAAACTTTTAGCAGGTGTCTTGATTATTGAGAATCAATGTCCACCGAGAAAATGGAGATCAGCAATTGGCTGTCATTCTGTCCTTTCCACAAGACACTGACAAGGTTTCCGTGGAAACCAGACGGGAGTCTGTTGTCATCCACATCTAGCTAATCAGTGGTGTTGGCTTATCCACAGGAAATGGTTCTAGTTTGCCCCAAATGTATGCTTTTTTTTCCATTAGCATGGTAGGATGTGTGGGCAATGCTTTTACTTTAACAGGTAAGATAAACCCAGAAGCACTTAATCTTAAGTGAAATGTTCCATCTGTTAGCTCAGAGTCTGACCACAAAATGCTATTGTCTTCTGGAGACTGCTCTTCTGCTTCTGGTCTAGTGCTTCACCAATAGATGGCAGTAGAATGTTTTCAAAAAAGCAAACCTGAAGTTTACACTATCCTGTATATATTAAATTACATGTCATTTCTTGGTACATGTTTTTCTTAATAACTTTTAAAAAGTTGCGGTAGTTATGAAGGATATTTAATAATATATATAATTGTGTGTTATGCACTCTTCATTGCCCCACGATGGAATGCCGTCCTGTCTATGCTGTTCCTCTGCCTTTTTCTCTGAACTTCCATGGATTGGCTCCTAATTTACCTTGACATTGTACTCGATAAGTGGTTGGATGTACTTTTTCTTTGTAATTTGAATGGTTAAATAATGATTCATACTTAAATGGATATTGCATGGCTGGTATTTTAGTTCGGTGGTTACCACTCCCCTACCTCTGTTGGCATAGTCTCCCTGTGATTCCACCTGCAGTCCAAAAAACATGCAATTAAGTGAGCTGGTGAACTGTCTCTAAAGTGCCCATGGTGTGCAATTAAATGATGTTTTATTTGACATTTGCACGAGTACATAGGATATGCACAAAAAGCATTCGGATTTTCTTTCCTTTGAGACATACACACATTTCCATTACCAAAAGGGTCCCCCTGGCAGTGCTAGTGAGACATTGCATGAGATAAGCGGGAGGCTATTATTTTGGCAGGGCGCTAATGTGTGTTTTTGAGGATGAGTGCTCAGCCCAGCTGCATGACTGTGGCTCTCTCTATCACAGCACAGTACTGTGTTGGTGCAGCTCTGTCCCTAGGCCTTTATCACCTGTTTGTTAGCTCATTGCTGCTGGCACATTGCAGGTCCTCCACTGCAGATATCCATCACTGAGTGATGTGGAAATTTCCGATGTGTGTGCATATATTGCAAGAGGATGAAGGTCTTTGGAGTCCTGCTGCTCCCTGTCTTGCTGTATGGCTGTGAGACATGGACGCTATCAATTGAGTTGAGACAAAGACTGGACTCCTTCATTGCTGTGTCCCTTCGGAGAATCCTTGGGTACCGCTGGTTTGACTTGTCGAATGAGCGGTTGTTCAGGGATTCATGAATAATGCACATTACCTGCATTGTGAAGGAGCGTCACTTATAGCACTATGGCCATGTGGTGTGTGTTCCTGAAGGTGATCCAGCTCACAGGATCCTCATTGGCCAAGGGGATGCTCCTCGTGACACATGGCTGCGGCAGATAGACGGCCATTTCCGAAAGGTGGAACTGGATCTCGAGACATCTGGTGCACCAGTGCATGCTCCCCAACCTGACCTGACCTGTGCATATGTGTAACAGACAGTATGCACACACATCTGGCACTAAAAATAATAAAGCACATATAAGCTTTTAAAAACACAAACAGATACATACTAAATCCACAATAATGTACAAAATTGAATTTACCCACATAATCCCATCCATGGTCCACATGCATAGACAAATATATAAACATAATTATACCCATCATGCACAATTCCGTAGCAGTGGTCTTGTTAAGGGAGTGAGTTCAGGCTGATGCATGGAAGTACATGGAAGGGGAATATTACCTTAGACCCAGGGAACTTTACAAAACTTATTTTCTTTACTGAAATATATAACATACAGTATGGACAAAACAAGTATCACCCCCAGCTGGGCCATCCCACCCAACTGCCAGGACCTTCGTCCAAGGGTCCCTGAGCCTGCTGGAAACAGAAACAGTGGGAAGCAGGCCGTTGATGGGACAGAAGGCAGATGACAGGTCTAACGCCTCCAAAATCAGACGTGCAGTGGAGGAATGGTGAACAAATGAGAGGAGACCCAGCCAGCAGAAGGGACCCCAGCCAACTGGATCTCTAATCTGATTGACAGACTAAAGACAGAGAACACAGAAGAGGGGTAGAGTGAGGTCACTGAACAGATCATATCTTAAGCAGGGCTTGCTGTTCCTATTATACACTTCCAGCTTGGGGCGTGATCACATGTCATTAAGATTCCTCCTGTTCTCTCTGCTTTTCATTTTCTCCCAAATAAAATTTTTCTCCTAAAATTCCAGCCAGTAATTCTCAAACCTCTGTCCCATCTTTCCATTCCCATCTCATTCACCCTCTATCCATGTGCAATGCAGGGTGACGGTAAGCATAGGGTGGGGCAACTAGATGCATGTTTTTGGACTTCAGGAAGAAACCAGAGTACCTGGAACGAACCTGCAGAAATGTGGGGAGAACATGGAACCCACACACAGAACCAGGGACACAAATCAGACCCCCAGCACTGGGGTGTGAGGCCACAGCGTGATTTCTAACCCTGAACCTTCACTCCACCTGGGCCGATACGCTGACCTCCCAAGCCCTCTCCCTCCATCAGACACTAGAGAACTCTAGCATTTATGACGACATAATGAACTACTGCATCACAAGTTTCACTGGATGTCCTAATTGAATTAACAGAAAAACATCAAGAATTAGCACTGACGTTTGTTTTCAGCAGTGCAATTGACAATAAGCACCTTCAGCACCACAAAAAATATTTTATAAAGTTTACCTGCTGTACTTCTGCAACATAACATATTGATGAACAGTAGTGCCACCTAATAGTGAGGCTGGAGTGGGGCGGTGCCTCGGCTGTGCAGCATTAGAGCTTCTGGTGTCAGTCAGAGAGGGGCTAATTCTGCTAGAGGAGCAGCGTAGCAGTATACTGACAGGTTGGAACCGGGGGGGCCCTGCAGGATATGAACACTGCTGGAGGGGGGTTACTGTGGCTCTTACTTTATTGGCTGAGGGCAGCACAATGAGTTTCCATTGTAAGGAGGCCAGTGACTTGTAGCTGAGGGACACATCCTTAAAAAACATGCTGTTTTTTAAATGCAAAAGCACTTGGAAAGTACAGGGGGGCAGGAAAGAGGTTGGTAGCCTGACCTTCCCCTGAAATTCTCTGCTTGATAAACCCTTATCGCATGAATCTAAAGTGATCCTTCTCATCTTGCAGGGCACAAAAAATCGTATATATATATATATATATATATACACACACACACACACACACACATACATACATACATACATATGATATTTATATATAAATCATAGCCGAATATCATCCCATTTAAACCTGAACCAGTCGAATATCTAACGTTTAAATTATGTTAGAAATGCTAGTAGTAGTAAATGGGTAGTAAAAACCAGTATTTAGGAGCCTTACTTACTTAGCAGTAGTAAAATCTGGAGCCTTAAAATGTAATTATTCAATTTGCTGAATAAAGCAAGTTTTAAATTAATCCAAAAAAACAGGTCTTGTTGTTAAAAAAAAGATTACATTTATTAGGCAAAACCTATATTTTATGGTGATTTTATAAAATGTGTTCCACAAACACACCTGCAGATTCTTTAGAGAGCGAATATTTAAAAATATATATCATCCACTGAATATTCAACATATATCATTTTTTTGAGAAAAAAAATGTCTTAAAGATTGTGAATATTTGCATGACAGATATCCTTAGCTTTGATGTCCCTACTCCTGAGAAAGGTACAGTTCCCATGTACCTGCATTTTCATGGGATGCAGGCAAGTTACATGGTGTCCCTTGGGGTTACATGTGTAGGATTTTTGTGGCTCCTGTTCTGATTTAATTTTAGGTCCTTATATTGACGTCATCTGGGTTCCCTGGATATGATGCGGGACTGAGGACATTTACTGCATGGGCTGCCTTTCTAGATCTAGTATGTTTGGTTTCATTGCTCTCACTCATTTCTTCAGCACATCTTCACTGTTTTTGCTAATACACCACAGGTTTTGTCATGACCGCTCGTCCGCTCCTCGTGTGTGCCACGCCCCCCTGGTTACCCACGTGTGCATCCCCAACTGTACCCAGCTGTGTCTTGTTCTTGTGATTGATCCTGTCCTTTTAAGTCCTGGTCTTACCTGTTTCCCCCGTCCGTCATTGTGGATTCGGTGTGGTTTTGGTATGGTTACACGTCTCCTGCTCCCCGTTCCCCATTAAACCCTGAGTTTTGCCCAGTATTCTGTCTGTTTGCCTGCTCCCTACCCGCCGACCCGCACGCTCGCCTTACCGTCCCTGGGTGATCGTGACAGGTTAACTCTCATGCCATTGTTTCAGTATTTATTGTCACAACGTGAATCGGGGAAGCAGGAGCGGGGAGACAGAGAATCGGGAACGGAGGGATTTATTATGAGTCAGTACTACACAGGACATTGGCCACATACAACGTCAATCACAGGACTTGGGAAACATACTCGAACGTGGACTGAAATACACAGGACTAATTAACAGCAACAGGAAACAGCTGGTAAACACAGGGAATCCACACAGGGGAGATGAGAGGGCGTGGCACACGGGAGGGTCGGACAAGGCATGACATTTATATCATTCACTATTGGGGACTCTTGGTGGTTATCTGATTCACATGCATTGATATTGGCATATGTCATCTTGATTGACACCTTTAGCTCCATATAGATTTACATGATTTCCCACATTACATTTGGCTTCCAGGACTCTACTTGAATCCTAATGAACTGGGACTGACACTAGCTCACCAGTGTTGTGAGGCTACTTCACAATCAGTGGATCTTCCTTCAGTTTTCTGCAGCCTTTTGTACAGTACCATCAGGTGTCCTTACAGAATGGTGTTAAGTGTATGAGGCTTATTATACTATAGTTTGTCTTCCATTTTCCATTGCACTTTAACTTAGTGTTGAGCTCAAAAACCACAGTGCAGTCAGCAGGAAGCACGTCATAGGACTAACTGGAACAAGATGTCTGGGACTGCTGGGTGATTCTCGCTGTGGAAAATGAGTGTCAGAGGGAAATTCCTCTTCTATGAAAAGAATTATCAAAAAGATTTCTACTTCAGCTGCTAAAAGTCAGGCTGCTACAGTTGAAAACAGCAAGAAAAATGGTAAGAGTTTGAGGAAATGGTACGAGTTTGTTGCCTTGGAAACTGTGAGGCTGTAAAATTAATCATGCTCACGGATAGCTGGACCCACCGTGGATGGCTGCCGGGTGAGCCACACCTGATATACTACTTTAATTATTGATGGTTTTAATTTGCAGGGCCCTGCAAGTGGGTGTGTGTGTGTGTGTGTGTGTGTGCGTGTGTGTGTGCACGTACCCTGCCTACAGCCAAGCGAGGGGTAGGGGGTCATTGGTGGATATGAGTGTTTTTGCTTTTGTTACTACCGCTCTTCTTGTTCTGCTATATTGGAGAAAATGAGAGCAGAGGTGGAGGAAGTAGATATTTGTACACGGAACATGAAGTCAACGATGCATTATGATCCACATGATTACGATCCTGCATTTTATGCAGGTATTTCCTGAGGACCTTCCCATTCCTCTATGCCCCTACACAAGCAGGTGGTATGGTTGCCAGGTGTTCATCTGCAGCGTCCTTCTTCCTCCTACCAGGCCCATGGGCGCTTCGGCACTCATAGCAGCTTCATTTAACCTGAGAGTAAATTAGCCTGAGGCCGTTTCCTCAGTGGAAGGTGTTGAGCTCGGCTAAGATGGACACTGTGCCTGATGGCTCGGTACCTAGGTCCTGCTCTGTGCATCTTCCTCTATGCACATGAATGAAAATCACAGCGTGAGGCATAATCACAGGCAACACAATTAAAAGAATATACTCAAGCAGTATTTTCAGGAAAAAGTATGCGATTTAAGCATTTCATTGTGTAAAGTCACTCTTTATTCTGTGATATATCATCTATTTTCCGTACAGTAACATTTTATTTATAATTTTTTTCATAAACATATTCTTGTTGAGGTAAAACAAAATAGTTGCCACATATTATTTCTCAATGAAAATTACGGTAGTGGGCAGCTGATAGACACAGTAAAGAGTATTTGAAACTTTACTACAAAGGCTTAAAAAAACCACCTCACTGAATAAACTATTATGTCACATATACACGGTGTAATCAAATTCACTTTAACAGCTTTTCAACCCATGAGGTATGTACTGGATAACAGTCATTGCCCATCTGGCAGTTATCCTTTAGAGCGCTTCCTGCTCACACAAGTTCCATCCTCATTTACCCTCTAATCAGATTCTCTGAATCACATCACCTTCCAATAATATCCCCCAATCACATCCCCTCTCAGTCACATCCCCTCCAAATCACATCCCCTCTCAATCAAATCACCTGCAAATCACATCCCCAATCACATCCCCTCCCAATCAGATTCCCCCAATCACATCCCTCCAAACACATTGCCTCCCAATCACATCTCCTCCCAATCAGGTTCCGCCAATCACATCCCCTTCCGATCACATCCCCCAATCACACTCATTGCCCCTCTCACGTCTACACATCCACTGGTACACCTGCTCTGATCTCATGTGAGGGCCTGCCCAGCTACTAAGATGACTGCGAATGCTATCCCCTTTTTTGGCTCTAAATGTCTCTCTCCCTTAGCTAAGAGGATATGTGACCTCACTACTTTCTGGAACTGTGTGATTCCTCTCATAATCAATATTTGTCTTTTAGCCGTGAGGCAGGGCTGACTTTTGAATGGCCCTCCAATGGGGAGCCTGTTTGTGGTGGGATTACAATGGCGAGCTCCCTCTTGCTGCTCTGGTATGCGTACAGAGACAAAGAGCACAGTTTGCAGCATTAATGTCTGCTTTCCTGAGGAATAATAACAAAAATTCTAACCCCATTTGACCGTCTGAGGAAAGTCTGCGTTGCATAATAAAACATTCACTAGAATCTGGGGTCTTTCGCCATGTGAGTTAAAGCCAGGTGCTTTTTGGAAGCCACAGCTGCAGATGAGCACAAGAGGCTGACTATAGCAGGTCGTATGGTTCATAACAAAAATGTACACCGAGAATCACAGAAGGCCTAATCCAATTTGACAGCTTCAGAATTTATGACTCTATGAGTATCGTGCTGTTGGATGTTCATTTGTAGTGTATTTCTATTTGTGTCTGTATTAACACCTGATACAGAGCATGGTCTGTGCGGGTGCTTCAATTATAAAAGTTTATTCTTTAAAGAGCAGGGTGACCACAACTTAAGGATGGGCGTTTAAAATGAAAGCGCGAACAATAGTGGGCAAGTAGGTAATGTGCATCTATGTTTCTGGGCTCCAGCTTGGCTCCTCATTTTGGTGCTTTCTGTATACCGTGAAAAGAGGGGGTCAGCTCCAATGCCTGGTGGAGGACCTGGCATACGGGGCACCGTGGGCATTAATTGAAGCCCGTTAAGGTGAGCCTGCATGCAGTTAAGGAAAAAGAGGCAGAGGGAGGGGAGAGAATGAAAGGCAGGCGCGGTGTGAGCCCCTGGGGCTTGGCTGCTCTGCCCGCCTCCCTCTGTCTGAACGCTCCAGGGCTTCCTCCGCCTTATCTGGGGATAATTGGCCGCAGCGGCGCCACGGCAACCTCATAAAATATAGATTCTTCTGGAAAAAAAACATCTCCAGGCAGTCTGGGACACTGAGCAAGCTGAGTGCTGCGAGAGGCTTCCCGCCTTGGCTAGAACGCAGCACTGAGTCAACGTGAGTTGACTGCCGGATCCCGCTGCCTTCAGGAAGAGCCATACGCTCAAGCACAAACAGCATGGCTGGATGTTGGCCACGGAAAATCTGAGGGTGAACACAGGAGACGCTATGTGACACGATTCTGATCACCGACAGTGATGATCTATGACTGTCTCTGCCATGTCATGTTGGGCTTTTAAAGTCACATACATAGCATGGTGAATTGCCCATGGAGGAAGTGTGTGTGGCGGCTTTCCTTAACGCCATTTGTCTGTGTGTGTGTGTGTGTGTGTGTGTTTGGGATGGGTCTGATATTCCCCCAGGCACAAGACACGTCACCTCCGGGGACAGCAGACCTCTATCGTCTCACTGCTCTTCTAGTCCTTGAACTTATGTATAGAGGGCACTTCCCAAGTTAAAGTTTTTAAAAACACACAGTGACAAATTGCTAAGCAAACACTCCTGCAGATACCAATGACAGACGCATAGGCACCCACACTTACACAGACACCAGTGAGACCACAAATTCAGGCACATGTAAACACGAATACAGGACATGCAGCCACACACAGGCGCACAGCAAAATACACAAAAGAAAGGGACTTTCATAATGCTGATGAATTTTAATACATTTTGGTGAAAAATAGCTTTCTCTATGTATGTATATATAATGAGAGTTTGGCCATCATTACACTTCTTTATTTCACATTTGTTGGGGTTTAAGCCTTAATTTAACCCAGTGGTTCTCAAACTCGGTCCTCGGGACCCACTGCCCTGCTTGTTTTCCAGCTATTCCTGCCCTACAAACTGCTTATTACCTGGATCAGGTGTGTTCAGTCAATCAGAAGCTGAAAGACAGCTGTGACTTGTGTGTGGGGCAGGGATAGCAGGAAAACAAGCTGGGCAGTGGGGCCCGAGGACCGACTTTGAGGACCACTGATTTAGCCACATTAAACAATTTCATGAGCAGTTAAAGAGCTGAAGGACTTGAGGCTGATTGTATATTAAATGCCAACTAGTTATTTATATATAGATTATCTTCACTAATATAAAGACAAATGGATTAACGCTTCATTATTGTCCTTTTTATTAGCATTTAATTTAAGCTAAAAGACAGAGCCAGTCTTACATTTGAATAAATACGCATGCTTATTTACGCATATTTGTTTAAAAAAACACTTTGTGTTTCTTTATTAATATATACCAAGGCTTTTCATTCACATCAAAACCTGGTTAACAAGGAAATGCAACAAGTTCCGAAAACAATCACCACCAGAAGGGGGAGCTAAGAAGCACTGAATCATAATACCACCAACACGTAACATTACCTAAAAGTTTTGTCCTTGGCTGGGAACACAGTTTCCATTCATAAAATTGTAATATTGTGCATTTTCCGTAGCTATTAGTGAAGGATCAGCGTGAGCTTGGAGCGAAATGCAGGAAGCACACAGTCCAGGACACCATTAGAAAGCATGCCCATCACAGGCCACGCTGGCACATCCAATTCAATTCAATTTATTTTTATATAGCGCCTTTCACAACAAAGTTCTCCCAGACCCCTTTACATGGATGTGTTGTGATACATTAAACATCATTAGAGAGAGTAATACAGAACAGGAATAAGGAAGGACAGAAATTACATAAATAAAGCCAGATGACAGAGGAGAGGAACCAAAAGTTACCCAAGTTAGGAAAAAAAAACCTCTGGGGGTCCAAGGTCAACTGGCTGCCCAGCCCCCTAACGCCTCCGGGCATATTAATGTTACTGGAAACAAAAAAGACTGGACTTGCTTCCTAAAAGCTATGTATACGCTGTGATTGATGATCAAGTCAAAGTCCATCAATAAGTCTGTTCGCCACGCTGCCCTGTGTAGGGTGGCACTGAAGGCTGCACCCAATATGATATAGTTTGTAGGTCCCATTTGCGATGTCAACCCTCCGTGGGACACAACCAAAAGCAGGACCCTAAAGTTGTGAGCTCAGAATGCTATTTGGTAAACCATCCTTTCTAATGAAAATACAATTAATTTGGACTGGATAAATACAACACTATTCTTTGTTAAATATGAGTTTTATACATATATACATACATATATACATACATAATTTATTATAATATTCATTCACTACCAGTCAAAATGGTTTGCACACACTGAGATTTTCTATATTTGCATGTTACTCGCTTAATATTTATTAGACATACACTTGACATTCTTTGCTAACAAATGAATTTAGAGTATGTTCACCATTTGAGTAGCTTTATTAGCAAGAAAATGTCATAGCTTTGATTAATCAAAGTAACCTCCTCTAGCAGTTACAACAGCAGAGAAAATTCTAGGGAATCTTTCTAAAGGGACATTACATACTGCTCTGTTTCATGGGATGAAGCAGTTAACCAGTGCATTTAAAGTTAAAGGACAGCCTACAGTTTATAGGTTTATAGGACATCCAGTTAATATGATGTCAGAGATGCACTGTTACATACTTTTACCTTTATAACATCCATGTTATAAAGGAAACTTGTTTTATACTTTATGACATATTTTCATTTGTTTCATTCAATTGTTCAGTCAACTTTCTAATGCTTAACAAAATCTTTAAAAAATCTGCAGTTTATGAAATAAATGGGGGGTGTCATGGTGGTGCAGTGGTTAGCACTGTTGCCTCACACCTCTGGGACCCGGGTTCAAGTCTTCGCCTGGGTCACATGTGTGCGGAGTTTGCATGTTCTCCCCATGTCGTCGTGGGGTTTCCTCTGGGTACTCCGGTTTC
>JAODJX010000071.1:813515-826088 GCA_026776945.1 Isichthys henryi
CAGTCACCAGATCTCAATCCAATAGAGCACCTTTGGGATGTGGTGGAACGGGAGATTCGCATCATGGATGTGCAGCCAACAAATCTGCAGCAACTGCGTGATGCTATCATGTCAATATGGACCAATATCTCTGAGGAATGTTTTCAGTACCTTGTTGAATCTATGCCACGATGGATTAAGGCAGTTCTGAAGGCAAAAGGGGGTCCAACCCGGTACTATCAAGGCGTACCTAATAAAGTGGCCGGTGAGTGTGTGTATATATATATTTATATATATATGCCACATTTATAGATTTATTGTACACTGACGATTAAAGACCGCAATATTAAACATATGTATAGACAACAGAAATAGCTATAAATGCCTTGTTAATACGCTGATTTCCAGGGCTCCTTTAATGAGCTGGACCCTCCTCTTCAGCTCTTCCGCCCCATGTGAATGTGGGGGGTGGCAGCTGGGCGTGACCAGCCGGCGAGCTGCGGCACCCCCGGGGGATGGAGCGGCAGGGGCGGGTCCCTAATTGAAACGTGTCGCGATTCATTGACGTCTCGGCTCTAGTTTCAGGGCAATTTCAAACCGCAAAGCTGATTGCTGGTTTCACGTCACATAGAAAAAAATCAATATGCGCTGGGAGATCGGGGACTTATTCTTTCCACATAGATATTAACCCTTTGTATGTATAGCTGTAATATTTATTCCCTGGAATTGCAATGTCATTAATATATCATTAACATCAAGCTTATATACGTGGTTTATAAATTAATGGAAACACCCAACAATATTTTAATATCAAGGACCTAATACAGAGTAGAGGCCATCGTTCATCATCACATCAGTTTCTGTCCTTCTTGAAATAGTGTCATCCAAGTTCTGAACTGGGTGAAGTGGGATATTGAACCATTCTTCAAGAAGACAGACCTCCAGTTCTTTCAATGATGAAGGGAGTAATCTACTTTGCACTCTGCGATCCAAAAGGGGCTGGTGATGATTAGATCTGGTTATTTAGGAGGCCATGGAAGGTGTTTCACTTAATTCTAGTGTGTGCTTGTGAAATCACTCTTGAAATTGTTTAGTGGAATATATCAGGCATAATCAATATAGGACTATTATGACAGAACAATGTTTGCACTGTAAGGTTCGCCTGGACCTATAACCTCACGGTCCTTGGCTGTTGTACGACCATGCAGTGGAATTGTTGGACCTAATGACCCCCCCCCCCACCACCACCACTATGTTAAACAACTGGAAACAGACACTGTGGGTTGAAGGTGTCCTGTAGTGTCTCCAAATGTCAGACCACCTGGATTTAGGAAAACGGATGAAAGATGATTCATCAGACCATATTCTTCTCCATTGTTCAGGGATCTAGCTCTATGGCCATGCATCTGTGTATGCTGACCTTGGACAGAATGGGAGCCATGGCCCTGGACATACAGAGCATTTTCCTGGTGGTCTATTGGGTATGGCCCCCTCAGTAGGTAAATTTTATCACTCAGTTATCAGGGGGTATCCCCCCCTCCAAGCCCAGCCCTGGCTATGCCAGCCCAGGCCAAGCTCATAACACGATTCTTGTTTAGACTGCGTCACAAAGTGCTGAGTTCTTTGCCTATCTTCGGTGCCATACCCTTTTGATATCCAACAACTATCCTGTTAAGTGTCCATCTTCCCCTGGCAGTCAGCTTCTGCTCCATTATGCTGCTATGAATTTAGAAAATCTTCCCCTTAACACAATGCAATAATTGTGAAGTTTTGGTAACTGATACACCTGCAGTTCAGGTACTAATTATTTAACCTCTTTGGAGCTCTGATAGTACCTCATGCTGCTTTGAAAACTCAATTATTAAAAATCTCATTATGTCTTTTTTAGATACTGCTAATTGACATTCAGCCTTACATAACTCACCTTGGTAGCTGGATTTGAAATTGATATTTAGTTATTTGAAGCTAAATGGAAACAAAATGTACTCAATGAAAGGTGCAATTGCATAATAAGACACACAGCATAGAAATATACATAATTCCACGTAAAATAGCAATAACAGACAAACTAGCGAAAAGAACTTCTATACTATCTGTACTACTTGTAGTTTTCAAAAAAACATGTGCACATATATATATATGAGAGAGAGAGAGAGAGAGAGAGAGATTCCACTATGTGACATATTTAATTCGTGGCCCTTGTAAATGGATTGCGGAAGAGATAAGAAATTATTTATGCTCCCATCTGGTGGTGGTGGTGTGTGTGGTGCGGGGGGGGGGGGTTGTGCCAATAACTCGTACAATTTTTGCACAAATTATTAACGAGATGGAAAATGTGAGAGTATTTGCAGAAAAAGAAGATACACCGTAACACAGTCTGCTTCAGAAATTTGTGCTATTCCTCTGTAAATAGTCATGGTTTTATTATCAGTTCATGTACCAACCTGAACTGGCTCTCTGACCAAGGTTATTACACAAAGCATACGTAGCATACAGGTTATCACTAAAGGACATGGCGTTTACGTACTTATCTTGATTAGAATACACAAATCAGCTGGGTAACCAAACGTTCTATAAATTAGACAATCAAAAATCTCAAAAGTGAATTTCTACTCATGCATATGCTTTACCTAGGTTTACAATTTGAACATTCTGAAACTTAAGTTTATGAAATTTTCAACTGCGGTGATACTCCAAATCCGCTAAATTTGGCTGTAGTTGTATGTTTATTTCGGGTCATAATGCAAAGTCAAATACATATTTTTACCATATATATCTGTTTATATAATGTGGGCTTTGCTGTCGGATATAAAAACTGTTAAAGTCACTTCTAAAGTTACAGTATCCCAGCATTGCAGCAACAGCAGCTTGTGTTCCGCACAGGCGCCTGTGGAATGGAGCCGCAAAGGCGGGGACATTTTTTTTTGTGTGTGTGTGTATGTGTGTGTTGGAGGGTTAAAGGAGGGAGAACGAAGGGTCATGTGTCGTGTGCTCCAAACTTTAGGTGGGCGTTCACGGCCACAGACGCTGGTTGAAACCGACTGCTTGCATATCCAGAGGGAAAATAAATCTTTCGTTATAGACCGTTGGGAATAGCAGACCGCCGTCTGACCCGTTCGCCTGAGTCGAGCGAGGCGCAGGGCGCCGGCACGATATCGTAAACCCGTCGAGCTGGTCTACTGGTCTAATGTTACGGCGTCCGACTGCCGGCGAGAAGACGCCGAGGCCAACGATTTGCTGCTTTCAGCTTTACTTATGTTTACATAAGTGCCATAATCCAGTTTTTTTTTTTGTATGTAAACCGTGCAAAATAAAAATAACATGTATTTCATGTATTGTTTATAACACTAATTAGAAACCACTATAACCAGATCACTGCATACCTTGAAAATTCTTGTAAAAACTATGGATCAAGTTTGACCAGCTTCTGCAAAAATATTCTCACAGACAGAAGCGAAAGCGGAAATACAGATCTATTATGCATTAATCATCGTAATTATAATTCATAGAAACTAGTTTTGGTTTTTATTGTTTTCACCATTATTATATATTCTTATGTCCTATAGGTTTAGATATATGTTACAACCAGTCCTTCGTTCATACCAGTTCAAGTATTTACCTACCTATTGTATATGTGTATAAACAGATCGTCAAAAAATGCTAAATGTTACGAATTATTAAATTAGTAGTGAAGTGTCGCGTTCTTAAAACATTTCATTATTATTCCGCAGAATTAATTCGTAAAAGGCGCCAGAAACGTCCAATTCGATAATATATCTTAAGTTAGAAAAAATCTTTAGTTATAAAATTTAAGTGTTAATTACTACACACATAAGACCGCGACGGTAAGGACGAGGAGGCGGGTGGATAGGCGGAGAGGAAGGCTCCTCTTTTTAAAAAAAAAAAAAAGAGGAGGGGGCGCAATATATTTTGCAGTCCGTGTCTGAAAGGTTGGCTCCAAGCACAAAGGGTGGGCTCGGGTTCTCTGATGGTTTTCCAGTGAGTATTTGTCAGGTCAGACTGCGCACCACCCGGCGGGCTCCACTCCTCTCTCCGGGTTATTTATTACCTCTCTTCCCCCGCCGGCAGCTCTGCGGCTCCGGGGCCGCCGCCAACAACAGAGAAGAGGCGGCGGCACCACAAAGGGGGTTCGATACGTTCGACGAACACTGTATATGGCTTGCTGCAAGCTTTTCCCCCGTATACGACTGGAAAATACTACAACGGAACAATCACATTACCAGAAATACGTGGCAAATAAAATCGAAAGGAAATAACCATTACAGATAGTGTTAATGTAAGACTAATATTTACAGTGAACTGAAGTTGCATTTCCACTCAGATGTATAGAAAGGTCAAGACCTATAATCTGTGTTTTAGTAAACTACCGTAAACATAACAGTATTTTGATACTTTTTATGTGGTATGTATCCAATATCTTGTTTTAAATAACATTTTTGTGAAATTTAATATGGACCTACAGTGTATTTCCTGGAAGTTAATTTGATATTACGAAGGCAGGATTATCTGAGTACACTTTTGAGTTTTCGGTAAATAGGCAAAGAGCGTGTAAGTTGCCACTAATCCTGACACATGAGATAAAAGAGTAAGTGTAGGTTTTGTGATGGGGAGAAGGTCATGGTTACTCACTCAGTGATGGAAAGAAAGAGGGGGAGTGATTAAAATGAAGAGGTGGTGAAGGCAGGTCCCGCAGAACTGCGGGTGACATTTAGACAGGAGGTTACCAGGGTTACCCTTCTAATGCTATGGGGGCTGTGGGACTCCCCTGCCTGGGCAACATGACTCACCTGCTGGATCTTCCTGGGGGAGGAAGTATGTGGGAGAGTAGGGGTGTCCCCTGTAGTGGAAGCCTGTCACCTTGTTGCTCTCGGTCCTGCACAAAATATATCATGCAAGGACCCAACAACTGAATGACAGCTGCTGAACAGCAAACTCCCCTTTCACTTCTGGAGTGGGTGTCATTAATCAAAATTGTTTTATGTACTCAGCATTTTCATAACATTTATTAGTGCTGGGAGTGCCTCAGTTCCTGCATTGTTGTACTGTTTGTGAGACAATTTCAGCAGATTTATCAGATGCAAGAACTTCAGAATGGATGTTCCATGTGCTTCTGTGGGGCTGGTGTGTGCTGTGGATAGCAATGCATGTTAGTCCTTCATTGCTGGAGCACATCTACACAGAGCTGATACAAAAGGCAAAAGGTCTGCTCACCATTAACCAAAAAGTGTGGTTTTGTAAGACTTCTTTGTTAGATATGTACAAGCAGGCCTTCCAGATCGAGAAATAAACATTCTTACCTCGTAGCCTATAAATTAGACAATAAAATTTTATGGCCATAAGAACCACTTCATTATTTTTAACATGTTGGCATATTGCTTGCAACATTCATTAGACAAACCTAAGCCCAGCTGAGAGCTGATCAATAAGGCTGAATCCCAAAGAAGCACCCTTTGCTCCTCAAGAGTCAAAGTAAATAAACTGAAAACTAAAATCAGCCTCCTTCCATGTTCGACACTCAAGATTAAATATGATTGAAACTGAAAAAAGTAAGACTGAATACAATAAAAAATACTAGTTTTAATTGCGTGTAGTTCAGTATAGTAACATGCATTTATTTAAATATTATGTAGAAGTAGGTGTAGAAACATATTTTGGATGTCGGAATGAAGAACCTGTCATTTGTGTGCAAAAATAGTTTAGAGTCATTCAGTTACTTCCAAAATACTGGAAAATATTATTAGTATTATGTTAGTATTATGCTCAATCTCAGTCTTTTTTGAGGGCAGAATTTGTTTTACTATTAAGATGTATCTCATGATAATTTTACAGATTTACATCTTTCTGCACATCTAACAATGCAATAGTCATGATTCTGCTTATGAGATTATAAGAATGCATTAAAAACTAATTCATCGTGTTGTGTACATGTTCATCTCCTGCATTTTTCATGGCCAAGAAAACACCATGCAATTTTAAACTTTTCCCAAAAATATGTATAGAGCTGTCTATTGCTTATAAATGTTTTCAGCAATAAGAAATAATATAAATTAGCATTAGCTTTTTCAGTGACTGAATTACTGTCTGGCATGCAGAGTAATTGCTTATACATCTAGATATCAAAGTAGATTATATGTATCAAAGTACTAAAGAAGAACTGAGAGTCTGAATACTTAAAAATCAAAAGAAAGCTGTTATGAAGGGAGAACTATTAGGCAAGGCATGCCCCCCTCAATCAGTCAAAGCTGTGTTGGCAAGGCAAGTCAGCAAAACAGCCACCAGAGGCATTTCCTCAAACTGGTGCTATATGCCAGTTGTTGCATAGGCTCTAACTTTCATAAATAAAGTTTATAGGTACTTCTTATGACATTAGAAACTTCTCTTTTTCTGAAGAACTTGAACAGGCTGCTTTTTAAATTTTGCTTTTCCAGTATAGGAATGTGAAATGAAATTTCACTGCTGATACCATTAGGAAGAAATGGGTAGAATTCTAAACTTTACTCATTTGGTGAATCCTCTAAATAGGAATTTTATCATGTTCAGCGTGAAAAATTATCACTTACGTATCACTCTACATGTAGCCTACAACTTTAAACTTTAATTTGAAAATGCTTGAATCATAGTTGTGGTGTGTCTGTATATATATATATATATATACTAACTAATTCTGAATGGTAAATATGTTCTTTGAAACCCAAGCTTGGAGCCAGGAAATTGTGGTTTCCGTTTTTGAATTGCACTATAGCGACGTACGTCGTGACCCCCCTTCGTCGTTTTAGCGCTTGCAAAGCCGGCGCTGTAAATGGGCCAAGTTGGAGAGGCGGCGAAGAGTGCAAATTTTGTTTGGTCTGGGTCTCCTTGCTAAGCCGCGATTTTAAATATGTAGGGTTCAATCGTCTTAAACGTCCCACCAACTACAGACAATTAGTTCACTCAAGTAGTTATAGAATTAAGAAGGTCAAAGGTTATTTGCGTAGTTAGCGCTTCGAAAATGATATGGAAAACTTTAATCAAATGCGTTCTGTTTAAATCTAATACCATACAAAGCAAGCAACATTTAAGTATAGCAACTGGGCTATATACCCAGGAAGAAAGAGTAACATTTTGACATTTTATGTACATCAAGACAATCGGGAAGTATTTATTTAAAAGCAGATTTCAGGGTTAACAATACGCATGTAAAAGCACATGACGGGAAATTAAAGAAATCTTATTAAAACATAGTGCGCGTGGGATAGATGTGGGATCAGTGCTAATTTTAATCAACGTAATGACCACGGCTGAGCTCCCTCCGAAATGTCAAGCATTAGTGGTGCGAGTCCGATTAGATGTAGTGGGCAGGAGCCCCTAAGCAGAGTGGAGCTGTGAGCCCCGTGGAGAGCGACGCGATTCAGAGCCGGAAAGTCGGCAATGGCAATTTGTCGGGCAACTTAAAAGGAGTACTTCCAGAAAACGACCTGCAATCCCCGTGGAAAACGAGGTGGACTGTCTTCAAGCCGAGGGCTGACCAACTCCGCAAAGAGGACGCAAAAGCTGATTCGGACGAACTATTAATTACTTGTTACCACCGCCACGCTCTCACTAATATGCCAGCAATAAAAAAAGAGACACTCGATGGGGATGATATGGCACTGGCTGCCTTTAACCAGTCGGAATACCTGGCCCCTTTAAATGCCACCGCTATCCCCGTGGTGACCCCTCATCCACCGCCTTATGATCACATTTTCGCCCATCATCGGGTTTACTTGGGACTGCAGGACGCGGCACTGCACAACCAGCACCTTCACCACCCCGAGGACTTAATGCTGGAGAGGTTCTCCTCCATACCCGACTTCCAGCCTTTCTTTGACAACGGAGAGCCCTGCATCGAGGTGGAATGCGGGGAGAACAAAGCCTTGCTGTACATCAATAAGTTGTGCCAGGGCAGCAAAGGACCCTCGATCAAATACCGCGGAGAGTGGCTCACCCCTAACGAATTCCAGTTTGTCAGTGGAAGGGAGACGGCAAAAGACTGGAAACGTAGTATCAGGCACAAGGGTAAGCTTTTATTCTCGTAACGCAAATAACCGACGTGTTTGATTTATGCCCTTACTGTTATTGATTGGCTGTAGTTCCCCAGATTTGCTTCAGAGCTAATGGAATGGCTTATAGAACAGAAAAAAATATTATTAGGAGAGAAACAGGACCATGGACCGCACGTTTCTTGGGCGCACTGAAATTTAAATGAAATGAAAATATATATAGAATGAGATTTGGGTCCGGCATAAAGTAATAGGATTGTTATCATGCAGCAAATATATTTATCAGGTTCAAACGTTAATGTAAATGACAGTAGTATAAAGTGAGTTCAAGGAAAAGGGCGAGCGCAGATTTGAGGTGAGCTGTAAATGTGGAGCGGCGGGGTAATTGCTGAAACTGGCAGCGTATATAGGGGTACATTCTATTTTATTATCAATATGTACGTTACTAAACGTAAGAATAAAAACTATTTTTCCTTGTGCTCAGTTATCACTGAAAAGTAACAGAGGCGTTGGAATAGGGATGTTTGTATAGCATGTTATATACCTGTATACATATTATAAACATATATTGTTGCAATCGATCCACGTTTTGAAAATTAATAGGGATACAGTTTATCTGAGGGAGCGCACGTGCTACATTGTAAACCTTCCCTCTACTGTAAGTCGTTTTGGCTAAAGGTTCATGAATAAAATGTAAAACTGTATTACTGGACCTCCTTGCCGCTGGATGCGGTGACCTCACGTCCATTGATGGGCTAATGCTTTTGGTACCCAAAATAACAAGCGAGCCTAAAATAGTTGCATGTCTTGCAGCATTGTGTTTCGTATTAGGGTAACTAAAGAAGGTCAAACTCTTAATGTGCAATAAGAGTACTGTGTGAAGACTGTGACCGAATGGTGAAAACCTATTCACCAATACCTAAGAGTGTCCATTAAGTACATTACTACATATCCACTGTGACCCTGTGCTTGATAAAAAGTATGGAAGGTGGAGTCATGGATTAGGGATTTTTTTTTTCACCCAGATTGTTTCATCTCAGGTACATGTATTGTCAGCGGTAGGTAACTGTTTTGGTAAAGTCTGATATGAAATTTTGAGAGACAATGCTCACAGCAAATCTAGGTTGATTACTGCCAGTTTCATACCACTGTAAGTCCCATCGCCCCACCACAAACAGAAGGGTAAGGATTGCATCAGTTATTTTTCTGCCCACAGAGCCCTTGGTATTTAACATTGTCTATATGTTGCTGCTGGTCACTGAAAGATTTAATTTTATATTTACCAAAATATTGCAAATTAAATGAAATTTTCCATTCAAATTAGTCCTTTTCAGTGAACTGGCTGTGAATGTCATTTTTAGGATGCTCTCTCTCTTCTACAGGGAAAAGTTTGAAGACTCTTATGTCCAAAGGAATTTTACAGGTACATCCACCAATCTGTGATTGCCCTGGGTGTCGAATTTCGTCTCCAGTGGTAAGAGGACAGTTAAATGAGTGTTTCAATCCTTCTTTAATTTCTTTTGATTCAGGACAAGTTCAACACAAATATGTTAAAAAACAAATTTTAGTCTATTATTTGCACATTCTTGAAAAACAGGTTTGCGAATCAGGTTTATGTGGCTGAGTATGTTCGCATATACACAGAGAGTCACTCTGATTGTTAGTGCTCACATACATGCAGTTAAAACCAAAGAAAGAGAAAATTTATCTAGGAAAGTGAAAACAATTAGGGAGATGGTAAGTAGCTGGTCTATGGATATGTGTCTTTTTGGATTGTCTTAAAATATTTTAGGATATTTTTTGTGCTGTGAACATGTGGATTGTATCAGCATCATCATGTTTTTTGTAGTACATTAGGTGTGTATGTCTTTATTGTGCCTGTGTGTTTTAGACGTACATTGCCAATAAAATTGTGTATATACCTCTTAAAGTTAATGTCATTTGGTCTTTGACAACTATAAAATATTATATATAAAGTCTGTTCCAATATTTACAAATGAGTGTGTTGTCACTCTTTATATTTTAGTCCAGAATGAACAAATAAAACACGAAAGAAGAGTGCAGTCTAAACACTTTGAGATGTTTTGTTTTAAGGTTTTAATTCTAACATCCCTGTATTTTCTGTACCATGGCTATTCGTTCCGGCTCTTGGGCTATGATTCGTTTGCCATGTGCTGGTCCCGGCTGACAGGGACTCTTCTCTTTGTTTGTTAAGCTCCCCCCACCCCCCCAAGCCTGATGCTGGTCAGCGGCAGACGGTGTGACGATTTTTCCCCTGTGCCAACTGCCTGCATTTCGGTCTCGCAGTCACCTGAAATACCGGCTTATAAAAAAGAATTCTCAATGGCTTCATCTAAGGGAGTAATTACAAAAATAAAATTGGAGCAAAATGTACCTGTTGTCGCCTTCGCTGGTTTAATCCAGAGGGAAGGGTGTTAGAGGCTTAGGAGGCTCTCGGCTTGGCTCCTGCCGATTACTCAGTGTATGGCACACAGTGTAAAGGGGGTTTAGAATAAGCTAGAAGTCTGTGACTGATACAGGTAAGCTAATCGCTTAACACTGTAATGGCATGGACTGTAGGCAAATGTAGAAAGGTATAAAACCCATGCAATCCACATATATGCACACCAGTCAATGTTAGGTTGCTGTTGTCAGTCAATATGAGTCATGAGATACAGATTATGAGAGAGAAAACATTGAGAAAGTAACAATGAGTGACTACTGTGCTCATGTCAAGGCTGCTTTCATTGTGGTCCTGTTCATCAAAAACAAATACTCTTCCATGCTTAAGCTTAGATGTAGCCACAAATCATATTGACTCCCGTGATTCAGGGTGCTTTAAGGTCTCTCTTTTTTTCTTAATAACCTTGATTCTAATGAACTTTATTATGCCGTTTTTTTTTTTTCTTCTCCAGAGCATGCAGTTGTCAATTGAATTGCATTGTGTAGCTTACATTGAAATGTTGGTGGGATTTGCATCCCATCTTGCTGTCTTGGTACGTTGCGTATGAGGATAGTATCCTATATTATTATCTCTTTTATCTATGACAGTGTATTTGTGCTACTTTTTATATATAAGCAAATGGGATTGATCTGTGAAATACCCATAATGTACTCAACTTCAATAAATTTAAGTATTTATTTGTACTAACTGACATTTAGTTGCTAGAATTTTAACTTTTCTTTAGCAGTGCTGTCTTCAATGACATTGTTCCCTCCCAGCACCATAAATAAATGTATATATCTTTTGGAAAGCATGCCCCCATTCAGTGAGAGACCTAAAGGTACCTAACTCGGTATCCAGCACCACCACCCCATTCCCTCCAGTCATTACTTTTCTCTCAGAATCTGTTCTTCCTCTTAGCCAGAACAGTGTCCTGGATGTCTGCTTCCCCCCATTGTCTCAGTCCATTTCTCTTTCTTCCAGCTCCTTCTGTTTAAACCAAGGCCCCTTAACCTTTCCTGTCCCATGGATCCCTTTGTCGGCTGAAACCTTTAGAATACCATGTAATGCATTATATTAATCTGTATCAACTGTAATGTGATATGCAAATATCTGTTGGTGACAGAGTAATGCTGACACTAATATGGTTTGCTGCATACATTCACATTGGAAGGAAATGCTCCACTTCAGGTAGGGGGTAGTGTAAATCCGCAGTGTTTCCCCATCCAGGTTTAGAGACCACCTGAAATGTGCACCCCAGATTAAGAATCTCTGATCTGTAGTTTATTCGAATTTCTTTTTTGCATCAGTAGTTTTTTGCACATATTGAAAAGAAAGAAAAAAGTCACAAGAGAAAGGACCCACCAAGAATGGGAGAAAAAATTCAAAAGCAGAGTATAATCACCTCAAATATGGGCTATTTGCAGTGGTGGTTGGTGGTCTTTCAAACAGGGGAAGCTGGCCAGTCCACAACGTAGTTTGAAAGAAGCAAACTCAAGAACGCCACATTTATGTTGTTACTTACAGTAGAATATGTACAAATGAAAATCTAAAAAATGGGAAGGTTTCACTTCCCAAAAATTTGCATGGGAACCTGAAATTGAACTGAACTGAATTTGAAATGCTCTGATGCTGAAGTAAAATTTCAAAATGTTATCCATCAAAAAGAGGTTTAGCCCCTTTGACATTTCCTCCAATCATCATGCAACAGCCCAGCATCCTGGCCCGCCCACTGCACCGTGTGCTCCCAGAGACACTGAGCTTCCGTGGAAATTACACTTTGGAGCATTTGTCCAATAAATATTTAGCTTTGCTGTACTGAAAACAGAAGTACCATTGAAGTCAAATGAAGCTGCCCTTCAGTGGGTTTTATTGGATTGTGCTGCCTCAGGAATGTAATGTATGATGAACAAAAAAAATCATGTTAGAAGACCTGCGAGAAATGATTGCTGATTCTGAATGAACTAGCCATGAAGCTGAACACATTCTAGAACGCTCTTTGTAATAGTGACATAAATACAACATCCATCCATTCATCCATCCATCCATTTTCCAAACTGCTTATCCTACTGGGTCATGGGGGGTCCGGAGCCTATCCCGGAAGCAATGGGC
>JAODJX010000071.1:845951-859125 GCA_026776945.1 Isichthys henryi
GGGCGGTGCAGTCATGGGTCAGGAGTGTGAAAAGAAGTGGGCTGAGAACGCAGCCCTGAGGAGCACCTGTGCTCAGTGTGATGGTGCTGGAAACGCTGGACTGTACAAGATTTCTGTTAGGTTCTGCATTTCTTTTCATGCCGTAACATTTTTTTTCCTTCATATGACAGTTTTGCATAACTTCTGTAGGGATATGGGATGTTCCTGGTTTTATTGCTATGTCTCCCCTGGCAGACAGATGTGGGTGATTCAAAGTATCCATAACAACCAAAGCTGTGTTGGAGCTCAGCAGATGTTTGTGCATCTGGATCACGAACAGCATGTATTTCCAGGACGGGTCAGTATGAGTGAAACACAACACATACATCCCCCTGTTGTAGAAGTTGTGTTCTTTGGCAGTAGCAAAGTGCTACCTTAACTGGGATGTTTACAACCAGCCCTCCCCCCCATTATGAAAATCTGGCTCTTTGTCTGGGTCATTCTGTTTTAAATGGCTTTTAAGAGTGAGAGGGTATTGAATAGTTTAGGATGTGATTGTGGACGTTAGCGCCATTAGCTAATAATTAATGATAAAAGATCTCGGCGTTTCTAAGCTAGGCAGTCAGATGATCCCCCACCCGACAGGCCAGTTATCTCACTCCCAGACCAGAGTGAGGTAGCTGTATGGAGATGACCTCTGCTTACATAGATTCTGAGCGGCTCTGCCTGTTCGTAAGGTTTCATTAGCAGACTGATTTGGGGCCTGTGAACCGAATGAGGTTCTTTTCTATCATGCTGAATCCTGGTTTATTCTGCTCAATAGCCCCAGCAAAGGTGAACAGTTCGGCTCGCTAAAGGATAGTCATTGGTCTTTATAAGCTTCAGAAAAGAGGTAAATATCTCCTTCCAGAAAGGGTGAAAGTAGATAATCGTACCGGCAGGTAGCAATAACCCACCTATGTATGTAAAGTGTTTACAACCTGCCTCATCAAATGGTAATAACCCAGATGCTGTAATGACTGCACTCTTAACTTCCATAAAGTTGTATAATTTGTCCAACCAAGGGGTGAAACTTATTTTTAGAGTAACATTCAGTTCAGCTACAGCATAATTATCTCACTAACGGGTAATAATCCTTTTTACCATTGCATTGCAGTTTTCTATTACAATAAGAAAACTGGTGGACATTTAATAGTTTTAACATTGCTTCAGCTTGTTTTTTCCCAGTGTTGAAATAGAATTGTGGGAATAAATTGCATGACTGCTGTTTTCATAGTTGCTCTCAATAGACAATATATGCTGCAGAATAAAATAATATATGGAACTTTGACAAAAACTATGACCAACCCATAGCATACACATTCACCCTGTTGTAACATATTTATGTGTCACCAAAGAAAAACAAATATATCTAAAGCAAAATCTGCAGAGCAATAGACAGCCTGACAATATGATGCAATGTGTCATTATTATCTTCAAATGAGACACTGGGTGACTGGATATGTTGTTAGTGGGAAAACAACAAGCTTAGCGGAAGGAAGGTGAGATTTTAAGGAATGGCAGAAAGGTGACCATTTCAGCAGTCAGGCTGGGAAGACGGAAGTGTGGTCATGCCTTGTCAAGCAAAGAGTCAGTCTTTTCACTCTGAGCCTGGGTCCCAGCTGAAGAACAGGAAGTATCTGCCTGTGTCAGCTTGTTAGGGTGTAAGAGCAGCTTAATATACTGTATGGCAGCTGTGTCTAAGCAGGCTGGGACTTATAATTTGTTCTCTCTAAGCTACAGTTGTGGCCGCGACTGAAAGGCTGCATGGGTTCTGCTATGGTGGCTTTTTCCCAGCCACACATCACTGGTCATCGCACAGACCTCCCACAGAGTGCTGCCCTGCCTCCTTTCCTGGACTATTTGCTTGTGCCTCTAATATTACCCGCATATTAATCTGGATTTCTACATCATTCCTCAGGGCTCTTGAGAGGTAGAGAGCTGTTTACGGTGCAGTGAGTGGAGTGTGTGATGTGTAAAGGAAGGCATTTCATATACCCTAATCATTAGATGGCAACACATTCATGTAGTAGAACATTCTTAATTAATGTATTAATTACCGAGAAACTAAGTGTTAGTTATTTGCTAATTCCATGTTTGTTCATCATTAATCAATCATAATGGGTCATGTATTTCATGCAGTTATTTGGTCATGATTTGTATTTGAGTAGTAACCAAGTTACTAATTTACTTGTGTCCCGTCAAGTAAAGTGTTACCCTTCCAGCCATTCAGGAAAAGACAGTTACGTTACATGATGTCTGTGTGAGAAAGGGACTTGCCCCTGAACTATTCTAGATAGATGTTAGCGCTCTTGCTTTTAGCCTAACCGCCTGATTTTGGATTTATCGATATCAGCAGCATTCTTAGATTTAATCTTAATCTCTTTGTTAAGTACTACGCTCCAGGGAGAATTTTAATGAAACACATTAGTGATACGTGTGGCACAGATTTCCATTTACACTTGGTATTGGCCCTAAAAACCAGAGAAATACACGTCAGGCATCACACAGTGGGCATAATTTTTGGGATTTTAGGTATATTGTTGAGGGACACCCGGGGTGGGGGTTGGCAGTGTTGTATGGCTCTGGGTCTGCAGGGTGGCTCTTAAATTGGCTGACCGGTTGGTAAAACTTCTTGTCGGCAAATTTTACGGTGCCGAATAGCGGAATGACTGATTTCTGGGACATTGTGCTCCATTTGTGGACGCTGGGGAGCTGTTGTCAATTTGCAGGAGAATCCTGGACCTTCAGGGACAGGTGGGATGCCTGACATGGGCCATAAGCTGGAAAAAAGCCGTGTCACTGAAAGCCTATTGTCAAAGTAAAGCACATTTGCTGTAAATCTTCTCACACAATAGGTATACTGCTCCTGTCGTAAAATTACTTTGTTATGTAGATTTCATAAAACTGTAAAGTATTGGTTTGATTCTATTATGGTATTCACCCACTGGGCACTGCTTAAAGGTTTCCCTGTTTTATTTTACTAAATGCAATTGAGGGATGTGAATATGTCTGTTCAAGTTATTACTGTCAGGCTTCAAGTATCAGCTTCGATGACAATAGGAAGGTAACAGTCAGAATCGAGACCCATTATCATTAACTGGGATGAAAATTTTAAAAATTTCATGCCATGAAAAACTTGATCTTCACATATGAAGATATGGTTGTGACTTGTTTGTGTTATGGTTGTGTCTGTCAGAATTTCAGTTTTAAAGATGTTTCAGCTAGGCCTTTGAAGTTTCTCATCAATATATTTCACATTGAGAGAAGTGTTAAAGTTTGACGGGCATATGTATCTGGAAAGTGCAGGGAGCTGCGTTGTTTCTGATGGTGCTTATTGTCAGCCTCAGGAACTATTTATTATTTTAGCTGTTAAAGAGCTTCTCTCAGTTGTACCTGTTCTAAGATAAGAATCCATTAATATATTGGAAGCATAGTTCTACTTTAGGAAACAGTTTTAAGATTACCTGTTGATAATGTCCTTACATAGGGTTAGTGTGCTGCTGTCTTCCTTAGTATTTCACCTGAATGCTCATGCACCCAAAATGTAGATAATTATGACCCAAAGTGCAGCAGCATTCTCACACTCTGCCTCTTTCCCACCTTGCAGTGAAGGTGATCTCTCCCCCACTGGTTCCAGTCTCCACTACAGCCCTGAAGACCAGCCTGGCCGTGAGGTCCAGAGGCAGCGCTTGCTTCTCAGGAGTCCTGGTCACACAGGTAGGACAAGTGGCTAAGATGGTTGTACTTTTGCTTCATTTATTCGCTTCAGAGTATTACTCATACCCTTGTGAATGGCATTACTGAGCAGTAACCCATATTTTTGTTGTTACTAACACTTAATTTTAGTAAGAAGCATGCAGTCTGCAGAACAGTGGGTGAGTGGGTGAACAGGAAATTCTAGAACAGTCAGCACGTTTACACGCACGGCTAAGTTGAACTATGGTTATAGTTCAATTACGCCATTTAATTGGGCTACTGTCCTTGTCCCAGTATACATGCATGGGAGGGGAATCGATTTATTGACCGATGTATGACTCCGTTACAGTAGGTGGCGATTTGGCCCCTTTTAGCTTGTTTGTATTGAACTTTCTCTGGTTGACCTATTATGTCACAAGCATAAAAAATAATAAAATTAGTAATAATGGATGTGTGGACAAATAAAGCACAAGCTTTAATTGCAATCTGGTTGGAAGAACATATTATACAACAAGATCAGGATAGCAAAACAAGAAATAAAGTATTTGGTATAATATACTATGACAGCACGGTATTGGGTATTTTTCAAATATGTCAATGTGATTTTGTTGCAATAAATTTCGGGGTATTTATGAAACAAAAAAGAATTAAACATAATTTTCTCACAAACCCGTCTAGGAGTGATTTAAACCGCATGGATGAAAATGATTATGATAATCTCAGAGACTGTATGCAGCACTCATGCAAAAGCAGATGAGGTGAACTTTAAACAGATTTTTAAGTGTATACTAGATAGTTTTGAAAAGGAATAATCATTAAAATTGCAAAACTTGCAAATTTTTTTCCCTATGACAACGTAAAATGTTTTAGCAACGTAAATTCCATACGCTATAATATTTGTACCAAACTGAAAGGAAGAAAAATCCTGATCTTAATCTAACTGACTAGCGATGTAAGAATTGGATATGTATAATATATAATGATGGTGTTATCACATGTTGACCAGTCCTATAATATAATATAAAAAAAAATATTTTTTGAATTCATTACAAAATACCTCGCCTTGCGTTGTGATGGTACTTCAAGAAGGTACCAGTTTTTATGCCAGTGGAAAACCAACACCTTGGAGTACCGTACTTTTGGTACCTTCTTGAAGTACCAAAAGTACGTACCTGGTGCGATGGAAAAGCACCCTTCAGTTGAGCATTGAAATAGACAGCTTTACAGCACTATATATATCATAGGTGCTGTACGTTGCACTCTTTTTTTAATAAAATATTCTTTGTGGCTATGATGTTATCCGAAGGGAGACGACACCGCCGTATGCTGGAGTGCGCCAACAATGCGACCTCTGCTATGCACCATTCTTCTGTTTACTGGCTTCTTCTGTTGCTTCCAGGCCAAAGCCCTGGGGGAAACTGTGGAGTATACGCAGAGTGCTTAGGACAGTTTGAGTCCGAGTGAACGTATACATGCAGGAAAATCGACTCCCAATCACATTATCTAGTGTCTTAGTCCGACTTCAAGAAATTCGATTTAGTATGATTTCAGTCGGACTAACATGCTTACATGTACTTTAAAAGTCTGGTTTTAGTCGGACTAACACAATAATTCGATTTTCTAAGTGTGCATGTAAACGTACTGAATGTTTCTCAACCTGGTCCTCGGGGACCTCCAGACAGTCACCATACCGGGATCTGGGAGGGAGCAATAATGTGGAATGTCTGGGGGTCCCTGAGGCCCAGGTTGAGAAACACTGTTCTAGAATACATTATACGTTGTCTTGTATCAAGTGGGCCAGTGGCTCTGTAGGTAGCACTGTTGCATCAGACATGCTCTGTTTAGGGTTGAAATGCCACAGCTGGCTCTGTGTGAGTGGAGTTTGCATGTTCTCCTGCTGTCTGTGTTGGTTCCCTTCCACAATAAAAGAACATTGGCATCCCTGATTTGTGATAATGTGTCTGTGGTCTGCAGTGGGGTAGAGTGGTGTCCTGTCCGAGGTGTTCCCCCGCCTCGGGTGTGTGTGTGCCCTGCAGTGGAGTGGTGTCCTGTCCGAGGTGTTCCCCCGCCTCGGGTGTGTGTGTACCCTGCATTGGAGTGGTGTCCTGTTCGAGGTGTTCCCCCGCCTCGGGTGTGTGTGTGCCCTGCAGTGGAGTGGTGTCCTGTCCGAGGTGTTCCCCCACCTCGGGTGCGTGTGTACCCTGCATTGGAGTGGTGTCTTGTTCGAGGTGTTCCCTTGCCTATTCCCATTCACCAGAGTGGAAAAGTGTGTTTAGTGTAATTTTTTAAAGAGTATGTTTATTCCATTTCTTTGCTTTCCTCCAGCCTTTGGTACTTCACGTTATGCAAGTTGTGCAATGCTATAGGTGCCATAGGCAGCTGCCTCGGGTGGTAGCTTCTTAGGGGTGCTGACTTGCCAGCAAAATTCAGGTCAGGGGGCGCTGGCACTGATGCTCACTCGGCGAGAACTGCCACAGACATACCTTATACCTTCTCATCCAAGAATGCAGGTTTTGTCCTGTGCATAGCTGTATCACAGGAGTGTTAAACTCCAGTCCCGGGGGGGGGGGAGAGCCGAGCCGAGCCCAGCCCAGCCCAGCCCAGCCCAGCCCTTTGTAGCTTAGTTCCATCGCTCTTCCACCACAAATGATTCAGCTTAAGAGCTGTGTGGTAATTAGCACAAGAAGTTGAATGAGGTGTGCTAAACGAGGGTAAACCAAAAACTGTGCAGGGCTCAGGTCCTCCAGGACTGGAGTTTGATACCCCTGCTGTAACATGTACAATCTGCAATGAAATGCTCTGACTATTCATTATTTTATCCATTCATTATGCTGCCCTCCACCATTGTAGTGGGGGGAGGGATGGGCACATTTCCTGCATGCTTCTCTGCTCCCCCTCGATGGTGATCAATGGCCCTCACCTGGCCTACCCGGGGTCCGCTGCCGCTACCGGATCAATAAGCCATTAGCACCATTCTGTCGGCGCTAATGTGGGAATTGATGGGGGCACTGCATCCCCGCCCATTCCCACCAACCACCCGCTGATACCTGCTGCTCTTTGCCACTATCCGGCCTGATAAAGATGACAGATTAAAGGAATAAGGGGGAAATTCAGGAGTTTGTCTGGGCAGACCAGTCACTGGTCAGGACTGAGAGAAAATAACTGCTACAGCATCTCTTTTTATATCCCTGGATGGGGGATGCTTGTGGTTTTGGGACTCGTCCAGCACCGGCAAAGACCCTTTCTTGTTAAGATTTGTTAACTTATGAACTTTGCAGACACATTGCATAGGTGCAGATCTGGACCTGTTAAAATTATGAGACAAACTGCGCTAAAAGTGAAACAATGTACTTAGTGACAGTAAAGAATAGGGTGAGTTAGATAACAAAGGCTTAACCTTGTGACCAGGATAACTCTATGAATCAAAATCTTCCCCACGATAGACCCCAAATCACACCAGAATTGCAGCTGCACTGCAGAGGGTGTCCGAGGGCAAAAATGTCTATTTGCAGACTTCCCAGGAACATTGTACAGGTCAGTAAGTCTCAAACAAAGATGATTTTCTGAATATTTTATATACACATTAGTATAGTTTTTTCACCGCTTCCTCCTTGCTCAGCAAGTGTTATCAGTAGCAGTCTGGTCGTGAAATGTATCATGGGGGCATTTAATGGCATCACCATGTTTTGGAAAGGTGGGGAGAGTGTGGTAGGTAGACTTGCAATATTTGTGTTATACTGCAGTATTTTCATTTGTCAAAATTCATTATAGTCTATATTGCTATACTCTATATATTTGGTTCACCCTCATTTAACACACCTGATTCAACTCATTGTGCTAATTACCATACAGTTCCTGAGCTGAATCATTTATGGTGGAACAGGGAAAGAACTAAGCTACACAGGGCTCCGGCCCTCCAGGACTGGAGTGTGAGAGTCCTGCTCTAAGTGATGCTCTACGCAATTCTGGAATTGGCGAAAATGCCAAGAGTTTTATTTGTAAATACTATTCTTGTTCACTGTAGCTAATCTTGAGGATAAACTGTATAAGATAAATACAGAGAAACCCAATCCATCATAGATTTTTTATGTTTTATTGTGCAAAAGGAACATGTCAGTGTAGTCGTGCTATCAAGTATTTTAGGGAATGTAAGGAACTGTGATTGCCCCATATTAAAATTTAAAATGGTGTGTCTTCTTTTGAACCAATATTGGATGCTGTTTGCAATAAATTAACAGGTGTAGTTTCAGAGTTATGTGCCACAGGAAGAAGCATTGGTTTTCACATTTCCAGTAATAGTCCATACAGTAATAGTAGACACTATAAAGGTTTGGGGGGTGTGGGAGCAGTAGGGATTAGATGGGGGTGGGAGGGTGTTGTCCAGGACATACATTGCTGTCGTTCCAACACCCTCATTTCTAGTCTCTTTCTCTCCTTACGTTTACCTCTCAGTTAAAGAAAGAAAGAAACTTTTAGTCTGTTTTCACAGGGTATAGATCTGGCTATTTCGCCTGTGTTTCAGGAAAAGGTTTTTTGTTTGCTGCATATTGATGGGAAATGAATTTCTGGCCAGCTGAGTAGTGGGACTTTTAATTAGTGCTGACAGACTCGGGCTCTGATGTCACCAGAGTGTTTGTCCTTTGTCAAGGTGGACAAATGCTCTCACGGTGCAGAAATTTGGACGGGTTAAAATATAAACAACTTTATTTTGGGATTTTTAAGGCCTTCTGATTTATAGTAACAGTATTTGTTTGGCTCTTCTGCTAGCTTTCGTGATAGTTTGCCTGCCTTGTGTCCTTGTCACTCTAGTTTGCATGTCACATTTCCCTGCCTCAGCTTAGTGTTGTATATTGTTCTTGCAATAATGTTGGCTTTCTCAGCAACACACACATTGCAGCTATGTTCCCTAGTGTCCAGTCCATAGTGCAGGTCTGGCTGCGGCTGAACAAAGGCTGAAGCCATTGTTACACAGTGGCATCTGTGCCTTAAGGAACAGTGTTACTAAGTCACCTTGCAATCTCTGACCTGACCAGTCTGCAGCCCTGCAGAATGATGTATTTGTGTGTTATTTAAGCTTTGAACAATATCCGAGAAAATTAGCATAATGACAACTAAAAATATAAAATGAAAATTACATGTGCGCACGCACACACACACACACAGACACACACACACACACACACACACACACACAAGTCGGTCTTCCTAGCTAAATGGGGACCGTCCATTCATTTCTTTGGGAAAAATCCTAATCCCAATCACGACACCCTTAACCAGCCCTAACCTTAACCATAAGTAACCAACCAAAATACAAGACTTTTGGCACTTTTACTTTTTTGATACGTTCACAGATTTTTATAAAATTGAGGTTTTACCGCACTTTGGGGACATTTTGGTCCCCAATTGTGATCTATGCAAACCGACACATACACACACACACACCCGCTCACACACACGCACGCACTTGTATACACACACACACGCAGGGTATCCTTATGGGGCCCGCTCATTCACTTCTATGGGAAAAATGCTAACGCTAATATGACCACCTTAACCCCCACACAGCCCAAACCATAACCATAAGTAACCAAGCAAAATACAAGAGTTTTTGCATTTTAAACTTTTTCATAGCAGTCACCGATTTTTATAAAACAGATATTTATCACGTCATGGGGACATTGTGTCCCTATAAGGATAGGTATACCCGGTCACACACAGACACACACACACACAGACTCACACACCACAGTGGAATCATAGAGCTAAACTTGTACTAAATAAGATCCTGTTAGACACTGGTTGCTTTGTCGAGTCCCTTTCTTTCCGCAGGGGTGTCTCCGTAGTGGACTCTCCCGTGTCATGTGGGATACTTATATGTGCTTCATTACATATGGTCGTCAGCATATAATGGCACTACAAAGCAGTAACTCAGTGTCTCCATCCCTCAATCTGAAAAAGTATAACTGTGTAGCCAGGCAGGAGGAAGCAGCCACTGTGGCTTTAACGCCGGCCTCCTTCCTGCCGATGCTGGCGTCACACCCCTCCCCTTTCCTCCCCTTCCCTCCTGGTATTGGAGGGTATTGATATGGAGTCTGTTTGTGGGAGGAGGCTTGGAGCATGACTATCTGTGCTGCTTGTTGGCGTGAAGCATTATGTTAATGCAGGCTTTGCACATTTCTCTGTGTTTCTATGGGAGGGAAATTATCCAGGGCTATGAGAGAGAGACCAAGGGAGGGAGAGAGAGAGAGGCTGTGCAGCTGCTTCAGTCTGATCTGGCAGAGTGAGGGAGCCTCTATGAAAACAGATAATCAGTGATTCTGTCAGGGAGCCTAGGGGGTGTAACCAGCACGAGGTGGGGAGGGCGGCCCAGCCTGCAGACTCTCCCTGCTTCCTCAGGCCCCTTAGGCCGCTGCCTTCGCAGAGATCACAGCATGTCCACAGGTATGTGGCTACCTATCTGCTCTGGGTCGCTGTGCCCCCCCAACACCCCCACCTTGCAGGTGCTAACTTTTGATCTCGCTCTGTTGCAGACAACATCCTGGGTAAGCGGAGAGCCTATTCCCCCAGCAGCAGTAGCAGCAGCAGCAGCAGCAAAAAGGCACGTAGCCAGTCACCTCGGGGTAAGAGCACATGGGCCCAGGGCCCTTCTGCGTCTCTGTGAGCGCACGCGTGCATGTGTGTCATTCTCACTTTAAAGATAACAGTGTGAGGGGAATGGTTTATTGCTGTGGCAACGTTAGCCTGATAATGAAAGTACAACTTGTGGGTTTTATATCAACAAAAAGCAAAGTGCAGAGTGTAGACGTGTGATTGTTTGTAGAATATATGATGAGTTGCAGCACCGGATCTGGCATGAATCATGCATACATCATTTCGTAACAGTGCTGTTGTTCAGGGATAACTGCTTGCTTAGCAACAACTACTGCTTAGCAACAGTAGAACTGTTCAGCAACAGCTCACTGCATAGCAACAGTAGTACAGTACCACTGGTCCTTTCCGACCTCGGCGTGGCATTTCAATGTGTCTCCCTTTTTAAGTCTTTTATTATGTTTCATTTTAACGGTTTCCTTAGCTCATTTTATACATTGATTGGTGTTGTGCATAACATTTCCTAGGCAAGTAGTGTTAACATTAAAAATACCTCTGGAAGTCACAGACTTAGATTTGAAATTCAGTATTTTATTGTCCTTGTATACAGTAGTCGAGTGAGACTGGGATAGTGGCTCCCCGAGCATATCAAGCACAACATATGACAGGACAAGACATGACATGTAGTTTTTAATAACATGTACAAAATATGAAATAGTGCAAAGTAAAATAAATATGGGCAAAGATGCTTACGGTTTATTTTCTCATGGCATATTTGTTAAGATTAAGGCTGTTTGACTTTCTGAGAAACTGTAAATGAGGCAGTACGTGTTAATAAATGGCTGTAGGTGAAGTGGTGCAGATCGCAAAACACTGCTTTGGAGAATAGTAACAGTCATAGGTAGTTCTTAAGAAATCGCTATAGTGATCTCTGGGGGAATCAAAGTATAAGCATATGAATGTATGTGTAGGTGTTTCTGTTTTGTGTGAACTTCATATGAGTATTTCTATCATACTTATTTTATAAAAGATGGTTTCTTTTATTAGGATGTTTGACTTTTGTGGTCCAGCCACTGAGATCATATGACTGACATTCATTTCCTATCAGTCAGTGTGTTTGCTGTTTCCAAATCGGTCTATATCTGTGCTTTTCCATTGAAAACCGTTAATGAAATAGTTTTTTCCTGAGCAAATGGCAAAGTAATTGCCGAATATATATTGTCATTTTAAACCTGAAATGTACAAGTGCCGAATGTCAGTAAAGAAGAGAATTGGCTGGAATATGTCTAGCAAATAAGAGTGTATGTCTGTGTTTGAGTGTGTGAATATGGGGACCCTTTGATTGCATTCACAGATCTCTGTGTGGACCTGAAGAAATGGTCATTTGGTCCCCACAATGTAATATAAACTTAATCCACACGCACACACACACACACACACACACACACACACACACTTCCACTCTAATGAGAACCCTCGGGTGGATTACATGACCCTTTGTGAGGTAGGGAGTTGCTTCTCTCCATTTGTTCGAGGCATGGATTGGGTTTCTCTGTGCCGGGTAAAAATAACACCTCCCTTGAGGGGTAGGACTCTGTTTGTGCCACCTACTTCGAATCAGTGATGGTGGCTGTGCTGGCACGGTGATTAATGCTCACAGTTGCCGGATCTGCACTCGGAGCGATTCACATCTCCCCGGAAGCCTGCCGTTTTTTACCGCCTTTTGATGGGAGACTGAGTAGTTTAACTTTCTCCCCAGAGAGCTCGCACACCCTGAGCCAGGAGTCGCTGAGTCACATGACCCCAGAAGAGCACTACCGCCGCATGATGTCAGCGCTCAGTGAGCCAGGGTCCTATGAGGAACAGCAGCAGCGCATATTCCAGCTTGCCAGCAGCATGGGCGTGCCCAGCCCTGCAGGTGAGCCCTCAGGAAGTGTGATGAAGTGACAGCCCCACCCCCCCACGCAGGACACCCAGGCAGGCATATTGTATCCGTACTCAATGTTTCAGCATGTCAGCATGTCAGATTTGATGCCCTCTGTCTGTTTTTTTGTTCCAATACTCTATGCTTTCCACCAAGACAACAAATATACATGTAAATTATAACAAAAGCGATTGTGCTGATACTTCACTGAAAACATTTATTGGCTTTCACATTTTCAATTAATCCGTCCAGTAATTGTAGACACTGTAGAGAATGGGGGGAGTAGGTATTAGATGAGATGGGGCTGTCCCGGGAGGATATTAAATCCACTAAATGTTTGTTTTCTTTACTCTGTTATAGTGACCTAACAAGTAACACGTGTACTTTAAAAGTAGCCAGAGCGTTTAGATGTTTTCAATGGAAATGCCTCCCCTCCCCCCAACAAGGAAAGGGTTAGAAGATGGCTGGGTAAGAGTATTATGCCCACATTAATTTTGATGCCTTAGCTCTATGCTGAGGTTTTGGCAGTATTTGCCTGGGATTGTCTGCAGGAGACTTAGGCATATGCATGCCCTGTGGTACCAGTCTGTATATTTGTTACACAGTTTTTTATCTAAGTTCTGGTTCTTGCACTTCTGATTCCTGTCTTGCTCAAAGAATCAGAAGTCTTGTTCAGAGTCAAGTAAAAGCCTTACTCTTGAGTAAGTGAACAGTTCTAACTGCTTTTCTATTAACAAAGGACAAATTTGTCAGCCTAGCAATAAAAACATGTGGAAAGAAATTACAGACGCTCCTCTACATAAGAACAAAAGAAATTTACAAATGAGAGGAGGCCATTCGGCTCATCAAGCTCGTTTGGGGAGAACTTAACATAACGCCCATTTTCAAAAAAGGGGATAGAAGTAATGTGTCAAATTATAGGCCAATCAGTCTAACTTGTATAAC
>JAODJX010000071.1:859225-876236 GCA_026776945.1 Isichthys henryi
AGCTATTAGTGAAATTCTCCCCAAGCGAGCTTGATGGGCCGAATGGCCTCCTCTCGTTTGTATAGTTCTTATGTTCTTAACTAATAGGTCAGAGTTCTTATCTAACTCTGATTTAAAGGAACCCAGTGTTTTAGCTTGTGCTACACTAGCAAGAAGACTATTCCATACTCCAACTTTAAACTTACGAACTTTCAGACATACTAATGAAGTCCAGATTGTGTTCATTAGGCTCCCGTTTCTTCTCCGCAACATCAATTTTTTTTTCTGCACGCCAGTTCCACCTACCACAACTTCTGGCCGCTACTCCCTCCATGCAGCAGCGTAGCGTGCGTACTCCCAGCATCCTAGTTCTTTGTACTTGCATTTACTGTACCATTAAAATGGTGTTGAATAACGGCTTACGAACATTTTAAATTACGAACAGCCATTCGGAACGTATCTCATTCGTAAGTAGAGGAGCGTCTGTATAAGCATCTTAGTCGATATATGCTAGTTAAATACAGGTTTCTACACGGCTTATGTATTTTTCTTGAGTGCGGAATAAATTTTGTATTTTAGGAGTAAGCTAACAAGGACAGTGAGATGGGGGGTGGTGTTCCTGACACCCCGCCTCCCACACTCCAGCCCGTCAGCAAATGCCAGCATAGTTTCTGTTCCTCATGATTTACAGTGGAGAGTTTCCTCATGTGCTCCAAGTGAAGACCTCCTTGTAAAATATAAGTAATTAGCCAATACAACAAAAGTGGGATAGTGTGACAACACTCTATGTAGTATAGAAAGTTACTTTATGGTTCGGACAATGTGGAAGTCAATGATATGACCAGAACGTAAATGTCTGTGGCATAGACAAGTTCTAAATGACAATGATGTTAACACATTGTAACTGTTAGATGTTTGGTGATGTTAGGCTGCCCTAATGAGATCAGCATGAACTGCTTAGTGATTATGTCTCTTCATTGAAACCAGCATGAGCGTGGGAAACATAGATAGCTTGGATAACCTTTGCTGATATCACTAGCATAGGAAATACACGATGAATGAAACAAACATGCTGTATTGTAATACAAAGTTCTGAACTACCCGGTAAACCCCACCATCAAATTTGCTGAACTATGTTTCCCAGTAGCGTCAGGCTAAGCTTGGATACAAGTGAACTTCAGCACTGTCCACTAACGCTGCTTTGCTGGGCTCTTTCATACAGTTTTCTCCGGTTATGGCCTGACCACTGGACTGATGAAGGGGTTGATTCCACAGAAGCAGTGCATTAATGTCTGATAGATGACCATACACATAGCTTCTCTGCTTTCATGGAGTCTCTGTGCCTTATTGGTAAAGGGGGGTGGGGGTATTATGCATGTATAGAGCTCTGGGAGCATATGGATTTCAGACTGAATTTCCTGTCTTTAGCCACAGCCCAGTGACAATGTGACCACAGGTGTAGCTCAGTCTCTTTCATCCTAAAACACCACAACGCTAAACAACAGTGTCCTGAATCTATCCATTCATTTTCTAACCGCTTACCTTCTTCAGGATCCTGGGGGTGTCCTCCATAGACTACTAATATACATTTGTTGTCTCTCTGACAGTAATTTGTATATAATGTGCGACTGAGTCTGGTTTCATTGTATTTGTTCCCTGCTTGTTGCTTTTGGACATTTCTCGCAGTCGTCACGGAACTCTGTCAGGTGTTGGCAGTGCAGAGGCATTTCTGCTGTAAAAGCTTGTTTCCTTAGTATAGCCCTCCCCCCATGACTAATCACAACTTTTATACTGTTGCCTTTGATAAACCCCCTTATTTCCGTTCTCAACTGGCAATAGCATAGAATTCTATTAGAATAGCAGAAAATGGTGGCGGTGTTTATACGTGGGTTCAGTTAAAAAAAAAAAAAAGTCCCTGCTCAGTGAATTTGGTCTGAATCATCCACAGCCTTAGCTGCTGGGAAACACGTCTGCTGTAGTAATGGCTCTCAAACTGCATGTAATTGTTGTGGGTGGGGATGGCATATCGAGCCACCGTGTGGGTGTCTCAAACTGCAGGTAATTATGCAGAAATTAAGTGATAACTATGACTTAATGGGTGGCAGAGTATTATGTGGCTATGGTGTTTCAGTCTACCTGTCTGTCAGGTGCCGCTCCAGCAGGTCATCCAGGCCCGACTCAGCTCAGCCTAACACTCACTTTTTGCTTCAGATCTGCTGCGCGTGCGGCCAGAGGGGCTCGGTGTGCGGGTCCCAGGAGCCGTGGAGGCGGGGGGCTCTTCCAGTCAGCGGCGCAAGCAGGGTGTGCCACAGCATCGGGATGCCCACTTCTCAGACAGGTGGGTAACGCTCTCAGAAACACACATGCACACATGCTTGTGCTTGTGCTCACACTCACGCGGACCTACCTCTACACTGGAGCTGTTAAAATGTTCCACAAGCCTAGTTCACATCCTGCACACCTTGAAGTTCCGCGTTTGCGTTCTTCCCTAAAAAGTAACACTGAACAGTTTATTACTGTTTCTTAATTGGTAGGACCATTTCCCAGGTGAATTTGACTGCCCCGGCCCCCGCCACCCCCCGAAGAAATTCCTAGGAGAGATTAAGGTCCTGAGGCTAAGCCAGCCGAGAACTAGAGGACTGTGCAGAAATGTCGTCACACAACGTGTCAGTTTGTCTCTCTATCTGTGGCACCGCACTCTGCCCGCTGTGCCTGGGTAATGTTTGCTGGAACATGGCTGGCAGTGCCCCTGCCTCTGACTTTTTCACTTTGCAGAAGGGCTCAGAATCCGGGTGCTCATATTCCCCACACACACACCCTCTAACCACTATCAAGCTCAGATTTTTTGTAATTGATTAACTGACAGCCATTAGCTGGAAGTATTAAAATAAATCCTTTCCGAGGGCAAATCCTCTACCATCACATCTAATAAGAGTCCGCAAGGTGAATCCTAATGAGTTCGTCGTGTGGGAGCAGCACAGGGGCTCTTCAGTGTTAATGAGCTCCTGCACCAACGTGCCTCCAGCGAGCCAGGGTGTGTCCCCTTTTGTGGCCCACCCAGTGGGTGTCACTTTGGGGTCCTGGGAAGGCACAGATGATCGACCTCGAATGCCACCCACGTCTGATATGTCAGTGAGTCATGCAAATGTGCTCTCGGAAACGCAAGACGCGGAGTGACACAGCTGTCCATCACAGCAGGATAATTACTTCCAGTGCCATGGTGCATCTCCACAGGGCTGCAGGAGACCGTGGCTGGGTGCCACACCTAGCCTGGACACAGGGCATCTGCCATTGGCATGGAAATGGCTTTTGACCAGTAGCTGTTTTAAGATAAAATGTGCATAAATACAATACAGCAGCAAATCATACATATTTCTGAATTTAAAGAAGTTGTAGCAATATTTAAACCTCGATGGTAATGATGTAAATATATCTCTGTTAATTAATATGTATGTAAAAGCAGACAGAACAGACTCACTGATTAATGGCTCACTGAGAGATGAATAAATATGTATGAACGGAGAATCCAAATTTGCTACGCCCATGATGCATCTGTATCATTTGGGAAGGTGCAATTAGAGAGCACTTATCATGGGTCGCAATACCAGGGATTCTGAGAAGAGGAAGAGGCCAGACTTGTGTGATTGACATGGCGCAGTACTACCAGAAGATACAGAGGGGTATTAGCATTTCAGCAGCATATTGATCCCTGATTTCCCTCAGCTGCAAAGTGCTGAATGTTAAAACACCAGTATGGATCAGACAGATGTGAATAGCACCTTGACAGCCTACTGTGAATGTCCACTGTCTGGGTGAGTAAGTGTCAATGTCCTTGTAGTGTCCATTAGTCAGTGACATTGACATAGAATATACATAAAAATATAACAGCAGTATAGCAGCAAAAACCAGTGTACTTCACCGTTTCACACATATTGCATTAGAAATAAAAAAAACAATCCTTGAAGAGACATTTGTTAAGATATTAAAAATGATTTAAAACAATAATATCAATTCAGTTTTGTTACAGACTCTACAGTAGGAGCTTGATGGGCCGAATGGCCTCCTCCCGTTTGTATACTTCTTATGTTCTTATGTTTTTAATCATTTATTAAATAAATAAATCTGTAAAATATTAATATGGACAACAGGAATAATAACAGGAATAAAATGGACATGGTTTCACTGAAAGACAAATTCTGTTTTGCTAAATGACAAATTTCATAAACATTTATTTCTAACAGGCAATTGCTTGGCCACCTATTACCAACAGTGGCCTTGACCATGATTTATAAACCTTAAATTTCATTTCTAACTTTATGTTGGAAAAATTTACAACTTTGTGAACAGCTTTCTGATATTTGACTAAATGAGCAAAATTTTATGTTTTATGTTCACTTTGGTGATCTTCAGGCGACTTTTGAGCCATGCCATCACATTCCACCTGACCAAAGTCACGTCACTATAATTCAAAATTTCCTCTAGTCTTTGTTCTATTGAATGACATTCAGGAAAATTTGTCTCTGTGGAATAAAGTGTCTTAGAAATTTCTGTTTTTAAAAGTCTATCCTGACCGTACTTTTAAATGGTTTCCAAGAGACTTGGATGCCAAAGAGATTTTTAAATGATCATTTTACAATTGTCTTCATTGACTTTAGGTGAGGACTGTTTTACAGAATGACACTTTTCTGCTTTAATAAAAAAATCATTCAATTTAGTATTATTCACACAATTATGAATAATGGTCAAGAAAATGATGTGAGATTAATGCCTTCAAACAATATTTAGCAATTCTTATACAAAAATGTTAAATTAACTGCTTGCAGAAACAGGAATCTGAGCCTCGTATCATTGACCTGAATGCATCTTGTGAGCAGGCAGAACACTGGAGGGTCACAGGAGCTACCTGTGTGTCTCACGCTCCAGATTTAATCCCTTCACAACCCATCATACTGCCATCTGATACTGTCAGCGTGTAAAGAGGACAAAAACATTCACGCTCTAATTTTGATGTTCTCCGGGAAAGATGAAAGCAGAGGAATAAGGAGTAAGTCTGCGTTTCAGGCATAATGAGGACATAAGAAGGGAGATGAATTAACAGCCTTAAGCTGCTAGGTAGTTGGTTTTCATCTGTCAAAAGTGGGCCAGGTAAGCAGGCACCAATGTGAAGGCGAAGGGGAGCATCTCTGCTTCTGACTTTGGTCATGGGGTGGACTGCAGCTGTCAGGGGATGGCGTGTTCATGCTGCGCATTTAGCTGTCAGCGGAGGTGCCCTTGGCTGTGGGGGAGAGAGTGGGCACAAACACTGCTGGTGGCCACATCATGCTGGGACTGAGGGGACATTTTTACTGCAAAGGCCAGTGAGACGCATTTCTGCTCTGCGCATGACATGTGTGTGTGCCTTCTTCAGTACCACTGCATACACGTTTGTTTGGGAGTTTTTGTTTCATTAGATGTTTATTCGTCTTGCTTGTTTTGCCTGCTTGATTGTTCTAGCTGTTGCTTTGGATTAAACGCTGATGTCGTTAATGTTACAAGCATAACCATCTCCATGCGCTGCAGCTGAGTGGTTATCTTTGTCCCCTGCTCAGAGATGCATCGCAACCTTCGCCGCTGCTGGCGCCTCAGAGCGGTGCCCCCCACATTGCACTGGGGCCCCACCTGCGTCCCCCTTTCCTGGGTGTGCCCCCTGCCCTGTGTCAGACACCAGGTGAGCCCCGCCCATTTGCAGCACTGCACCCTATGAGCTGGAACCATTAGAAATAATAATTATTATTAAATTATTAAAAGGAATCTTCAACTTACAGTGTAGTCAAAGGTTCCTTTTAAAGCCCCGACACTAAAAATAGGCAACATCTTAGTGTTTTTCTCCTGTGTGCAGCTGCTGGGTGAAAGGGTTAGACCTGCAACCTTTGGTTTACATCTTTGACAATTTTTTTTATATTTACTCCATACTTATAATAGCAGCTATTAAACACTTATTACACAACAGGTTATGCATTGTTATGTGAATCAGTACATAGTGATGGGACCTGCTTATACCACATTATATTTTAGTAAGTGTACTTGGTATAGTAGTGGTGTATATGGCGGTTGGGTTGCAAACATTCCTGCAAAGTTAAAGTGCTTATTCCTGATGGATGCAGGATATGGCTTCCTGCAGCCTGCCCAGGCGGAGATTTTTGCCCGCCAGCAAGAGCTGTTGAGAAAGCAGAACCTGGCAAGGTATTGTGGGAGTTTAGGGGGGTGGTGTTACAGAGCAACAACATCCTGGACACGAATAAGAAAGCTCCATTTTACCATGTAATTTTTTGCAGCTAAAATCGTAAGCAGCTTAGCTGAACAATGTGAGTAGTGGTTTCAGACTCAAGCTGGAGTGCAGTGAAATCCAGCAGCACTGAGACATGAAATGTTACATTTTCCTGCCCAAAAAAAAAAAAAACAGCTGGCACCTGTGCTTGCAGGTTGGAGATGTCTGCTGAGCTGCAGCGTCAGCGCCTCCTGGTGGACACCCTGGGGCTTCCACCTGGGCTTCCCACAGACCACCCAGCACTGCGTAGTCTGCAGGACCTCCCAGAGGGCCACCCGCTCCGTGAGGAGTTAAGCCGCCGTGGTGCCATGCTGCTGCTGCGCCACAGCACTGCCCCACTGCTCTCCTTCGGCCACCAAGGGGCAGTGTCCTGCACAGCCCCTGGGGATCCTGGTCCCCGCAAGAGCTTGCGGAAGGGTGTGTCCAGAGACCAAGCCGGAGAGAGCAAGGAGGTGCCAGCAGAGGGCTGGCTGAAAGATGGAGATGCAGATGGGCTGGCTGACGCCGTCAAAGACTCTGAGAGCGAGACGGAGGCCAGTGAGGATAAGCCGGCGTCCGACAGGCATGCACCAAGGGCTCAGCTGGCCTCTGTCAGGGATGCCGCCACACCCAGCTTGGGAGGCAGGGAGCAGGGTGAGGTCCCTGCTCAGCTCAGTGCCTCTGGCAGTGCGGTAGATCCCAATTCTCCCAGCCACCCCCTCTTCACCCTGGGCATAGGCAAAAATGAGGCCAAGTACCTTCCAGCCACTGTAGTGCCACCCCTGCCGACGCTGCCCACGCTGCCCACACTGCCTGTCCTACCAACATTACCGGGTCCCACATTTCCCTTCAGCTTTCCCTACACAAGTCCCTATCTGCACACAGGTAAGTGCTTTCAGAGTGCCTTCGCTCTCAGTCGCCGTCCTCCAGTTTATCTCAACCCGACCAGAAACGTGCTTTTGGGTTAAGTGTTTTAAAAATCCCCAACAGATTTTTCACACAGAAGAGCATGATGAAAGCTTTCCACTTGTTAAAAATCCACAATTGCACCTTTAAGATATTTCCCGTTCCCCTTCGCAGCAGTTAGCCAATTTCATGAAGTGAAAAAAGGGAACACAGTCCTTGGGCATACTTACGTAATTTGAAAAGAGTGCCATCAAGCGATGATCTTTTGTTGATGCTGCTGTAGTGGCAGACAGGGTCAGGCAGGAGCAGCAGGTATGTGCCTGCAGTCTCTGAGGTCTCCTCTCTCCCTCGTGGGTGTTGGGCAGGCGCCATGGGGGGGCTGTTCCTCGACGGCGAGGATGTTGGACCTGTGGAGGACATTAGCAAGTGGACGGTGGAAGATGTGTGCAGTTTTGTTGGTGGCCTGGCTGGGTGCTCTGAGTATGTGCAGGTGAGAGCTGCTCATCGCTCTGCTGTCTTAATGCTTCCTGATGGTGAGAATAGAGCTCCCGACTGTCACTTAAATTCACTTGTGGGGAAATTTTCATGCAAAGAATCACATTTTCCGAACATCTGAATTAGATCTGAATAACTTTATTGTTGCTCTATAAGTCCTGGGGGTTGGTCTCAATGATGTCTGCACCAATGGAGCCTGGTCGGGCACAGCCAATGGGCTCACCACCTATAGGAGGGGATATAGGGGTCGGGTGAGATGTGAGTTGGGCAGTGGCCAAAGGAGGGGACCTTGGCGGTCCGATCCTCAGCTGCAGAAGCTAGCTCTTCGGACATGGAATGTCACCTCTCTGATGTGGAAGGAGTCTGAGCTGGTGCGTGAGGTTGTGAAGTTTCGGCTAGATATAATCGGGTTCACCTCGACGCACAGCTTGGGCTCTGGAACCAGTCTCCTTGAGGGGGGTTCGACCCTTTTCCACTCTGGAGATGCCTGTGGGGAGAGGCGCCAAGCGAGGGTGGGCACACTTATTGCCCCCTGGTTGGGCGCCTGTACATTGGGGTTTACCGCAGTGGACGAGAGGGTAGCCACCCTTTGCCTTCGGGTGGAGGGACGGGTCCTGAGTGTTGTTTGCGCTTATGCGCCAGGCAGCAGTTCAGAATACCCACCCTTTCTGGAGTCCTTGGAAGAAGTGTTGGAAAGCACTCCTCCTGGGGACTCTCTTGTTCTGCTGGGGGACTTCAATGCTCACGTGGGCAATGACAGTGAGACCTGGAGTGGCGTGATTGGGAGGAACGGCCCCCCCGATCTGAACCCGAGTGGTGTTTTGTTGTTGGACTTCTGTGCTCGTCACGGATTGTCCATAATGAACACCATGTTCAGGCATAAGGGTGTCCATATGTGCATTTGGCACCAGGACACCCTAGGCCGCAGTTCGATGATTGATTTTGTAGTTGTGTCGTTGGACTTGCGGGTGCATGTCTTGGACACTCAGGTGAAGAGAGGGGCAGAGCTGTCAACTGATCACTACCTGGTGGTGGGTTGGCTCCGCTGGTGGGGGAGGGAGCCGGCCAGGCCTGGCATGCCCAAGCGTATAGTGAGGGTCTGCTGGGAACGTCTGGCGGAATTCCCTATCAGGAGGAGTTTCAACTCCTACCTCCGACAGAACTTCTCAGGGGAGATTGAGTCCGAATGGGCCATGTTCCACGCCTCCATTGTGTAAGCAGCTGACCGGAGCTATGGCTGTAAGGTGGTCGCGGCGGCAATCCCCGAACCCGCTGGTGGACACCGGTGGTGAGGGATGCCATCAAGCTGAAGAAGGAGTCCTATCAGGTCTTTTTGGCCTGTGGGACTCCAGAGCCAGCTGACAGCTACTGGCAGGCTAAGCGGGATGCGGCTTCGGCGGTTGCTGAGGCAAAAACTCGGGTGTGGGAGGAGTTTAATGAGGCCATGGAAAACGACTTCCGGACGGTTTCGAGGAGATTCTGGTCCACCATCCGGCGGTTCAGGTTAGGAAAGCGGTGCAATATCAACACTGTTTATGGTGGGGACGGGGTGCTGCTGACCTCAACTCGGGATGTTTTAGGTCGGTGGAGGGAGTTCTTCAAAGACCTCCTCAATCCCATCGACATGCCTTTCAATGTGGAAGCAGAGTATGGGGACTTGGAGGTGGACTCGGGGGTGGGTCGCTGAGGTGGTTAAAAAGCTCCTCAGTGGCCAGGCCCCGGGGGTGGATGAAATCCGCCCGGAGTTCCTCAAGGCTCTGGATGCTGTGGGGCTGTACTGGTTGACACGCATCTGCAGCATCACGTGAACATCTGGGGCAGTGCCTCAGGACTGGCAGACCAGGGTGGTGGTCCCCCTCTTTAAGAAGGGGGACCGGAGGGTGTGCTCCAACTATAGGGGGATAACACTCCTCAGCCTCCCTGGTAAGGTCTATTTGGGGGTCCTGGAGAAGAGGGTCTGCCAGATTGTCGAACCTCGGATTCAGGAGGAGCAGTGTGGTTTTCGCTCTGGCCATGGAACAGTGGACCAGCTCTATACTCTCCGCAAGGTTTTGGAGGGTTCATGGGAGTGTGCCCAACAAGTCTACATGTGTTTTGTGGACTTCGAGAAGGCATTCGACCGTGTCCCTCGGGGAGTCCTGTGAGGGGTGCTCCAGGATTATGGGGTGCCGGGCTTCCTTTTAAGGGCAGTTCGGTCCCTGTATGACCGGTGTCAGAGCATGGTCCACATGGGCGACAATTAGTCGGACGGATTTCTGCTGAGGGTTGGACTCCGTTAGGGCTGCCCTTTGTTACCGATTCTGTTCATAGTTTTTATGGACAGAATTTCTAGGCGCAGCCAGGGCGTTGAGGGTGTACGGTTTGGTGACCTCAGGATTAGGTCTCTGCTTTTTGCAGATGATGTGGTTCTCTTGGCTTCATCGGACTGTGACCTTCGGCTCTCACTGGGACAGTTTGCAGCCGAGTGTGAAGTGGCAGGGATGAGAATCAGCACCTCCAAATCCAAGACCATGGTCCTCAGCCGGAAAATGGTAGAATGCTCTCTCTGGGTTGGGGATGGGGTCCTCCCCCAAGAGGAGGAGTTTAAGTATCTTGGGATTTTGTTCATCAGAGAGGGAATGATGGAACGGGAGATCAACAGGTGGATCGGTGCGGTATCAACAGTGATTTACCAGTGGATCTACGTTCCTACCCTCACCTATGGTCACGAACTGTGAGTAGTGACCGAAAGAATGAGATCGCGAGTACAAGCGGCCAAAATGAGTTTCCTCCGCAGGGTGGCTGGGCTCTCCCTTAGAGACAGGGTGAGAAGCTCGGTCATTCGGGAGGGACTCCGCATTGAGAGGAGCCAGATGAGGTGGCTCAGGCATCTTCTTGGGATACCTCCTGGACGCCTCCCAGGTGAGGTGTTCCGGGCATGTCCCACTGGGAGGAGGCCCTGGGGAAGACCCAGGACACGCTGGAGGGACTATGTCTCTCCGCTGGCCTGGGAACGCCTCGGGATTCCCCCGGAAGAGCTGGATGAAGTGGCTGGGGAGAAGGAAGTCTGGGTTTCCCTGTTGAGACTGCTGGCCCTGTGACCCGACCTCGGATCTAGCAGGGGGATGATGGATGGATGAATCGATGGATGCTCTACAAGTGCAATAAGATTCAGTTTTCAGTTAAAGACATAAATAAAAATAAAATAAAAATACGTTAAAATACCAGTACAGTAGTAAATATTTAAAACAGCATCAGAACCAGTGCATTACTGAAAAATAGCAATTCAATAAAATAGTGCAAGTGGTAGGTTCAGTATAAACAGAAAAAAACAGTATATGGTAGAATTAACAGTGTGAAGTGTCCAGCAGTAATAATAGTGCAAACAGCATATAAATACCCTGCAGCAAATGTGTGAAGGAGTACTAATATATTATCAGATGAAGAACGTGTGTGTTAACTGTCAGAAAAAAGGTACAGCCCTGGTACAGTTTTATACTCCAAGGTACAAACATCATTAATGTACCCCCAATGGTACAAAAATGTTCCTCGGGGTATATTTCTGTACCTTAAAAGGGACATTTACCTACAGCTAGGGTGCAATTGACAGACTCTTGAAGGTTCAGCCTAAGTGGCAAGTAAGTGTAACCTCAAAGGGTACATACTGTGTTTTTGTGACTGTATACAGACCGGTGGGGTTTAGTTAGGACCATGTACCTCACTGAAAAGCAGCACTCAAACCAACCCCCAGGTGACACAATGGCTGAGATCTAATGGGCCGTATAACGGCTCAGTGGACAAGCGCCAGCACTCTTGTCTCCTGCTTTCATCTTTGTATTCATGTAGCTCACATGTTCTTCCTGCACCAGTTGCATGGAAAATCAATAGATGAGTGTGCAACACAGAGGGAGATGATGTTAGGGGGATTTGAGAAAGGGGCGGGTATGAGAGGAATGCTGTAAGTGGGTGAGTTTAGAAAATCTGCATTGATACGTACAGTACACTGTATATGATGACAGAATGCGTATGCATGGAACAGGACATTGTGAGCCATGAGTAGACGTTCAGTCATGTCCTTGGACAGTGATTTATGACCTGCCTTTACTCTTGAGGAGCGTTTATGGGAGGAGCATGCGAGCCATGGTCTGATAGAGCCACACAGACATCACTGAACTGCATCATGAAACGCTAATAGACTAAAATCAGATGGGCTGGTCATGGCGTGGGGGTGGGGGGGTGAGTTAGGTTTCTTTCCCTTTAAGAACTTGCCAGCGTCCTCCCAGGTGTTCCAAGAGCAAGGCATTGACGGCGAGACTCTGCTGCTGCTCACTGAGGAACACCTGCTGAACACCATGGGGCTGAAACTGGGCCCAGCGCTGAAGATCCGCTCCCAGGTACCACTGCCTTCCTGTAGCTCTGGCACCACCTGCCATGTCCCACATTCCCCCAATGCTCCTGCATCCTTATGCCTCCTGCCATTCAGAAACTGCAGTAACCTTTTTATAAATACTAATAAGCTGATTATTAAGCTAACCCATGGTTGCAGACTTAAACCTGGCTTTGTTACAGGTTGTTGTTTTGGGGGACTGAGCTCGGAGTGAGTGAAAGAAAGAGAGAGAGAGAGAGAGAGAGAGAGAGAGCCCAACATATAGCTGTTAGCTGCAGAGTGGACAGAGTGCTCCTAAGCAGGCTCTTATCTAAAAGTAATCTTGCTATAATTTCTGTCTCGAATTGTGATCTTTTCTCCTCACCGGCATGAACGTGTTCATCGTTGTCTAAAATCCATAGAACTGTTGACCATTATAAAAACACATTCATTCTGCAGTATCTGTTCATCCTGTAGTTATGCACTCTTTTGTCTTGTACTTGTGTTTATACTAATTTAGCACATTACACCATTGATCTGTACCGCTGAGTACTGTGTACTCTGACAGCACATTGTTGTTTTGAGCTCCAAATAAGAAGTTTACCCACTTTGTATTTATGTGACAATAAATCTGAGTCTGATTGTATGTATGTAATTCAAAAATCTGAAAAACATATCAACCAATTGGCTGTGCCCAGGAGAAGTACTGTCTTCTGTGAGGTGCAGTGTTGGTAGTGTGTGTATAAGTTATTGCAGTACTTCTGAAAGGACTGTAGAGGGTGCATAGCGTTACAGTGCTAATGTACTGTGTGCTGGCTCCTCCCCCACAGGTGGCGCGGCGTGCTGGTCGGATCCTCTACATGACCAGTCTCCCGCTTGCTCTCCCGCTACCGCAATCTATTCTGCGGCCTCCGGACAAGGATATGGCCCCCAGTGACACGCGCCCTCTGTCTGGGGGCGTCACCCTATCCCCTGCTCCGGGGCACCCCTCGCCCAAGCATGAGAACGGCTTCTCTGCAACCTCCTGTGAGAGTGCCAAGCAGTCCTGCTAGAAACAGCATGGGACTCTCCCCTGTGCCTGTGGGGATGCTTTTTGGAGTTGGGGAGGGGCTATCCGCCTATCTAGACAGATTGGCAGCAGCTCCTGTGGTCTCCTTTTTGAAGCTGCCAAAGCACTCACTGCATCACCTTTGCTTCCCTCTTTAGTCACAGAGAAGTCAGAATAACACAGAGGAGAAAGAGAATACAAATAAATCCCTGGTCCTTTGAGGACCAAGGGAGGAAAATAGTTTCTTGCAGTTTCTTCCTTCTTGACAAGCAGACGCCTTCCCAGCGAACTCGTTGATGCTCCCGATCTACCCAAACCTGCCAGGGGTGCAGCTGAGAATATGTGTCATGTCATCCGTCCAGCTCTTATGAGCACTTAAGCAGTATAGGGTCACCGTGAACCTAGAGCTAAGGGCAGGAGGCAGGGAGCATACTGGGTTGCTTGTCCATTCATCACAAGGCACTTGCATCCACTCACACAATACTGTAAATTTCAGAGATGCCAGCTTAATTGCATTTTCTGGACTGCAGGAAGAGACCCACACAAACACAGGGAGGATGTGCAAAGTTGGGGGCAGGAATCAAAGATCCAGTACTTGGAGGGACCATACCCCCCACTCCCATTCAGTTCTGAAGAGAAACTTTGTTTGTAAATATGAAAAGCTGCAAAGCACATTGTTTCTGCAACTATGCATTCCGTGGTTGTATACCAAAGATGAAGGGTGGGACACACAGAGGTTCGGACAAGGCCTGAGGTGTCTTCTTCACAGACCTGACAGTGTGGGCTTTAAGTGGGCCTACTGAGCTGAGGTACATTCAAACTCATTGGTGCAAGAGTGGCATTCTGCTCTCTAACAGGAAGTAACAGAAGTAAACTCATGGAGAGAGACTGGGAATAATGGCTGCCTAGTGTTGACAAGAACTATGAATGTTGCCTCCATCTTTATCTTGCTTACTACTGAAGGGGAGTGTTCCATGCTCAAATGTACAGTGGCATTTAAAAAAGTCGAGTTATATAAGTAGTACATTTTTTAAATGTATGGCTTCAGTAATGACATTTTCCATTATTAAAATGTGGCTTGCTAACTGGTGGTACTCTGGTTCGAACTCTTAAGCATTCAGTGATATTTAGAAAAAATATCTTGAAATACCATATAAAAATTAAAAATTGTGTTTTGTTGTAGTTTGGTTTGTGTAATAGTGTTTAATTCATCCTTTAAACGGATGCCAAAGATTTTACCATTTTCCGTATTGGTTACAGGAAATTTAAAGGCACAAAACTCTTTATGCAAAACAACTGTTATGAACTTTTTAGCAACAAGAAAGCAGACATTAAAATGGTCTTTACATCTCCCCAATAAGCAATGTCTCTGTTCTATTTTTATATTTACTCATAGTAAAATAAATTCTCTTAAGAATGCAGACTCTCTCCATTTCCTTGCATGGTGAGTGCAATTTCTAGTAGCACTGTAATTGGTATTGTAAATGCTGTTTTTGAACTGGAATCTGGATGGGCTGCATATATAGCTTTTGTGGATGAGGCTGGATTTAATGTGCTGAATAGGAGGAGGATGACACGTCCCTGCCTGCTTGAAAACACCGCTACCACCCATTGTATGGTTATCATGAGCTCTTCCACACCACCTTGGGGGACATGTAACACAGAGCATGTGCTAACATTTCTCATGGGTCTGTGGGATGCTGTTTCAACAAGACCAGAGAGATCAAGCTTGGACAGAGTGACCCTGTTTCTTCATCATATGGGACAAGGTCACTTTTCTCATAATTCATAATTTTCCTTCTACCACACTCCTCATTTCTATTTGAGGAGGTTTTCTCGACATGGAAGGCATACAACAGAAACCCCTATGAGTGGGCAGCTCTTCTTCAGGAAACGGCTTTGCCCTGTGGCTACTTGGGGGAGTGGGATAGGGGTCCTCTTCTAGTTCTCTGTTCTGACCTAACCCAGAGACTATATTCTGAGGTATTCTCCTCCAGTATATTGATATTCCTTTTATTTTAGATTTACAGATCTTTGAATATTGCTATACTGGGAAACTGTATTGGACTATTTGAAAAGCAAACTGTGAAATTTAATTCTTGCCATAGTCTTCCTTCACATATTTTCCAACAGATACCAGCATGCACAACGTATTTATTAGACATGTGCAGTGATTTTTCAGGAATGTTATCATACAGTTATATTTCATTGATTAGCAGCAAAGAGGTTAATTACTACTAAAACCACACATTTGTATGAGACTCCCAAGGTTTATCTGCAAAGACGCACTATACTAAATATTAAACAAACACATTCCTTATTTAGGAGATGATGAATTTTTAGCATGTTCTGCTAACCATCTACCTAGCTACAGTCTTCAGACGGGAATGTCATATGCAACCAAGAAGCAATCATATCCCATTGGTGCCATGACAAAGATAATCAAAGATGATTAGCCTTCAAGAGAAAACTTGCCTAAACTGACCGGTTTCTGCAGCACCAGCAATGAATTAGGATTGCAGTAAACTTTACAGACACAGATGCCAGGGGCCCAGAAACTGCAAACCCGCCCTTGCAGATTAGTCAGAGGTTCTGTAGATGCAGTGTGAATTGTTTTTCGTGGTTTTGTTTTTATAGTTTTAGGAAATGTTTAAGCACTTACAGAAAGAGAGACAGGTCAAATCCTGTATTTTTTTCCATTAACAACATGTATTATGTTAAACTGAGCTTGAAGGGGATGTGACCAAAACTGAATGACATGGCATGACTATGAAATTGCACTGGAACTGAAACTGGGATGGTATGCAGCTAAGGCTGCCATCCTTGGGAGTGTGTGGGTTGCTAGGAGACTGTAAGCCAAGAGGACTATTCATGTATTTGCACTATTAGCAACAAAGATGACCTTTGAATCCTCTGGCTGAAAAAGGAGTTAAGTTCTCAGATTTGCTGAGGGCAAAAAATATCCAATAAAGAGAACAGAAGGGATGGGGCAGGTAAGGGCGGGAGCCATGGCACGGCAGCCTGTGCAGACAGCACAGGGAAGGGTGGGAGCCTAGACAGGCTGTGAAGAACAGTACAGGTAAGGGCGGGAGCCTGGACGGGCTGTGCAGATGTTGTAAAATCTTTGATGTTGTTAAAAAACTGAACCCATGATTGAGTTAAAAATAGCTGCCAGGCCACCCTCATGTCCAGAGCCACTGTATGACACTAAACCCATCATTAACAAAAAGTGATTTACTTCCTAAAGAGTGAGCAATAGTGTACATTTTATGATGGGTTTATGTTGTGACTCATTGAATCTTATTAATGGAACTGATACTAAGTTATCAACACATGAGCCCCCAGTGGAACATTTAGATACAAGTCTTGGTCTATTAGTACTTACTAAATTCTTTCTATTGTCACTCTACTCTGTTTCTAAATAGTCGCTAGATTTAGGGATTGCTGTGTGATGGAGCACCTGGGTCAAGGCCGAACATGATCTAAAGGTGAGAGAATAAAGAGCCTTCGATTTAAGATGGCAAGGCTGAGGACTGGGTGATGCTCGCAGTCAGGCAGGTAATTTACTTGCCATGTTTCTGCATAACATAAATGATCCTTTCCAGTTAGGATAAAGACCGTCTCGTATATAAATCCAGGTCCTATTTGTAGGTGACATTAGAAAACATGAGCCACTGTGAAAACTAGAAAAGAAACTGGAAAAAGGCAGGGTGAATTTAAGAGCAGGATAGGAAATGACCCTCAAAGAACCCGAGAACAATGCAGACCACCCAGAGCTCAGCAGAGATCAACAACCATTAATAAAAATAACATCCATCCATTTTCCAAACTGCTTATCCTTACTGGGTCGCAGGAGGTCCGGAGCCTATCCTGGAAGCAATGGGCACGAGGCAGGGAACAACCCTGGATGGGGGCCAGCCCATCGCAGGGCACACTCACACACCATTCACTC